>OY728161.1:1757441555-1758066555 GCA_963277665.1 Viscum album
CAAAATAATTTAAAAGAAACTATTATCTTTAATTTGGGTAACATCCTTTGGTTGGAACCAAAATGACTTATGGAACTACCATCTGACTATGGTAAGGCTTCTATGAGGAAGAGGGGGATATTTAGATATTATTGGGGCAAGGATTGGATGAGCCAAGGGGCTTTAGAGGTGTGAGGAATGGGATATAAGTGGTGTCCCTTCATAAGCGGGAAGAGGGGCTCTTTAAGAAAGTATGAAAATATTATTTTATTATATAATGATATTCGATTTCAAAAGGTCAAAAAATCATTATTGTAAAATATATGATGACTAAGAGTTGAAATAACATCATCCAATTATAATTGTACATGTATTGGATAATATTCTAATAATTATAATCTTTTTTATTTAAATAATTTATTAATGGGGTAATTTCTGCATCATTATTGATTCATAAATAATTTAATTAATTAGATTTCTAAAAATTATTAAAAAAATACCATGATGTAGGAAATCTTTTTAGATTTATAATTATTATTTATAGTCTAAGTGAATACTTATATAACAAAATATTAAAATTAATTTAGTAAACAAGTTTTGTTTATGTCTTTTTTTCCATTACTTTAAATTTATTAATGTAAACTGTCGTTATCATTCTTAAGTGGCTCCATGGGATCCCAAAAAAGACCAAAGGATACCCATGGTTGGTCATTACTCATCCTATAAGGTTTTTACATCTTTTAAGGTAATTTTATATTATTATAATATTCATTTTACCTTTATTTCGCATATTTACCTTTAACCGTTGTAAATAAAAGTCAAAAGTTACTATTCATAGAAAAATTATTTTCATCTTATTAAACAAAATTTTACATAAAAATAACAACCATGTATGTCAGATTTTCAAAATTCAACTCACAGAAGTGGTAAAATTTCATGTATGTGAAAAAGTCAGTTTTTTAACTACTACTATGTGGTTTGACTATTCATCAAAAATTGACGTTTTTCAGAAAAATATCAAAAATTACGCCTTAGATATATTTTATATTAAAAATTAAAAAATTATGTCTATTATACCAAATTATAAACATAGAAGTTTCATTAATTAATTTAAAATTAATTCATGTTGTTAAAACAGATAGCATGTTTTTGAGAGACAATAACTATCAAAAGATTTACACTTATTTATGTCCAAATTCAAAATGATATTAATTCCAATGAACAAAATTGGATTAAATGGTAAATATATATTCTAATTAAACCTTCAAAAAATTAAAAAGATAATACAAGAATATAAATAAATTATATTAAAACATAGTTTTAAATTAAAATAAAATATTTTTCACTATTTTTTAAAAAATGATCATTATCGGAAAAAGTCCAAAAAATTACAAAAAGTAAATTTTGATGTCCCAAATCTAAAGAAGAATTTTATTTTTCAAATAAAACATATAAAAATGACCGAAACTTGATTTGTAGAAGGTTCTCCATCAAAAGGTGGTAAATCGGCCATTTAGAGTATTTATGCTTCAAATTAGATTCATATACATTTTATGGCACAAACTGTTATTCGATAAAAGTTAAATCATTTAAAAAACATGAATAATTATATTATTGTTAGTTATATTCATTTCATACAATACAACAACTAGGCATTAACTACCATTTAAAATAATAATATAATATTATAGGTGTGCAACGTAAGATTTCAATAATAAATGTTGTTGCGTATTGGGTAAGCCATCAAAATAACATCCCCTTAAAGTAAAATTAATACTTAATACAAAAATATTAAGAAATAATAAAATTTCATGTTCTCTAATCACCTAGGATGTTAGAATTTCATTAATAATTATTTAATTTAATATAAATACATGAATAATTTTTTTCATAATTTAAAAAATGATGACATATTTTTGGAAAATAAATCATTTCATCACATAAAACAAGGTTTTTTAAGTATTTTGGACCTAATATCTAGTATGGATCATCACAACCATTCAATATCATCTTATATAATAAAATTTTATTAATTATTTACATGCATATGAAATATTTTTTATTTCAGTATCACTTTTATTTCAATTAATCAAATATTATATATAATTACATAATCAATTATGATAAATTATAATGTTTTGGGGGTATTCTTTTGAAATATAAAAAATAACTTCTGTAGGGTGACTCTGTAAAAATTTGATATTATGCAATATAATATAGAATAATTATAATGAAATATTTATTATGTTAATAAATTATTTACTAATTTGAAACAAACCATGAAAATGGTTCTGAGTGATGAATTGTGTTGTAATAATTAAGAGTCTAAGTCATATATACTCAGAAGAATCATTTCCATTTTTCAATAATCATGATGTATAGGAGATGAGTATACTTTTATTTTCATATAATTTTTATTATATGCTAAAATTATGTAATTTCATTAAATGAAGATATATATACTATACATATGATGTGGTGATGATAAAATGAATCACATAAAATTATGGAGATAGTTGTCCCCAGATATGCACAAATTATGCAACAAATATTAAATTGATAGATTGTTATGAAAATAGATGATATATATTTATTAAAAATTGATCCAACTATCATGAATATAATTTATATGTACATAAATTAAATCTATGAGATGTGGTTATGGAAAATGAATTGCATCACTTCATGAGGTTGTAGTATGTTGTACACAAGAATATATATTTTTCTCAAAATTTGATAGAATAAGAGATGATTATAAATTCCTCCATCCACATAATATTATATATTTATATTGAAGATAATTATTTTTTTATTTAATGAGTGTGTATAGAAAAATGAATTACGTAGAGAATGATATAAATACAAAATTATAGGTAAATAAATATAAATCTATTTCAAACAACAACCTCTATTTTAAATAAGATGATTTTGTAGGATGGTATTAGGATGAATCCAAGGACTACAAATTTAGAGAGGGATATAAATATGTTATTTTGGTAGTTATTTTCTAAAATATATTTTAGTAAATGTCTGAGGCTGATATGAGGGGTGGTTATCATTATAAAGATAGTGGATATGCGCTCATATAATTATGTAAAATAATTAATTAATTAAAAATAAATTACATGGAAGAAATCTCCAATTTTCTTTAATTGAAAATTATTATTTTTTATTATTTTTAAAAATATCATAAAATAGATCTTTTACAATATTTGATGATATAAATACCCTTTTCTCAATGTTTTAAGCCTCCTCCCCCTTAACCCTATCGATACATACCATTATATCATGAATTGTTAACCAAAAGGAGTTATTATTGTTATATTATGATTGAAACTGGCACATCAATATACAATGAATTATATTTTATACTACATAACATTCAATTTAATGAATAAAATATTTTAAAATTTTTAAATCATAAAAACTATTATTTTTCAAAAATTATCAGTAATATCATTTGAGGAAATAATCATTCTATATCACTTTTAAAACAAAATGACAGTGATATAATATTAATATAATTCAATCGAACATTTCTAATTTGTAATATTTATAAAAAAAATAACATATAATCCTTAAATTAATTACAATTATATTATATTAAATATTATTAAAAAAGTTTATATTAATTTTATGTTAATGAATATTTATTATTTATTTTTTCCCATGTTGTTATAGTAAACATATAATCTATAAAAATTTTCAATAAATTAAAATGTTAAAAAATATTCAAAAAATTAATATTTAAATCTATATATAGTAATTTTTTTCCTATAACAAAATATTTTATATATTAAATTTGATATAGTGAAATATTTTAGTTTATCATTTTTATAAGCATTATAATGATCAAAATCCTTGATAAATGGAATCAAAAGGATGTTTTTAATTGAATCGATAATTATGGACAATATATATTAATTAAATAAAATAATATAAACTATTAATTCCATTTATTGTCATTATTATATTACTTATAACCTTTATTACCATAGTAACCCTTACCGATGTAAACAATATTTATTATAGTTACTACTCATATAGAAAAAAATAGAAGAAATCGATTTACAAAATATAGATCATGTATTTATAAATAATGGATCCATATTTCGTGATTCAATTTTTATATGATGATAACATTAATTTTATAAGAAAATTCATTATAAAATGAAATTTAGTTTCTAGAAAAATTCATTTGATTCTATAAAATTATCTTAACACAAAATTATATATATTGATGATTCAAGTGTATGTTATTACATTTTCATCCTCCCTACAAATCGTGTATTTTTCTAAACCATTCGAATAAGAAGTTAACAATGAATGAAATTTATATCATTATATTATATATATATATAATGTACTTATATTCTTTTGAGATAAAATTAAATGTACATTAGAATATAATCATATATTATTTAAAAAAATTGAAATGAGAACATTTAAAAAACTATAATTTTTCAAAATTAACTAGAAAATAATGTTTTTCAAAAGACAAATTATACAATATGAAACTAATAAAATTTTGATATTCTTATTTCAAATATTATAATGATTTTTCCAAATTCATTATCAATGATTTAAAAATCATACTTCTAAATTATAAAAAATAATTCATGAAAATCTAATTTTTCTTAGAAATAAAATTCATTTTTATATAAAAACTATCTATTATTGTTATAATAAAAAAATAGTGTAAAATATAATTTCAAATTATTAATAATTCATTAATATGATTTTTTCTATCATTTCCATGTTTGATATATAAGAGGGGAAACCAATCTTAGAGTCTTCTAATGTTTTAATGAAATTGGAAGCCCTCTCTATCCTATCAATCTAATATTCTCATTCATGTACTCCCTCATCAACAAGAATGATTTCAGGATCCTACGTAGTCAATTTTATATGGTATTCCACCATATTTTCTTATTCAAACTAGTATACTTATCCAATGTACTAGATATTTCAGACTATAATTTCCACCAACCCCATCTTTGTTATGGAATTATCTAATAGGGCGTACTCTACACATTCAACTATAACATTGAAATATTATATTCTAGAATGATCTATATTCAATAGAATATATTTAATGAAAAACATCATAAAAATAATTCAATAAGTTAATCTTAAACAAAATTTTAGATAAATAAATCCATAAATTATAAGTATATATGACACGATTCTACACAATCTAGTACTTCTTACTGTATCTTTTTGGCCATCATGGAAATGAGATGATGAGGCCCACAACCACACTACCTCCAATTTTTCAATAGTACAATCACATATCCTTTATCTACCCATTAACACTAGTGGGTGAGATAAATGAATGAGTGTGGGTTTGAAAAATAACATAATCCTCTAATAAAAATTCGTAATGGACTAACCCAACTCAACCCATAATGTAACCAAAATTTTCATTTGAAATTTCTTGATACATGTTCAAGATAACCATAGGATGGAAAAAAGCACTATGTTATTATAAAATTTAGATTGGGAGTGATTTTAACGTAATTAAATTCTTATTTTGTTCAACAATTCATTGTACAAGAGATGAGATCCAAGGATACATCATATGTCAAACCAACCAGTACAAAAATGTATCATCTAATATATACAGTATAAATTCTAATTAAAACAATATAATAGACTATCAATACGAAACCGAAATATACTCATGGGACCATGTTTATGTGGCTATATTTCACCACAGCTGAAGCTAATAGTAGAAAATACGATCATGGATATCAATCATCTCTACAATGATCTGTAATTTTCATTTATCCTAAAAAAACATGGATAAAAAATACCAATGTAAATTGTTAGGTGTGATAAAAATATCTAATTAGGACACCAATAAAATATTAAAAAGGTTTATCCCCATGAATTTATTAGTTCATATATAAAAAATATTTTAAAAACATTTGTAGTTAAAATAATATTCAATTCTAAAATCAAAATTTTTTCCTTTTAAAAAACATGTCATATTCCAAGGATCAATGAAACATGACATAAAAATATCCTTTATTTAGAAGAATGTGAATAAAATGCATTTATATATTCCCTTTAATATCATGATTTGAAAATTAAAATCAAATAATAATGTATGGAAAGTATCCACAAAGAACCAGTGGGAAATCCTTGAAACTAGGGTGTCAAAATCTAAGATAAATAAAAAATACTAGCTAGAATAAGTGAACTATATATACTAGGAACCTCAATACCCAAGAAAGGATGACCACAAACAACCATGCTATAACTAAAACATTCCCACATTTTCATTGAAACTTCTATGTGTTGAATATATATATTTTTTCATAATAACCAATCTTCTCTTATTGTGTAATCGCATCATCATTATGTTCAGGAAACTAAATCCATATTTCAAAATGAATTTTAAAGGGATAAAAAATCATTTATAATAACATGTTTTTGTTATAATGATTTTATCATGATGACACCACACTTCAATGAAAAAAGTACTTATAAATAACATAATGAGGCATTCTACATAACACATCATGTGTATCAAACCCTTTTCATAAAAATCACAATTTTAAAAATCATTCCCATTGACATAAATGAAAAAATTTACCTCTCAATGGTCAAAAATATTATCCTATTCATTAAAAACTAAATAAAACCATTATATCAAAAGGAAAGGAATTTTATGGATTAGGATATAGATACACCTACCATAAGTGTAATGTAACAATTTTTTCATCAAAACTGGTGACATAAAACATAATGATATTTCCCTTAAGGAAGTATATCTACATTGATAATAATAATAAAGAATTTGAGCACCCAAATATTTATCTATATGTGAGAGTAATTATGAAAAACCCTTCATTGAAAAATATAAATCTAGAATCTCAATCATAATGTAGAGATAAATGTAAAGACCCATTAAATTCAAGGGAAATTTTTTCTAAATTTTCTTCAGAATTTTACAAGAGCGCGGTTTCTGACGGCAACTGATTCCGAGGCCTGGTGTGCCCGGAATCAATTTCCGAAGTTTGGCTTAGGAACGTTCAGTGAACGAACGAGCGGGAATTTCTAACATTTGAATCGGTGCCCGGAATCGAATTCTGAGGGCACCGATGAACTCGCAGCGCCGATATTCTCTTAAGGAGACCTTTTCTGAGGTTGCATTTTATGCGGGTTGAGAGTTAGTTTTTGGGAATTTAAAATGAAGTTAAATAAAATGTGGAAACACATTTTATTTTATCCAAGTTGGTTATAACCTCCCAAAGGGAGTTAGGGGTGGGACCCACATCCACATAACCTCCCTTGAGAGGATTAAGTGTGGTGGGGCCCACACGAACCCTAACACTTCATCATCCCTCTAAACTCCCTATAACCCCTCTTTAATTAATCTTGACAACTTGGGTTGTTTATTGAGTTGAGTTGTTTTAATTTCAAACTTTTGAAATTCAAGAGGTTTAATTGTGTAAATAAAATAAGCTTTTAGCTTATTTTATATTCGTTGGTATCGTTTGCCACCTTGAGAGGATTTGGGATGCTCTCTCCACATTCTTCAACCTTGACGATGAACACGAAGAACACTTAAGCTCCGAAGAAGAACACCTCTTCTCTTCTTTGTAGCCAGTGTGTTTCCAAAAATCGACGACGCCGCATCTTCGATCTTCTTCCCGTGTCAACGAAAGGAGACGCTGTTTCCTCCTCGGACTTTCTCCGTCAGCTTTCGAAGCTTCTCCAGCGACGTACCTCTTCCGACGCACCTCAACGTCAATCGAAACAACGTTCGGTTTCCACGACTCTTGACCTCCGTGACGCTTGTCTTCCGCGGCTTGTTGACGTGCTCCGCACTTGAAACCGATGTAGGGAATTGTTGTTGTTTTATTTAATTATTTTCATTCTTGATTATAGAATGTCGAACCTCGAGGATAACGAATAAATGTTATCGATTAACGAGAGGGGGGCCGGACCTCACAAACACGGAAGAACCCCCCTCCTATGTTCATATTTGTTTCCTTGCGGATGGAACGGGAGGGCGTGGTGCCGTCGCACCATGCAGGAATCGCACGACAATTATTGTGCGGCACCGTTGGGCCGCGCCGTGGAATGAAATTCAAGAACGCGACGCCGTCGCGCTGCGTCAAAAGAAATCGAAGGAGCTGCGGCCGGAACGGGGCCGTGGTGGAGGGGCGCGGTGCCGTCGCACCACGCCGGACAACGAAGGCCGCGGCCAGTTCCGGGCCGCGGCGGAACGAGAAGACCGGCGGCCAGCCGGGCCGCCGGTGTCGGAAGCCGAAAGGGGGACCGGCCTTTGCCGGTCCTGTTGAGGATGAACCGTCGGCCAGGTCGGGCCGGCTGGAATGGAGGAAAACCGGGGGGAATTAATTCCCCCGGCCAGAAAATAAACGACCCCCATTATGAGGGGGGCCGGTTTCACAAAGGGGGGTAGGCGGTCCCCCGTTTTCCAAACAACTCGGCCTTCAACCGAGCTGGAAGCGCGCCCAGCGCGCTGCCTTGCGCCGAACCGGCGCGCCCGGCTGGGCCGGGCCGGGCCATGTCGGTCCGGGTCGACCCTGTCCGGGGCGGGTCGACCCGGTTCAGGCCAACCGTGGGGTCTCGGGCCGGGACGGCCCGGGCCCAAAACCCCCGTTACCGAGCGGTTTGGATTCAAATGCCCATAACTCGGGCTACAGACTTCTAAACGACCCGCCGTCAGCGGCGATGCGATCCTTGGATAGAGACGGTAGTTTTGGTATATCACACTCAAGGTTTCGTATTATTTTGAGTTCGGCCGGGTTAGTTCGTACACGAAACCAACCGGGCCCTCGGAGCAGAAATGCTCATAACTTGAGCTACGGACGTCCAATTGACGTGCTGTCAGCTTTGGTGAGTTTTTCTTAGTGAGACAGATCTTTTGGCATACTCCACATGAGGTTTGGATGCAGGCGGAGTATGGTCGGGTTGGTTTTGACTTAAAAACCAACCGGGCCCCTGGGATGAAAAAGCAAATAACTCTCAGACCGGGCGTCCGATTGACGCGCCGTCTGTTGCGTTGAGTTCCTGTTGACAATACGGAACTTTTGGATACATCAACTCTGGACTATGTGATAGTTGATGTATCAGCCTCTTGGCTCGTGGAGCGGACCCTCCCGAACACGCTAGATGTGTACGGGAACCCTAGAGCTTGTTGCGACTGCTACTGTGACTGTGACGACGATTGTGCATAGATCCTCAGTGGATTTGACGATGACGACTACAGCACTCAGCGATCCTGTGTGGATCAATGCTACCGAACCTGTGTGGGTCCGATCTTTTGTGGGTCTACGCTCAGCGGTCCTGTGTGAACCATCGCCTACAGATCCTGTGTGGGTCCGATCCTATGTGGGCCTTTGCGGGGGTTAGTACCTATTGATCCTTTGTGGGTCCGACGACATAGATGGATCAGTGATCATCTCTATCGTCTTTCGAAGAAGTATACCTGTGTGAGCTGAATCCTATTGTTTTCCTGTATGGATTGTGTTGTGCTATCCTATGTGGATTTCGTTTTTCTTTCCTGTGTGGAATACGTATACTTTCCTGTGTGGACTGAGTTGTACTTGGGCTCGGAGGTTGGAGCATATGGAAATTGATGACTTAGGTATATGTATGGGCATATACCTAAGCAGTGTCTATTGTTACTTCATGTTTGTATCTATCCTTTTTGGTTTATCCTTTGTGGATTTTGGGAGACCTTCGGGGGTCTCGGGGTCCCTACTGAGTAGCATATACTCACCCCTGCACGGGCTATGCCCGCACTACGTTGTGTTGGTTGCAGACGACGGACAACGTTGATCGTGGTTGAGGCTCACAGAGCAAGACGGTACCTGGAGGTGGACCACTGGGCGGGACGTGCTAAGAGCGGACGGCGGGACCCGAGGAGCAGTGGAGCTATCTATACCCACCCTTCAGGTGGGATTTCCAGTGGACAACTCGGTGTAGCGGCTTTTACTTTAAAGTTGTTGTTTTCCCATTTGAGTTGTACTTTACTTTCAGTTTGGGTTTTATACTGGCCCATTTACTTTTTCGCACTTTTAGTTGTACTCTGTTTTTACTTAGTGTTTACTTTTACGCTTGCTTACTCTGTGGTGCTTGTTTACTTTACAAAGGCAATGCCTTCCCTTTTTTACGAGATTTACGCCTTGGTGCTAGTCGCCAGCCCCGGGCCTATGGAAGGCGGGCTTGGGGTAGTCACGGCACGGGCCCCGAGGGCAGGTCGTGACAAATTGGTATCAGAGGAGTTCGGTTCTACCACGAACTTTGGTCTTTTCTATGTGAAGCAATAGTGTTTAGAGTATTGAGTGTGGTTATCAGTCCAGGGAGTCCAGTGTTGGTGTGGTGGCCGACGTATCCATACAACAGGACCCTGACTACTGATTTCTGACTTAATGCACGAAAACATTGATTACATGTGTGTTTCAATGTTTCCTTCGTGATTACTTTATATCAGCTCACCAGGTATACTGTTCTGACCATGGCGCACATGTTTCCTTTTCAGGATGGCCCCACGACGGAATCCATCTAGGGTTTCGAGAGTCTAGCGTGACGACATCCCACCGAGCGACGAGGCCTCGGTGCAGGGCCCTTTGTCAGCAGTGGCACCGACGGTAGCTTTACCCGCCGAGCCCCCGATACTTCCAGCACCAGCCGCTGACGATGCACGTCGCCTCAGCGCACTGCATGAGTTTCAGCACCAGCAACCGCCTAGGTTTTGTGGGGAGACAGACCCCCAGGCAGCCGAGGACTGGCTGGAGGCAGTCGTACGAGTTTTCAGGCTAGTGAGGACACCAGCAGAC
The DNA here is from genome assembly GCA_963277665.1 of Viscum album. NCBI lineage: Eukaryota > Viridiplantae > Streptophyta > Magnoliopsida > Santalales > Viscaceae > Viscum > Viscum album. Next base: position 1,757,452,355 of record OY728161.1, read on the forward strand.
CTCATGGTGATCTTCGTTGCGATCTTACTGCACGCAACATCGGGCCGATGGTGGAGCATGATGCTCCAGGTGCACGATGAGGCATCTCTACTTTGGAAGGACATTGAGAGCCTTTTCCGCTCGGAGTTCGTCCCAGCCACCCTCCGTGCGGTGTGCATTCAAGAGCTTCTTCAGCTGCGGCAGGGCAGCATGACGGTCGCTCAGTACTCAGCGAGATTTACCGACCTCTCGCGCTACTCGACCGACATGGTACGGGACCCATTCTTCCGGGCCGGACCTTCGAGCAGGGATTGAGACACAAGATCAGGGCATTGCTGATCTCCCTCAGCATTCCGACTCAGACGGGAGTACTGGAGCAGGCCCTTTTGATCGAGAGCTTCCTTGCTGAGTCAACACAAGCGCCGAGACCCACCGCAGGGCGGTACGTGGCAGAGACTTCTGCGGCAGGCAGTCGACGGATGACTTAGGGGTCCAGGAAGACCAGACCCTCAGGCAGACGTCCTCAGGACACTGGCTCAGCAGTTCGGGGCACATAGCGCGGATCCAGTCTTTCGAGGGGAAGACAGTGCAACTCGTGCGGTGGGCATGGCCACATGGCTCGTGATTGCCCGACCCGCCGTGCCGAGGAGCAGCAGACAGTTGAGAGACCACCGAGGTAGAGGAAGAGGGTCGACCGTGGTGGTCCGCAGGGGGGAGGCGGACGAGGCAGAGGAGCTGGCCGAGCAGCAGGTGGTGGGTGACGCTTTGAGGCTCTACCACCACCACCACCAGGAGGTCCACCCCGAACACAGGGAGCTGGCGGGCAGAGACAGACACAACTCCAGGCAGTAGAGGCCTATGACCACGGTGCACCAGAGATGATTCAAGGTACTATATGTGTCTATTACACCCTTTATGAAGTACTTATAGAAACAGGAGCGAGTCACTCTTTCATAGCCACTGCCATTGTTCGCAGCTCGGAGATTCCGACAGAGTCGTTGGCTCGATCCTTACGGCTAGAGATCATACGGGAGCAGACTCGCCGATTACGCACTGGTGCCGGTAGTGTGATCTTACTGTAGAAGGCGAGATCTTCGGCTGGGATCTTCTTGTAGCAGCATCGAGGCCTTACGACGTCATCTTGGGCATGGATTGGTTATCTATGGTCCATGCACTGATTGACTGTTTTAGGTGCAAGGTGCGATGTGTACGCACCGACGGGAGCAGGTTCACCTTCACCGGCGAGAAGGGAGCCTTAGCAGCACAGGATGGAATTCCGCGGAGGGGAGAACAGCCCATCACTAATCAGTTGTCAAGCCTCATCCTTGGAGAAGTTGATATGCGGAGTCCTGGTTTTCCGGCAGTGGTGGATCAATTTGCGGACGTTTTTCCCGACGACGTTCCATGGCTTCCTCCTCGTAGAGAGGTAGACTTTTATATTGAATTGTACCCCAAGACAGCCCCGATATCGACTCCAACATACCGGATGGCCCCCGCCGATCTTTGAGAGCTACGGGTACAGTTGGAGGACATGTAGGTCCAGGGGTTCAGCTGACCCAGTGTTTCACCCTGGGCTTCCCCGATTTGGTTCGCCAAGAAGGCGGACTGGAGCTTGCGACTGTGTGTCGACTATCGTCGCCTGAACCAGGTGACAGTGAAGTACAAGTATCCGCTATCGAGGATTGATGACCTCTTTGATCAGCTCAAGGGAGAACGGTGGTTCTCGAAGATAGACCTAAGGTCAGGCTATCATCAGCTCAGAGTTAGAGACGAGGACCTGCAGAAGATGGACTTCAGATGTCGGTATGGCCACTATGAGTTCTTGGTTATGCCCTTCGGCGTGGCCAATGCTCCAGTAATGTTCATGGCCCTCATGAAGAGGATCTTTCAGCAATACCTTGATCGTTTTTTGTGGTCTTCATTGACGACATTCTAATTTACTCGACGACTGAGTAGGAGCACGCCTACCACTTACGGGTTGTACTAGACACACACCGAGAGCACCAGCTTTATGGTAAGCTCTCGAAGTGCTAGTTCTGGATACGTGAGGTCCACTTCTTGGGACATGTCATCTCTGTGGCGGGAGTTGCAGTGCATCCTGCGAAGATCGAGGCATTTTTAGCTTGGCAGCCAACCAGGAGCATGACAGAGGTGCGGAGTTTCGTGGGACTAGATGGATACTACCAGAGATTCGTGCCAGACTTCTCTAGAGTTACGGCACCACTCTCAACTTTGAAGAAGAATGGGAAACCCTTCGTGTGGTCTGACAGATGTCACCAGAGCTTCCATGAGCTGAGACAGAGTTTCACCAGCGCACCTATCTTGAGGTTTCCTGAGGAGGGAGTAGGGTACGTAGTCTACTGCGATGCATCAGGGACTCGACTCGAATGTGTCCTGATGCAGTAGCGTGCAGTGATCGCCTATGGATCACATCAGTTGAGGACACATGAGCATAATTATGCTACCCATGACTTGGAGTTAGCAGCAGTGGTCTTCGCTCTGAAGTCATGGCGAAACTACCTGATGGGCGAGCGCTTTACAGTCTTTTCTGATCATCAGAGTCTCAGATAAATCTTCTTGCAGAAGGACCTGAACCTAAGATAGTGGCGATGGCTCGAGTTCCTCCAGGACAATGACTTTGAGATAGTCTATACTCCTAGGAAGGGGAACGTAGTAGCCGATACCCTCAGTAGAAGGACGATCATTTAGCTACTTGAGGAGGAAACAGAGCAGCTAGCCTCTTTACAGATATATTTTGTGGATAGAGATGGAGCAACCTTCCTTTAGTCTCTCACAGTCACTCCTCCACTTCTGCAGCAGGTTAGAGAGGCATAGCGTGGGGATGCTGACTGTGAGACGTGGCGTGCAGAGATATCCTCAGGACAGGCACATGATGGTTTCTCCTTTGGAGCAGAGCACGACATCCTTTTCATAGGACGTACCATGGGACCAGTCACTTTACGGGAGGAGGTGCTGAGAGAGATTCACACTTCTCCTTTGGCAGTACATCCTGGAGTGGCAAAGATGTACCAGGATCTCAAGCGACAGCACTGGTGGCCAGGCATGAAGAAGGTTGTGGCAGAGTTCGTTTCTCGATGCATCACCTGCTAGCAGGTGAAGGCAGAGCATCAGGTACCAGCAGGCTTGGTACAGACCTTGGAGGTCCCGTAGTGGAAGTGGGACGGGATATATATGGACTTCGTGACAGGACTTCCATGCACTTCCAGAGGTCACGACTCCATCTGGGTGATTGTCGACCGACTCACCAAGTCGGCTCACTTCTTACCCATCAGAGAGCAGGGCACAGTGGAGAGCTTGGGACGTCTCTATGTTCAAGAGATTGTGTGGCTTCACGGTGTGCCATCTTCTATCGCCTCCGATCGAGATGCTCATTTTACTTCTCGACTTTGGATGGGATTGTAGGGGCGTTCGGGATGCAGCTACGTTTGAGCACAACCTTTCACCCTCAGACGGATGGTCAGATGGAGAGGACCATTCAGACTCTCGAGGACATGCTTTACACATGTGTCCTCGACTTTGGTCGTAGCTGGGATGACCACCAACCCTTCGTGGAGTTTGCGTACAACAACAGCTACCACTCCACCATCAGGATGGCACCGTACGAGGCATTGTACGGCCGACCTTGTAGATCTCCTTTGTGCTGGAAAGACCCTAGGGAGTCAGTACTTGTGGGACCGGAGATGGTCCAGGCCACGATAGAGAAGGTCCGGGTCATCCAGGAGTGGATGAGGACAGCTCAGAGCCGGCAGAAGTCATATGCTGACAGGAGGCGGAGGCCACTAGAGTTTGAGGATGGCGACCATGACTTCTTGCGGGTCTGACCTCGACGTGGTATACGGATATTTGGACGAGGTGGGAAGTTATTTACACACTTCATCAGACCCTTCTAGGTCCTCAGCAGGATTATCGAGGTGGCTTATCACCTGGCTCTATGACCTCAGTTGCACCGGGTGCACGACGTCTTCCACATATCTCAGTTGAGGAGATACGTGCATTACCGATGCACAACATTGACCATGTGGAGCATGACGTCGACGATGGGAGACTTTTACGGAGGTCCTGGTGGAGATCGAGGATCAACAGGAGCGGGTCCTGTGTGGATGGTCGATTCCTCTAGTGCGCATCAGATGGCAGCACGAGAATCTCCAGGATAGCACTTGGGAGCCGGAGGCTCATATGCGTGCCCAGTACCTTCATTTGTTTCCCTAGTTCTGATGTATCTTTACAGGGATGTAAATCCCCGAGGTGGGAGTAATGTAAAGACCAGAAAAATTCAAGGGAAATTTTTTCTTAATTTTCTTTAGAATTTTACAAGAGCACAGTTTCTGACGGAACCTAATTCCGAGGCCAGATGTGCCCGGAATCAATTTCTGAAGTTTGGCTCAAGTACGTTCAGTGAACGAACGAGCGGGAATTTCTAACTTTTGAACCGTTTCGCGGAATCGAATTCTGAGGGCACTGATGAACTCGCAGCGCCGATATTCGCTTAAGGAGACCTTTTCCGAGGTTGCATTTTATGCGGGTTGAGAGTTAGTTTTTGGGAATTTAAAATGAAGTTAAATAAAATGTGGAAACACATTTTATTTTATCCAAGTTGGTTATAACCTCCCAAAAGGAGTTAGGGGTGGGACCCATCTCCACTAAACCTCCCTTGAGAGGATTAAGTGTGGTGGGGCCCACACGAACCCTAACACTTCATCTTCCCTCTAAACTCCCTATAACTCCTCTTTAATTAATCATGAAAACTTGGGTTATTTATTGAGTTGAGTTGTTTTAATTTCAAACTTTTGAAATTCAAGTTGTTTAATTGTGTAAATAAAATAAGCTTTTAGCTTATTTTATTTTGATTGGTATCCTTTGCCACCATGAGAGGATTTGGGAAGCTCTCTCCACCTTCTTCAACCTTGATGAAGAACACGAAGAACACATAAGCTCCGACGAAGAACGCCGCTTCTCTTCTTCGTAGCCGATGTGTTTCCAAAGATCGACGATGCCACATCTTCGATCTTCTTCCTATGTCAATGAAAGGAGACGTTGTTTCCTCCTCGGACTTTCTCTATCAGCTTTCGAAGCTTCTCCACCGATGTACCTCTTCGGACGCACCTCGACGTCAACGGAAACGGCGTTCGGTTTCCGCGACGCCCGACCTCCGCGATGCTTGTCTTCCACGGCTTGTTGACATGCTCCGCACTTGAAACCGAGGTAAGGAATTGTTGTTGTTTTATTTAATTATTTCCATTCTTGATTCTAGAATGTCGAACCTTGAGGATAACGAATAAATGTTATTGATTAACAAGAGGGGGGGGGGGGGGGCGGACCGCACAAACACGGCCGAACCCCCCTCCTATGTTCATATTTGTTTCCTTGCGGATGGAATGGGATGGCGTGGTGCCGTCGTACCGCGTGGGAATCGCACGGCAATTATTGCACAGCGCCGTCGCGCCGCGCCGTGGAATGAAATTCAAGAATGCGACGCCATCGCGCCGCGTCAAAAGAAATCGAAGGCGCCACGGCCGGAGCGGGGCCGCGGAGGAGGGGTGTGGTGCCGTCGCACCGCGCCGGACAACGAAGGTCGCGGCTGGTTCCGGGCCGCTGCGGAACAAGAAGACCTGTGGCCAGCCGGGCCGCCGGTATCGGAAGCCGGAAGGGGGTCCGGCCTTTGCCGGTCCCGTTGAGGAAGAACTGGCTGGCCAGGTTGGCCCGCCCAGAAGGGAGGCAAACCGGGGGGGAATTGATTCCCCCGTCCAGTAAATAAACGGCCCCCATTATGAGGGGGCCGGTTTCACAAAGGGGGGCAGGCGGCCCCCCGTTTTCCAAACAGCTCGGCCTTCGGCTGAGCTGGCAGCGCACCCAGCGCACTGCCTTGCGCCGAACCGCCGTGCCCGGCTGGGCCGAGCCGCGCCGGGCTGGGCCGGGTCGACCCTGTCCGGGGCGGTTCGACCCGGTTCGGGCCCACCGGGGGGTCGCGGGCCGGGACGGCCCGGGCCCGAAACCCCCGTTATCGAGCGGTTTGGATTCAAATGCCCATAACTCGGGCTACGAACTTCCAAACGACGCACCATCAGTGGCGATGCGATCCTTGGATAGAGATGGTCGTTTCTATATATCGCACTCAAGGTTTCAGATTACTTTGAGTTCGGCCGGGTTAGTTTGTACACGAAACCAATCGGGCCCTCGGAGCGGAAACGCTCATAACATGAGCTACGGACGTCTGATTGACGTGCTGTCGGCTTTGTTGAGTTCTTCTTAGTGATACTGATCTTTTGGAATACTTCGCCCGAGGTTTGGACGTAGGAGGAGTACGTTCGGGTTGGTTTTGCCTTAAAAACCAATCGGGCCCCTGGGACGAAAAAACCAATATCTCTCAGACCGGGCGTCCGATTGATGCGCCGTCTGTTGCGTTGAGTTCCTGTTGATGATACAGATCATTTGGATACATCAACTCTAAACTATGTGACAATTGATGTATCAGCCTCTCGGCTCGTGGAGCGGACCCTCCCGAACGAGCATGCTGTGTGCGGGAACCCTAGATATGGATGCGACTGCTACTGTGACTGTGACGACGACTGTGCAGAGATCCTCAGTGGATTCGACGACGACGACTACAGCACTCAGCGATCCTGTGTGGATCAGTGCTACCGATCCTGTGTGGGTCCGATCCTGTGTGGGTCTGTGCTCAGCGGTCCTGTGTGAACCAGCGCCTACAGATCCTGTGTGGGTCTGATCCTGTGTGGGTCTTTGCGGGGGTTAGTACCTATCGATCCTTTCTGGGTCCAACTACATAGATGGATCAGTAATCATCTCTATCGTCTTTCGAAGAAGTATACCCATGTGAGTTGAATCCTCTTGCTTTCCTGTGTGGATTGTGTTGTGCTATCCTGTGTGGATTTCGTTTTTCTTTCCTGTGGGGAATACGTATACTTTCCAGTGTGGACTGAGTTGTACTTGGGCTCGGAGGTTGGAGCGTATGGAAATTGATGACTTAGTTATATGTATGGGCATATACCTAAGCAGTGTCGGTTGTTACTTCGTGTTTGTATCTATCCTTTGTGGTTTATCCTTTGTGGATTTTGGGAGACCTTCAGGGGTCTCGGAGTCTCTACTGAGTAGATTTTACTCACCCCTACACGGGCTATGCCCGCACTACGTTGTGTTGGTTGCAGACAACGGACAGCGTTGATTGTGGTTGAGGCTCGCAGAGCAGGACGATACCAGGAGGTGGACCACTAGGCGGGACGTGCTCGGAGCAAACGGTGGGACCCGAGGAGCAGTGGAGATATCTGTACCCACCCTTCAGGTGGGATTTCTAGTGGATAGCTCGGTGTAGCGGCTTTTACTTTACAGTTGTTGTTTTCCCTTTCAAGTTGTACTTTACTTTCAGTTTGGGTTTGTATACTCGCCCATTTACTTTAACGCACTTATAGTTGTTCTCTGTTTTTACTTAGTGTTTACTTTTCTGCTTGCTTACTCTGTAGTTCTTGTTTACTTTACAAAGGCAATGCCTTCCCTTTTTACCAGGATTTACGCCTTGGTGCTAATCTCCAGCCCCTGGCCTATGGAAGGCTGGCTTGGGGTAGTCACGGCACGGGCCCCGAGGGCGGGTTGTGACAAAAAATTTGTTTAATAGAGTTGTAACATGTTTAAAAAAAAGTTAAAACACTTCATTAAGAATACATGTGGCTTGAATAAATACCAAAAAAAGACCATTCCCTAGTGAATAATTCAAAAAAACAAAATCCCATGCAAGCATGACCTGGTGTTTCAAACCATGGAGTGGTGGCTACGCACATGATATTTACAATGGGAAATGACTATGACAAAGTTTAAAATATTATGAACATTTAGTACACCCTGACATTGACCATATCCATGGAGAAGTCACTATGGTATTGATGAATAGTGAGTCCCTCAGTATGATCAACCTAATGTAATTCGCTACTCTGTTGATTTAATCCATATCTATTCGTATTAATAAACTTATTGGCACCACATATTTTTCGTCCTTACCATGCTCCATAAATAATTCTTGAGAATAATTTTCTTATCAATTGTTCACATCTGAAGCATCATAAATCCCTATTAACTAAAATAATGGTCAATTTAAAAATGAAAATGATATATATATATAAACTCAAAAGGTGGATCATAACATGATATAGTTGAGTGTTATTGATGACATGATTCTAGAAAAACAAGTACATATAACTAAGTAAGGGGTTATTAGGGAATATATATTTCATAATTTTGGGATGTAAAGGTAGGTTCATAGGGGTAGAATAAATGTTCATGTTTGTTTCTACTAGTCATATATTGTTGTATTTTTATGTCTAGAATTTTTTTGATAATAACCACTTTTAAAAGATTGATTTTTTTAAAATATATAGAAATTTATGGTATGATCAATATAATTATATACCGAGTCAATATAGTTTTCAAGATGTGATAATAGTTTTATTTTGGCAGGATTCATCCAATTTCAATTGGATTTTTAGTTTTATGGGTGTATGAATGATATGCATGAAATAGGTAAGATTTTTGAATTTGAATTGTATCACAGAAAATGGTTCAATCAAGATTAGATTGACATGACTTAGTGAATGGTCAACAACAGATGTACGGGATTGTATTTTTATGTACAAGAGGCTCATGGTTCCATGATTTGTTTTATAAAATTGGCTGATATATGAGAATAAAACCCTTGGATTCATTTGAGACAATTTGGGGCCTGATTTTTAAGGAATAAATGATGGAAATTAGAACTTCCATTATTTGATGGATTTAATTTTAAATGGTTTTTTTATATTTTGAGGAATTTAAGTTTCTACTCTGATGATGATTAAAATATGAATGATGTGGTTTCAAGTGATAACAATGCTTGAGAGTGTTTGTGGAAAAATGAAACACATGTTGTTAATTAACACTATGGGGTATCTATGTATGATATATATATAAAAGACACCATATAGTGGGGGGACATACTCTTCATGAGGGAATGATACTCATTCTAGAAAAAAAATCATCATATTCCTTTATTAAAGTGTATGTAATCTATAAGTGGGGAGTAATTGATTTTTCATGGTGCCCCATGTGGATGGGACATATGACAAAAAAATATCCTTATATTTTTTATTTGAAGTGGAAAGGATTGTAATTATTCTGATTTTTTTGGTAATGTTATAATTGATATACTCAAATGGAGGGTAGAAATATTTTTTTCATTAGAGAATTAGGTTTTCACTATGATGATTAAAGATAAATAAGGACAATACATTTGGTGATCCATGAGGAAACATGATTCTAGTTAACCAGTTGTTCTAATATTATTTGGAACTATGATTAATAATGTATTTTTGATTCATTTAGTATTTTATATGGAGTTCATGGATTAATAATGAATACAAAGGAAATTAATTTGATCTGATGGCACTTTGGGTTAGTGGATAATCAGTTCTTTTCAGGTTCCACGTAGGTGGATTTGAATAAAATGTTATCTAATCATGGATTCCAAGATGAATTCATACATTGAGATCAATTGGAATATCAGGAAATTCATGGCATTCTTTTTTAGCTAAATCATTTTGATGGATTGTTTTGATAGCATGCACAAATTTGAAACTATTAATTTTTTAGAACAGAAAACCAGTGTAGGACTATTCTAGTGATTTTATGAAGAATTGGTTGCATTAAAATTCTAATTGTAAATCCAAATAATTTTAGTGAAATATTTTCCTTTATATAATTTGATTCATTTTATATCCTTTGTTATAGATAATTTCCAGTATAAATATATATCTTACTAGTAGAAAAATATGACCTACCTATTATTGCATTAATATTGTATTTTAAAATATGAATATTAAATAAAAAATTAATAAAAATATTTTCTCTACAGATGTATAACAAGAATTTATCAGTTGTTAAGTGAATATAAATAAAAATAATTTTTTTAAACCTAAATGTTTTGTTTTTTAAAAATGATTTTCTAGGTAGGGAAAATATTTTCATAATTTAAAATTGAAATAATATCAATTGGGGAATGATTTTAATAAATTTTATTTATTATTTACTTCATTTTTTAAAAACATTCATCAAATAATTTTCTAGGAATCTAATTAGAATAAATCCAGTTTTATGAATAAAAATATATTTTTTCTAAAAAATAAGATTTTCTCCAATTTAAAAAATTTATTTTAAAATTATTCTTGGCCATTTATAAATATTTATTATCATAAAATAAATTTAATATTTATAATTAGGTTGTTTTAATTTGTGAAACATCTCCGTTTTTTCAATATTAATAGTGATTTTCATTGATTTTATTACATTATAGAATTGTAATCTAAGAAAATTTAGGTAAGTAACAATTAATAAATCCATAATATTTAATCATAATTTTCATTTTAATAATAAAATTAAAACCTTACCATATTATTCAAGAAGTTTAGTATTATATAGGACATCATTCTATGAAAATGAAATATATCTTATTTAAATCAGGAAATGTTATTTAATTTCATTATCTTAGTTTAAATACCCTTTATTGGTTCACATAATGACAAAAATAATATATTAATAAATCCTAATATTCAATTTTTCATAATTCATTTAAATAGATTATGGCAATTTATTTTTATTTCATATGAATTATTTAATTTCCATAAATTCTTATAAAACACTGAAAAGTATTTATCCAATTAATTGAAAAATAAACTAAATGATTTTGAAAATAATATAAGTTATTTAATATTATTAACATATAATGTTCCATAAATTTTATATTTTAATTTGAAATACTATTGTTTTTCAAATTAATATATTTAAATAATTTTTTTTATGAATTTTAAGTCAAATTATATGAATAGTGCCAAAACTGACAATAATGATGTTTTATGAAAATAATAAATTATTGTATTATACATAAATCCCAAAAATTGTAAAATAATTCATGGATGATATTAATGTTTTTAAAATTTCAAAACATTTTCCTTTGAATTTGGTTTTTTTCTTATATGACAAAATTACAACCATTAATATTGAAAATATTTTTTCCGTAGTTAAAGTTAATTTTTTTTCAAATGGTTAATTAAATTTATAATGTATATAATAACTCCCAAAAATTATTATATTATTTATTTTTAGGTTATTAAAAATATATCCAACTATATGTGTAAAATTCCATGTAAGTAATGAATAATAGATATTTTTATCTATAAATAAATGATTTAGATAGTGTTTTAGAGGCTTAAAATGAAAATAAATCTAATCTTAAGCATGAAAGACACTAATATTTTTAAAAGATTGTTTTACTGCCTTTTGATGGAAAAACATTTTTAAATCTATCTTTTGACAATTTTATAAGCTATGTTTGTCAAAATAAACTTATTATTTATGATTGGGACATCAAAATTTACTTTGTGTGAATTTTTTGTATTTTTATGAAAATGTTCATTTTTTAATGAATAGTGAAAAACACTGCATTTTATATCAAAACTGCTTTTTAATATTATTTTTTTATATGATTAGATTATCTATTTAATTGGTTTTAAAGTGAAATTAGAATATATTTTTACCATTTAATACAATAGTGGTCATTGGAATTAATTTTACTTTGAAATTGGACTTAAACTAGTGTCAATCTTTTGATACTTATTGTTTCATAAAAACACGCTATTTGCTCTGATAGCATGAATTAATTATTAAATTAATTAATGAAACTTATATGGTTTCAATTTTGTAAAATAGACAACATTTTTGAATTCAGAATATCAAATATAGCTTAGGGTGATGTTTTGGTATTTTTCTGAAAAACTTCATTTTTTGATGAATAGTGAAACCACTAAGTGGTACTTAAAAAAATGATTTTTCGTTTAAATGAAATTTTACCACCTCTGTGTTTTGAATTTTAAAAATCCAACATACATGGTTTTCATTAAGATGTAAAATGTGGTTCAATGGGATTAAAATAATTTTTTGGTGAATATTAACTTTTATGTTTTTAATCGCGATTAGTGGTAATTAGTGTGGTTTAAGGAATCACTAATGTTTTAAAAATATGAAATGACCTAGAAACATGTCCTACACTTATTGGATGTGTCATGGACGACCACAAAAATCCATGGGTCAACTTGGGGACCCCATGGAGACACTTTGGTCAGAAAATGACATTAATAGCTTTTTATTTAACGATAAAGTAAAAATGACACAAACATGAGTAATTTTACTAAAACACTTTTTACATGGGTTTATACAAGTCAGATTGTTTATTATAAATAGTCATTAGAAAGATAAAACTATTTTGTACATCATATTATTTTTTTATAATTTTTAGACTTTAATTACATTAAATTATTTATGACATCATGATGTTGCAGCCATTACCTCATTAATAAAGGATTTAAATAAACTGAAATGATAATGTAAAATATATGACCTACACATGTCCAAATCCTATTGTATGGGTGGATTTAGAACCCTTATCACCTTACCCTCGAATTATATCAATGTGGGACCTTTTGAATCAGAAACACATTTTAATATAAAGGAACATTTCTTTACTTTCCAATAGTGCCCCTCCTCTCCTCTTATAAAAGGCCCCCACCTCTACCTCCTTACCCACACATCCAAAGCCTTTGGATCAGACAAACCCTATCCATTTTGTCTCTCCACATCCATATATTACTCCTTGAAGCCTCACTTTGGGCAGTAGTCTTCCCAAGGAATCCTTTGAGCTCAAACCAAAGGGAGTTACCAGAGATTATGGTAATGTCTTCACTTGAGTCCTTTTGTTTTATTTTGTTTCTCCAAACCCCTAAACACTTTTTATTCATTTCTTTTGTAAAAACTCTAGTATCTTCAATATACTAGGATGTTTTTATAATATGTATTCGAGCTACACTTACACACACCTATATCTAATGGTCAAAGAACATACTGTTTCTGTGGATGGAGAATTTCTGCCTCCTGAAATGATGATTGCTCAACATTATATTAACACCATCAAAGGTGGAAATTAAGATGAAACTATATTTATATATGATATATAATATTTTTATGTTTTCCTTAAGCTTCTGTATTTTTAATTTTGGGCATACCTTTATGGTTTCCATTATGGGTAAATGTGATATCTTTATTTAAGGAAGTGCAGACTACCACCCCCTCAAAGTGATTTGATTCATTAAATACCATATGTGGGATGTATAAAGGATGGAGTTATGATAATATATATGATATTACACTGGAATTATAATATACCTTTATATCATTATGATTCCATTCTATAAAATACTAAATATAAATGAAATTATAGTTCATGTGTATGTACGGCTTACCGTCTCCATGAACGGTGCATTTCATTTCTTACCTCTAAATGATTATGTAATATTATAAATGCTTGTATATACTGGATATATATGATATATATGATATATACATCATGATTATAACTCTGGATATAATTGATACATGAACAACTTGTAATTATAAAGAGCATATTTTGACTCAAGTACCAATGATCGTTAAAACAACCATTATTAACATAAATAATTACATAATTTTCATAACATGGTAATAAGTGATATAAAAGGAATAAAGAACCTGAAAAATGTTCTTAATAAAGTAGAAATTAACTCTTGTTTTTTATTCAGGACATTAAAGAATGATCAAGTCATGTCGGACCCGAGGTATGGGACCTCATCTCAATCTCCTTTCATTGAAGCATATTTTTTTTATACACAACTTTATTTTATACGGTGTATAAACCCCTTTGAATTTTACATTTATCCAAAAGTAATCTTTTTTTACGAAGAGTTTTATAAAACAACAAAAGGAAATGTTTTTGTCATACGTATGCGGCGACAAAGACTTCTCCGCCACCGTGACCATTATTTGAGTTACAGCTTCCTCTACAAGCCATACCGTCTTTTTAAAAGAAAAATAAATGCCATGTTTTACTCTTCTTTTATTTTGGTATTGAAAATGGTTTTCATAATGTATTTATATCAATGTGTTGTTTTGATAACTTGTTATTGAAAGGTGGAAATGTTATTTTTCCATTATGCATGTTTTATGTGATATGATTATGTTGAGGTTCTTGGGCATTATTATGAAGAAGGGTGGTTCCGTGATAAACTAAGGGCGGGGGAGCCTGATATATCTCTCCAATGCATTGGGAAACGTGAAGGAGTGAAACATTAAGGTTTCTCTGAAGAGATTTAGTGAATATGTTGTGATGGGTATTCCAAACGTAACCAAGAGGGTCACTCCCTATGTAAGAATGTTATGAATGCCTCAAGTTACCTTTATGTCTTATGATTTCATTGATTTATTCATGATTTGATGAGGTATGTTAAAGTGATTATGTTTTATGGGTAAAGTATTATTTCATACTTTTGTATATATGAACTCATGTTTCCTTTCCATATTTTTATAACACATACTGAGCTTTTTATAATCATTCCATGTTTTTTTGAAATGTTTTTCACAGGTCAAGGGAATGGTACATGATATGATGATAGTGTCAAGGAAGTGTCAAGAATGAATCCATGTATTATTTTAAATATGTTTCCATTGATGGTAGAAATGAATACTATCTTTATGTAACCACTTTGTTTATATGTGGAAGGTAATGCACGTTTTATGTTCTAATTCTCTAAAACTCAAAACATGAAAAGATCCTCAAGGTGTAATCTTGTAATAACTCAAGATTAAGTAAGGTTTATGGCCGGTGCCATATAGTTGGTATCAAAGGTCGGTTTAGATAAATTTAGGAGTTATAATTCTATTAAATGATTATCCAAAAGAATTTTTTTATTGTCAGTTTTAAATGATATAGAATTTGAAGATTACCATGTTGCTTCATCTAAGACATGTTTGTTCAGAATGGTTTTTCACAGAGGAAATAGGGAAGTATTGCTAGGAAGGCATACAGAAGGAAATAACCTTCTAAATCAGCATCCTGAGATGGTCGGAATTGGAACTGAACTATTTGTTGCAGTAATGGAACAGTTGACTGAAGCGATAAATGGTGGTGGCATCCATGCACGAGATCAGCCAGATCAACCGCAGAGGAACATGTCAGTGGTGGAACATTTCATGAGGCAACATCCCCCATCATTCAGAGGATCATCTGACCCTGTGCTAGAAGCAATAGAGAATATTTTCAATGTCATGGGGTGTTCATACAATCAAATGTTTAGTCTTGCTATTTACCATTTGGAGGGTGAAGCAGATCAGTGGTGGTCGATGGTTAAAAATAGCAGGGATGCTGATTTGATTGATGCTCTCGACTGGGATGAATTCAAAGGAGTGTTTCTTGAAAAGTATTTTCCTAAGGCTATTTGACATAGGATGGAAAAACAATTCTAGCAATTGAGGCAAGAGGAAGACTCAGTGTCTACCTATGAAGAAACGTTCACTCGATTGGCACGGTATGCTCCAAATTTTATCTGAGACCTTGATAGTAAAATCAATCATTTTTACTCAGGATTAAATCCAAAAAATTGAAGGAAATTAGATTCTTGTGAGATTAAAAGTTATGAAAAGCTTTTTAGATGTGCTGAGAAGGTGGAAATGGATTTTGCTGATGATCAAGTGTTCTATAACAGCGAACAGAAGAAGAGATCGAGGTGGCAGGAGAAAGGTATGAATTTATCAAAAAATTCTGATGGTAAGAAATCTAAGTTTCCAGTTTGTGATAAATGTGGAAAAAGGCATCCTAGGGAATGTATTCTTAATTCTGGAAAGTGATACCGATGTGGTAAGATGGGACATAAGGCTCGTGATTGCACTGAAAAAGATTAGGGTGATGGTAAGACCAAATTTGATTTATAGTTAATGAAATGTTTTAAGTGCAATGAGATGGGTCACTATGAAAACGAGTGTCCGACAGAGAGCTTGATTAATGGGAAGCAGTTAGAATACAAGATGAAAGGGGTGGTGAAATCCTTTGCAACTACTTTAGTGGATGTCGGGCCATCAAAAGAAGTTGTATCAGGAACTTTGTTTTCTCAGATTATGTCAGTGTGTTGTTTGATTCGGGGTCTACAAATTCTATCATCTCTGAAACCTTTTCTAGTAAAATGGGAATACCAACTCAAGAAATGACTCATGAACTTGTGGTAAAAAAACATGGGGGAAATGTTGAGGAAAAAAGAATTTATAAGAATATTCCAATCCTTATCTGTGGAAATAACCTACTTGCAAACCTTATTATTCTACCTCTAGTAGAGTTTGATGTTATCCTGGGTATGGATTGGCTCTCTATTTACCATGCTAAGATTGACTGTAGCGCTAAAGAAAATTATTTTTAGAAAGACTCTCAGTTTGTGTACAAGAATGAACCCATACTGTTGATAACATATCAAGAGGCCGAGAAACTTGTAAAAGATGGAAATGAATGTTACCTTGCACACATCGTTTGAAATAAAGAAAATGTTCATATTAATGATGTGCCCGTGGTAAATGAGTATCCTGATGTTTTTCCTGATGAGTTTCCTGGAATAATATCAGATCTGGAAGTTGAGTTTACTGTTGACTGAGTTCCTAATTCTAATCCAATTTCAAAACCCCCTTATCAAATGGCTCAAATTGAACTTTTAGAGTTGAAGGAGAAATTGCAAGATTTATTAGAGAAAGGTTTCATTCGACCAAGCACATCACCATGGGGTGCTCCTGTTTTATTTTTTAAAAATAAATATGGTTCTATAAGACTTTTAATTGATTATAGATTCTTGAATAACATCACTGTTAAGAACAAATATCCTTTTCCTCATATCGATGATTTATTTGATCAGCTCCAGGGAGCTCAGTTTTTTTTCAAAGATTGACCTGAGATCGATGTACCATCAGCTGAAGGTAAAGGAAGAATATATTCTTAAGACTGCGTTTCGTACAAGATATGGCCATTATGAAGTTGTAGTAAGGCCTTTTGGGCTAACCAATGCACCGGCTGTATTCATGGACTTAATGAATAGAATTTTCCATGTGTTCTTGGATAAGTTTGTGGTTGTTTTCATCGATGATATTTTTGTGTTTTCTAAAAGTAAAGAAGTGCATGAAATTCATTTAAGGTTTATTTTGCAAACCATTAATGAAAATAAATTGTATGGGAAATTCAGAATGTGTGAGTTTTGGTTGCAACAAATTTCTTTCCTTGGTCATATTTTTTCTAAATATGGGATAACTGTTGATCCTGCAAAAACAAAGGTTGTTGAAGATTGGCCAAGACCCACAATTGTAACTGAGATTCATAGTTTCCTTGGTTTGGCAGGCTATTACTGTAGGATTGTTAGAAATGTTTCACAGTTATCTAGTCCAATGACTTAGCTAACTCGGAAAGGTGTTAAGTTTATCTCGACAAAAGAATGTGATGATTCTTTTCAGGAACTGAAAAGAAGATTGTTGAATGCTCCAGTTTTGGCACTACATTTAAGGAATGGTGAGTTTGTTATATACAATGATGCTTCATTGGAAGGACTTGGTTGTGTCCTAATGCAGAATGATCAGGTAATTGCTTATGCTTCACGTCAGTTGAAAACTCATGAGGTAAATTACCCTACACATGATTTGGAATTAGATGTTATTGTTTTCGCTTTAAAAATTTGGAGGCATCATTTGTATGGAGTAAAGTGTGAATTATATACTGATCACAAAATTTTAATGTATATATTCACTTAGAAATAATTGAACATGAGACAAAGGAGATGGCTAGAATTAATCAATGATTATGATTGTACAATTCATTACCATCCAGGAAAAGAAAATAAAGTGGCTGATGCTTTGAGTCTAAAAAGTAATGCTTCATTAAAAATGTTGTGTTTGGAACGTGATCCTTTGGTCAAGGATTTGATGAAAATTGGCATAGAAGTTGCTGGTGCAGGATGTCCTTCTATTTTATTTCAGGTATCAGTGAAATATTCTCTATCAGACAGAATCAAGCAAGCATAGAAGCAAGACCGTGAGTTGCAGAAAAAGGTAGAGCTGGTTCAGGAAGGTAAGTTGCCTGAATTCAACATTGATAATGATTGTGTTTTCAGATTTGGGAAGAGATTGTGTGTGCCTTGTGATTCACAGTTGAAGAGAGAGTTGTTATGTGAATATCATAGTTCTCTATTTGCAGTTCATCCTGGAAGTACTATGATGTACAGAGATCTGCAAGAGTATTACTGGAGGGATGGAATTAAAAGAGATATTGATTATTTTTTTGTGAAGTGTTTGACTTGTCAGCAGGTTAATGTAGAGTGGAAGTTACCAAAAGGGATGCTTCGTCCATTACCAGTGCTATAGTGGATATGAGAGAATATATCCATGGACTTTGTTGGGGGATTATCGAAGACATCTTGAGGTAATAATGAAATCTCGGTTATTGTTGATCGCTTGACTAAATCTACTTATTTCCTTGCTATACGAGATAATTTCTCTCTAGATCAACGTTATCATTTGTATCATAATGAGATATTCAGGTTACATGGAGTTCCTCTCTCCATTGTATCCGATCGTGATCCCAGGTTTAATTCTAACTTTTAGAAGGGCCTTCAGAAGTCATTGGGTACTGAATTAAATTTTAGTACATCATTTCATCCTCAATCAGTTGGGCAGTTAGGACGAACAATTCAGACATTGGAGGATATGCTACATTCTTTCTCTTGATTATCAGGGAAGTTGGGACCAACATCATTCATTGGTTGACTTATTATATAATAACAGTTTTCATTCCAGTATACAAATGGCCACATTTCAGGCATTATATGGGAAGAGGTGTTGAGCTCTAGCTTTTTGGGATGAAGTGGGTGAAAGGAAGTTGATGGGACTGGAATTGGTAGAAGAGATGGCAGAAAAAGTTCAGTTGATTCAAAAACACATGAGAACAGCTCAGTGTAGGCAGAAGAGTTATGCAGACAACAGGAGGAAGGATCTATCTTTTGAGGTAGGTGATCATGTTTCTTTCAAGGTATCACCATGGAAAAGTGTGATGCGATTTGGTAAGAAAGGAAAGCTAAGTCCAAGGATCATTGGACCATATGAAAGTCTGGAGAGAGTTGGATCAGTTTCTTACCGAGTGGCTTTACCTCCGAGTTTATCGCAGGTACAAAATGTTTTTCATGTTTCGAAGTTGAAAAAGTATATGCCAGATCCATCTCATGTTTTGAGTACAGAGGTAGTTCAGCTGGAAGAGAACCTATCTTATGAGGAACTACCGGTCCAGATTCTTGACCACAGGGAGCAAGTGTTATGGAATAAGGTGATTCATTAGGTAAAGGTTTTGTGGAACAACCACATGATTGAAGAGGCAACATGGGAATCTGAAAATGCGATGAGGGATAAATACCCCCACTGATTCGATATGTAAATAAATCGCGGGGGAAAAATTTCTAAAGGGGGGAAGGATGTAACATCCCAAGTAAGTAATGAATAATATATATTTTTATCTATGTCTATTAATGATTTAGATAGTGTTTTAGAGGCTTAAAATGAAAATAAATCCAATCTTAAGCATGTAATACACTAATATTTTTAAAATATTACTTTACCGCCTTTTGATGGAAAAACATTTTTAAATCTATATTTTGACAATTTTATAAGCTATGTTTTTAAAAATAAACTTATTATTTATGATTGAGACATCAGAATTTACATTGTGGGATTTTTTGGAATTTTTTTGACAATTTTCATTTTTAATGAATAGTGAAAAATACTGCATTTTACATCAATAATGTTTTTTAATATAATTTATTTATATGATTAGATTATCTTTTGAATTGGTTTTAAAGTGAAATTAGAATATATTTTTTCCATTTAATCCAATAGTGGTATTTTTAATTAATTTCACTTTGATTTTGGACTTAAACTAGTGTCAATCTTTTGATTCTTATTGTTTCATAAAAACACACTATTTTCTCTGACAATGGGAAATAATTATTAAATTAATTAATGAAACTTATATGTTTTGAATTTTACAAAATATACAACATTTTTGAATTCAGAATATTAAATATAGCTTAGGGTGTTGTTTTGGTATTTTTCTGAAAAACTTCAATTTTTGATGAATAGTGAAACCACTAAGAGGTACTTAAAAAACTGATTTTTCATTTAAATGTAATTTTACCACCTCTGTATTTTTAATTTCAAAAAACCATCATACATGGTTTTCATTAAGAACTAAAATTTGGTTCAATGGGATTAAAATAATTTTTTGGTGAATAGTAATTTTTATGTTTTTAATCGCGATTAGTGGTAATTAGTGTTGTTTAAGGTAAAACTAATGTTTTAATAATATGAAATGACCTAGACACATGTCCTACCCTTTTTGTATGTATCATGGCCGACCAAGACAATCCATGGGTCAACTTGGGGACCCCATGGAGCCACTTTGGTAGGAAAATGACCTTAATATCTTTTTATTTAATGATAAAGTAAAAAAATGACACAAACATGAGTTATTTTACTAAAAAAAATTTACATAGAGATATAAAAGTCATAATGTTGATTATAAATAGTCATTGGAAATATAAAAAGATTTCTTAAATCATAGTATTTTTTTTATAATTTTTATACTTTAAAAAATTAAATTATATATGACATCGTGATGATGCAGCGATTACCTCATTAATAATGGATTTTAATAAAATGAAATTATAATCTAAAACCTATGACCCAAACATGTCCAAAAACTATTTTATGGGTGTATTTCGAACCCTTATCACTATACCCTCAAATTATATCAATTTGGGACCTTTTGAATCCGATACTGATTTTAAAATAAAGGAACATTTCTTTACTTTCCAAGAGTGCCCCTCCTCTCCTCTTATAAAAGGCCCCCACCTCTACCACCTTAGCCACACTTCCAAAGCCTTTGGATCAGCCAACCCCTGCCAATTTTGTCTCTCCACATCCCTATCATACTCCTTGAAGCATCACTTTGGGTAGAAGTCTTCTCAAGGAAGCCTTTGAGCTCAAACCAAAGGGAGTTACCTGATTTTAATGTAATGTGTTCACTTGAGTCCTTTTGTTTTATTTTTTTTTCCAACCACATAAACTCTATTTATTCATTTATTTTATAACAACACCACTATCTTCAATATAATAGGATGTTTTTCTAAGAAGGATTAGACCTACACTTACACACACCTATATGTAATGGTTAAGGAACATACTCTTTCCGTGGATGGTGAATTTCTGCCTCCCGAGACGATGATTGTTCAACATTATTTTAACACCTTAAAAGGTGTCCATTAAGATGACAATATATTTATATATGATATATAATATGTTTATGTTTTTCCTTAAGCTTCTATATTTTTCATTTTGGGTATACCTTTATGGTTTCCATTATGGGTAAATGCAATATCTTCATTTAAGGAAGTGCGGACTACCGACCCCCTAAAAGTGATTTGATTCATTAAATACCATATGTGAGACGTATAAAGGATGGATTTATGATATTATATATGATATTACACTGGAATTATAGTATACCTTTATATAATTATTATTCCATTCTATAAAATATGAAATAGAAATTAAAGTATCGTTCATGTGTACGTACGGCTTAGCGTCTCCATGAACAGTGCATTTCATTTCTTACCTCTAAATGATTATGTAATATTATAAATGCATGTATATACTGGATATATATATGATATATATGATATATACATCATGATTATAACTCTGGATATAATGGATACATGAACAATTTGTAATTATAAAGAGCATATTTTGACTCAAGTACCAATGATCGTTAAAACGACCGTTATTAACTTAAATAATTACATAATGTTCATAACATTGTAATAAGTGATATAAAAGTAATAATGAACTTGAAAAAGGTTCTCAAGAAAGTAGAAATTAACTCAATTTTATTATTCAGGACATTAAAGAATGATCATGTCAAGTCAGACCCGAGGTATGGGACTTCATCTCAATCTCCTTTCATTGAAGCATATTTTAAGTTATACACAACATTATTTTATATGGTTTATAAACCCCTTTGACTTTTACATTTATCCAAAAGGAATCTTTTTTTACGAAGCATCTTACAAAACGAAAAAAGGGAATGATTTTGTTATACGTATGTGGCAAAAACGACTTCTCCACTGCCGTGACCATTATTTGAGTTTCGGCTTCCTCTACAAGCCATACCTTCTTTTTAAACGAAAAATAAATACCATGTTTTACTTTTCTTTTATTTTGGTAATGAAAATGGTTTTCATAATGTTTTTATATCAATGTGTTGTATTGATATCTTGTTATTGAAAGGTGGAAATGTTATGTTTCCTTTATGCATGATTTATGTGATCCGATTATGTTGAGGTTCTTGGGCATTATTATGAAGACGAGTGGTTCCCTGATAAACTAAGGGCAGGTGAGCCCGATATAGCTCTCCAATGCATTTGGAAACGCGAAGGAGTGAAACATTAAGGTTTCTCCAAAGCGATTTCAGGAATATACTGTGATGGGTATTCCAAACGTAACCAAGAGGGTTACTCCCTACGTAAGAATGTTATGAATGCCTCAAGTTACCTTTATGTCTTATGATTTCTATAATTTATTCATGATTTGATGAGTTATGTTAAAGTGCTTATGTTTTATGGGTAATTTATTATTCCATTGTTATGTATATATGAACTCATGTTTCCTTTCCATATTTTTATAACCCATACTGAGCTTTTTATGCTCATCCCATGATTTTTTGAAATTTTTTCACCGGTCAATGGAATGGTACATGATATGATGATAGTGTCAAGGAAGTGTCAAGAATGAATCCATGTTTTATTTTAAATATGTTTCTATTGATAGGAAAAATTAATACTATCTTTATGTAACCACTTTTTTTATATATGGAACGTAATGCATGTTTTATGTTCTAATTCTATAAATCTATAAACCTGAAAAGATCCTCAAGGTGTAATATTGTAATAAATCAAGATTAAGTAAGGTTTAAGGCCGGGGCCTTATAATATGATTGAATGCCTATAAATTTTTTGGCATTTGGATTGACAATTAATTAATTATAATATAATATTTCAAGAAATTCTTAAAGTGATCATTACTTCAATTATAAATTTACACAACTTCCCTAATATATTAACACAACCTAGACACTTATATCTTTATAAAACTCACCAACATTTATCTTTTAAACTTCCATAACACATATGGGTGTTTATTCACATACTAAAATATAAACCGTAGATCGCATTATAAGGGATTTAAATGATCCATTTCAAAGAGATGGTAGTAGCCTTAACCAATCAACTTAATATATATTATTATTTTCCTACAATAAATATATGTTATTTAATAAAAAATAAACATTTTAGTATCATAATATTTTGAAATTTAATTTTGATTATGAAAATCCTTTACAAACTGTATTTCATGTCAAATGAGAAGTGGGACTATTGATCAAGCATAAAAACTATCTACCGTCTCCATCTAATGATATATTTAATTTTTCTTCAACATATATTCTGGATTTATATTAAGATAATTTTGAAACATTATATTATATTTATCATAAAATAATACTTATTTAATTATAAAATATCATATACAAAATACCATCCATTCCATTAGGAAACTATAACATCATTCGTGTGTATGTTTAGACTACCACATCCATGAAGAGATGTGATCCATTTTTCATTTGTATTTTAAAAGTATTATAATAATGAAAAATTAGAATTTTATTTTTCATATATATGATATAATTCATAAAATATAATTGAGATTTAATATATATCATTACATCCTTTAATCTTTGTAAAAATGACCTAAATTTTCTTTTGTACGTACAACCTAATGTCTATATCATTGTTATAATTTATTTTTCTATATATATCATTTATGGATGATTGCAAATATATATATATATATATATATATATTGAGTATATATTATATTTTTATCATTTTTAATATTCTTGAGGTTTTGGAACCATGATAAATCTTTATTTACTAGGATGACTTTTCTAAAAAACATATTATAAAAAAATTATTAGCACTTGGTAATGATGTTTTTTGGGAAACATTATTTATATAATGTTTACTAAAATATTATATAGGGATAATATATGATATTTTATATATTTACATGGATCAATAATTTAATTATAATAAATTTCAATATATTATCAAAGTGGATGGATTTTATTCCATTCAAGGTGAACTCAAGGTAAGTATTTTTGGTGATGATCCCATTTTTTGTCGAAATTGGCTTTGAATAATCTTTCAATGATGAAATAATTCAATAAAAATATCAGTAATATTATTATTTTTCATCTACAATTTTATTTTTTTTAAATACATTCTTCATATTCAATTCCCTCATCATATGTACTTTGGATATCAAAATTGTTTTTATTGAAAATCAATTTCATTTCACTATTATGTCAATTTTTTTATTTCATTTCCCGGTTTTTAAAAAAAATTATAATATAATTTTTAATATTATATTGTGCTTTTTTAAATTCTTCCATACCCGTGATTTAATTTTTAAATAATGTTTTGTGTGAAGTTGTTTTTTGTATACCAAATGTCATCCAAGGTGAATTTTCAGAAAAAAGTATTAATGGAATTTTTTTATCATATTTGTAATGATCAAAATTTCCCTCTATCATAACAAATATTATATTCTAGTAATCATTTAAAATTTTAATTTTTAATCTTCAATTATAATTATTTATTTCATTGTATTATAATTTTTAATCAAATAAAAAATATTCAAAACGTTTTTTCCCTAGAAATGATTTAAATCAGATTTAATGTCATTTTTATTCATCAAATCCAAAAAAACCCATAATTTATGTTATGAAATAAGTTGTATATGATCCATGTTTGAAATAGATATTATTTTGTTTGATGATTTATGAATATTAATAATGACATTTTATGAAAACCATTCATTTTCAACATGATATGTTTTGATGAAATGATGAAATGGAATGAATCTCATTCCTTTTCCATAGTTTATATAATGATTAAATTCTTATGAAAATAATTTTCTTTCATGATTTTTTGATATGATGACTGATTTATAATCTTGAGGTAGAAATATATATTTTCTCATTATGTGATATTTTGGCCCTATATCTTCCCTAATGTATTGGGTAAATTATTATCTATTACAAGAAAGAGTTCTTGAAGGGGGATTGAACCGAGTTCAATAATCGAATTCTTCCACTATAATAGTTTTCATAGTGAAAAAATGTATACTAATATTGTTTAGGTAGTTAACCCATTCCTTATTATAGTCTTGGTAATGATCATTGCATACTATGTAAATTATTTTCTATTCTAAAATGCATTCCAAAATTCCATGTCAATTGATAATATTATTCCCTCATACCTCTTATTTTATTAAATGTTTATGATTAATCATTTATGAAATACAATTATTTATGTGATTACATATAAATAAGATCTTTATTATATATTTGATTTTTAAAAATATTAATATCATGTTTTAAACACTTATAGTCATGTTATGCTATATGTGATTGTTAATATCCACCATATTTACCCTTTATAAGCATCTTATCTCACAATTTTGGTATGATTTAGTTATCTAATGTATGAATATATTTTTTAAGAATTATATTTTTAATAAGAGTTTTATATATATATATATATATATATAAATAAGTGGGATATAATGTATATATTTTATGAACCAAATTTTTATATATCTAAATTTCTAACGGTATTAGACCTAAATGTTTTTTTTCATGGATTGAAATTTTATTTAATGAATATAAATCTATTATGATGAAATATCTATGTATGAAATGTTTATTTCACTATAGTGGGTAATGATTAAGGGTTCAATTATTATTTTGTAACATAGATGAGGAAAAATCAGTAGTACCCTTATGATAAGACAATTTATAATATTAAAAGTAAACGTTTGGGTATTGATCAATAATGAACATGGATAAAACTATTGATTCGTATTTGTAGTTTTCAAAATTTCAACATCCTATAATATTTTCTCATGAATTAATGTGGTATCAAAACATGATTATAGTTTTTCAAACTATGTTTTTTGGTTTTAGTGAATGGAAAGAACATAAAATAATCATTTTTTGTTGAACATCATTAAATATTCAATGATTTCCATTTTGATAAGAAAAATTTTATGAGAGGTATAATAAAAATTCACTTTTCTTTTGTAACAAGCAATTAACATTCTATGAATCTCATTGAAGTTTGAAATTTGAAAAAGAAGGAAATTTTTTTGGGTCCTTTATGACGCAACAACACCTTCTTTTAGTGGGTATATTGATGTGTAGTTCCCTAAGAAATAGATTAAAACCATTAAAATTATATTTTCTATTAATTATTTTTCCAAACATGATAATTATTTTTTATTATTGCTTGAAATGAGAAGCAGATTATTGGTTCACTCATAACATAGACATGAGAGACCTTGGGAATATATAATTTATGGAGTTGGAAAATTTTAATAGATTACATTTACAAAATTAAATTCCTCTTATTATTCATAAATAATTGATATATAATTAAATTAAATAAATAATAAGGTTGATGAATTATTGAGTACATATGAGGAAATTCATGAATGACTTGTGATGTATGTTTCTTATATTATCAACCAATCCAATATTTAAGTTTGACTGATTATTCAGTTGATTAAAACCAAGTCATTGTATGGAAATAGGTATGAGGGACTTCAATAGTTATGATGAAATTGTATGTTCTCTATAGGTGAAGATGGTTATTAGAGTTACCATAAAATTCCTTGGTATAGATTATAAATAAAGGATGTAATAAAAAAGATATTCTAAAAAACCTAGATTGAATTTGATGAACATTCCATTATCTTCAATGCGTGGATGGTAACATGATGAAAATATTGTTAAGTGGATTTGTAAATATTTCTTGTGTAGAATGTATGTCCATTGGGAAATCAATTTCTAATGCAATGGGAAGAAGTTTCCAAATTTTGTGTATAGAGAGAAATCTCCTTATAATGAACCACCAACACTACAATGTTTTAAATACACATAGTATGTGAATTATTCTATCGTGTTCCTAAACATGAAGTGTAATGATAATGATTAAAATTAGAAACCTTCTTATTCTATAGAAAATGGGATATCTCATTGGATCACTATTTCTGATAAAGGGAATGATTACCGCAAGGTTAACGGTATACATACCATCCACAATAGAGTTTGTAATATCTTATTTAATTCTCAATTTACCCACTCATTTTTATTAAAAAACATTTTTAATGGTATCAATATAACACCTCAAATATTTTATGTTGATTTAACATTAAAAACTACTAATGTTATTTTAATCACATCCCAAGGATATGATTCTTCTCTAGATCATGTTTTTGGGAATAATAATACTACAAATATTTTTTTCTTCCAATATATCCATTTTTTGATATTTCGGTAACATATTATAATTCAATAAATAAATCCCTCGTCAATTGTTGATGAATGTAATTTAAATTAAATAATTCAATTTGTCCTATTATTTCTTATTTGTGTGACGACAGAATTAAACATATGATGGAAATTAAATTTTTATGGGTAACAATTAGTATTAAAATGGGGAGTATATCCAATATGGTTCGGGAGAATATCCTCCCAAATTATATTCCTATAAGGATATAGCTTATTGTCTTCTTTATGGAATAATTTTTCTACTCTTCCAAAAAAATTATGATGTATTATATTCAATATAACAAATAAAAAGTTATAGAACTATTTTAATGACTCCTTATATAATATATAGGATTTATTTTCAATAATTAATTAATATAATATTGTATAATCTTGATAAGTGATTAATTTTTCCAAGCTTTGAAATATGGCATGCACCTATTCAAAGTTTTTATGAATAAAATAGATTAATGTAGATTTTTTAATATCATTGATAACATAACCATATAAATATCAAGAAAAAGTATCTCGTACCATATATTGATGAATTTTTTATCAAATAAATGTATAATTCCTTCTTTCCACTAATTATATTCATTTTTTATATCATCAATTGAGGATCATGATGGTGGATCAAACCAAGACAACATTATATACAATATATGGGCACTATGAAATAATAGTGTTTCCATTTTTTTAATAATTACCAAACTATATTTATGTATTTATTTAATAGGTTATTCATAGGATACCGTGAGTTTTATTTAATAGACAATATAAAAAATGTTATAATTTTTTGAAAAATAATGGATCTACATGATTATCACTTGATAATATTTCTGAAGACCCTAAAGATGGAGAAACTATATAATCATTTCGCAAATTTGGAATTTTTTTCATTAGAATGTTAAATTAATGGGTCATATAATCTCATGTGAGTGTATATACTGGTAGAACCTTCAAATATAGATGTTATTAAAAATTGGTCAAGATAATCCACTATGATTTATATCCATATTTTTCATGTCTTGGTGGGATACTATTATTGATTTTTGAATACTATATGACTTTTATTGAATCCAATAACCATGTTAACATGAATGGGATCCATGTTCATTTAGATAGTTGAATTTGATAAGTTTTTTAATGAACTGAAATGAATGATACCAAGTGCAAGTATACATAAACTACACTGCATTTGAGAAGTGTTTGAAATCCAATGTGATTTATCAACGAATGGAATGGGATGTTTCCTTATACATAATGACATTGTTTTATCATATACATCATAAAATTACAGGACCAATAGAATAAATAACATAAAACATGACATAGAGTGAGGTGGGGTAATTATTGCATTGTATATATAGGTATTATCTATTAAGATAACACCTTAAAATATATTCCATTCAAAATATAATAATTTATATTTTTACTAAAAAGAGATGTACATTTTCTAAAAAATATTTCATGATATGATAAATGATTATTACTAAAAAATTACCATGCCTGAAAAAGGAAATATATGGTAAATGTTCTATATAGAGAGGATCACACTCCCTTATTTTTAATGGGGATCAAAAAAATATCCATTAATTTTTTATTTTCAATGTATGGTGCTAGAAAAAATAAATGAAGAGGGGACATATTCACTATCTGAAATGAATTTTCATCTTTTTTTCATGTGATGAGTAAAAATGAATAGATAGAATATTTAAAGCTCTAAAATATTGTAATGAATGTTCATATGTCCATACATTATTTTAATTTATCCAAAATATTTATGAACCTTGTATTTTTTCTTCTACACTATATTTGAAGAATATGATATTAATGCATGCTCATAGTTATTCATTATTTATTCATCCTAGATGAATTAATGTGTATTTTGATTATAAAAAGTTTATGTTACTGGATGGAAAATAGAAAAATATTTATGATTATATTTCATGATAATGTTATGATAACAATTTAAGGGAGAAAGACTAATGTCTAAGAGGATGTTACAACTGTCACCCAACCATTATAGAAAGGGGAAACATCACCAAGTATTTCTTTCATCAGACTCCCCAAAACACCTAAAGGATATAATGTCATAATGGTTCTTTTCAATATCATTACAAGTTCTCAAACATTATTGACATTTTAAAACAATTCTATCTTGATCAACTAACTAGGTTATTCATTAAGGGTGATTGAATATTTCATAGTGATATTCAGTCAATTGTTTTTATTGGTATCTATCATTTACCTACATGTTTTGGAGAAGTAGTTACATTTTTTGGATATAAAGTTATTTATCCACATTTTTTTCTCTATTGATTTAAAAAGTGTTTGGGATTAACAGAATCCAAAATCGGAATTTTCATATAAACCTATCATTCTGTCGATCATTAATATATATCCTAATGATATCCCATATATATTAAGAAGTGAATAAATCCATCATTTTCAAATGAATTTGGAGATTCAAAGTTATTACGAACTGAATAATAAAATGAAATTATATATATGGATGGATCAATTGAACAACTCGTTGGAAAATCTCATAGTTGAAAAATACATTACGAAAAAAATCATTGAAAAGATCTATAATATGATGTTTTTGGAAAGGTGGTCCAATGAATATCAACATAGAATATGGTGAATAAATTTTTGAAATAAATGAAAATTGTTCCCAAGAAATTTCATTCCAATATAAATTCCTCAAATTATTAGGATGGTATATTATTGATTAATTCTTCCACTGAATCTCTATCAAGAAAATTATGTGTTCCATGTATCTCTTAGGATGAATTATATACATAATCCTTCACATATATCTTAATTGGTAGGTAATACCACTGGGGAAGGATCATTATTATGAAGAAAACTATTATATATTCTAAATTGTTGATATAATGTGTTATATAACTAGACCACTAACCTGGTCATAGTTTTTTTGTGAAACAACGAATTTGAGGAAGCTTCCATGGGTCCTGATGTAGATGTCTCCCCATTTGTGTGTATTAGAGTAATGTTTTTTGGATGAAATACATTTTTATTGTTTAGAAAATAACATCTGGAAATATGTATGAAATATTTCTATTTATAAATTTTTTTATTTCATATCTTATGATACATTCCACAAAAATTTTAAACGAATATAGTAATATTTTAAAAATATTTTATTCTTAAAATCCACTAGCCTTTAGATTATTAGGTATGAATAATAATTTAAAAATTAAGTAAAATATAGTTTGTAAAAATTTATAAAATGAATTACTTTTATAAGAAATGATTATTATAATAAATAATAATAAATTAAAATTAAATAGATTTTATCATAAAAAATTTTATAATGTGAAAAATGAATCATTATCTTAATATGGTTAAATTAATAATTATCAGGGAATTATTAAAAAATAATTTCTATATTATTTAAATGATCAATATTTTTATACATTAATAATATATTTTTCTAGGAATATGATAAAATACATGTTTTCATTCTTAAAAATGTATTTTTTTAAATAACTTTTGTCACATTTTCCATGCATACATTGTAACTAATTTCACCCACTTAAAAGTATTATATTAGATAAAATCAATTAGAAATTTAGAATCCTAAGGTTCAAATTTCATAAAGAGGACAATTATTTTTTTCCTCAATATGAATAGTACTTGTGGTTAATATTATCACCTCAGTAAATGGTAAATCAATAAAAGTGAGGATAAAAATAAATAATATCATAATAAAATTTTCAACCTAATTATTATTCGATGAATTTAATTCGACCATTATCAATGTATGATCAAAATTAACTTTATTAATGGAAACATTCTCATCAAAATGGATTATGTTTTATTTAAATAAATTTATGTTATGAAATGAAACTCTGTTTAAATATGAATGATGCATTCTAACAAAGAAAAATTTTTAATTAACAAATATTAAATGTAATTTTTCAAATAATGAAACTACTATTATTATTGTAATTTATTTTTAATTTTTGGGTATTATATAATTACCATCACTTCTGGAAAAATGATGATTTAATATTTATTCAATTAATCCATGAAATAAATGATTATGAAAATGTTAAAAGTTATATTATTTGATGATGTTTTTATTTTAATCAATTATTATAGGTGAATATAATAAAGTAATGTTTTCTTTAATATATTATTGTAAGAACCTAGTCTTTTTTCATGTTATGAATCCTTTTTATATTGGTATGATTTTCATATTATAGAACTATTATGGATTCTTATTGATGTTTTAATTGTTATAGGGGTGTTTATGGCATGTTCATAACTCAAAACCTCAAAAATAAGGAAAAAGTATAACTGTGGGTTAACGAGAATTCATCCAGGGTAGGACACATGGTTATCCCTAACCATGTGGGGCTAGGTAGAGGGGTGAAGAAGGGTTCTTGAATTTCCTTATATTAGTGCCATGGGATTCATACCCATGAGATACTACTATAGTTTTATGTAGACTCATATTAAATTTTTTCATAGTTTTCCAAACATTGTGACCAAACCAAGCCCTATTGTTTTTTTGGTTAGTTTTACCAATCCACCCTCAGTTGATTATATCATTTACGTGTCCAATATTTTACATTTTTTCCAGTGGGCATTATTCCCTTATACTTTCTTTACCACTTTTCCATCTGATGCTAGGATTGGTTGTAACTCTATATCCCAGTGTCAAATTTTTCATCTATTTGTATCTTTAAATGCCTATAAGAAACCTCTTCATTACATTTTCATTGTTCTTTATTTTTATTCATATCAATGTAGTTATTGAGGTGTATAATCATATTCTCTATAATTTTTGGGCCTCTTTACATTTTATAGTTTTCTTCCAATCAATACCGAATCAACAGTCGATACTGGATTAAGAGTGTTATAAATGAATGAGGTAGGTTATATACTAATTATTCAACCAAGCCTTTGTGTTTTATAATATGTAAAATTGTGACACATTATAGTTTCGCCATTAGTTTACCTAGTTTGAATCTACGTAAAATTAGTTACCTTTATTGGAACCTAAAGACATATTAGAACCAAAAATCTCATTATCACTTCCGTCCTTTGAGTGGTCTTTCCCTTTAGGAATGCATTATAATTCTTAATTGGCTTGCATTCATTTATACAGAAAATACATACTGTTGTGTTTGGCCTTAATTTAAAATGGTGATATAATTTTAATATGAAATGAAAATATTTTAATAACACAACAAGTTCCCTTGAAAATTATTTTTAAATCCAATTAATTATAGTTGAGTGGTAATCCGACATCACCTAATTAAATTGTTAATGGTTACTCCCATATCATTATTAAATTTAAATGAAATATACATTTTCCATAGTTGTAATTAATTTTAATTGATTTTTATTATTATCAATGTGTGGTAATGAGGACCCCTGATAAATATATTAGTTGAGAATGGTAACTATTATTAATAATTAATATAAATGGGATTGAAGACCCCTAAAACGTTTATACTGATACAATCATGTTGACCATTATATATATATATATATTATATGATATATTCATGGTGACACATGTATAATTTTGATACTTTAAATTAATGACATCCCATATGATAATATGTTGACCTGAAAATCCCAGTGATACTATACAAGATTATGTATGTATGGATATAATAGTTTCATTAAGTCCTTGCTAATAATATATGGGCAAGGAGTCCCTTAGTGGGATTCAATACAGGTATGGAATCATTTACTGTAATACTAGGAATTGTGTCACATATAAATGTGATATTATACACATTTTCCTCATTACCATCAGGATACTAGAATGTTTTCCATATACTATTATACTTTGAATTGTGTCCCCTAATACTTGTTCCGTGATATTTCGGCACGGGGCGAAGTATGTCGTATATGTCTGATTTTCATTCAGGAACCAGAGCCAACCAATTTAGGTTTGTTAAATTTTTCATTAAATCTTTATATCCACACACAGCCATGTAATAATCACAAAATATAAAATTATGAAAGATTTTTTTGGTGTTCTACATCCTTTATCTCACACCTAATCTCAAAATCCTACGGTATCTAGGTAGACTAAATGGGTAACAACACCAACCCTAGTATCCCTAGTCAGTGGTTTTTTTTATTACAATATAATATATAAAAGATATTATATCTATAAGCATAAATCAGTATTGTAGACATTAACAATGGTTTACATAATTGGTTATATTATTAAATTTTTAATAAAATATAGTATATAACTATAGAAAATGAACTACTTTCTTGACAGTTATTAAAAGAATTCATCATCATAACCTAGGGAATGAAAAAAAAATAGTTGAGAGAAATTAACAGGAAGGGTTAAATAAAGTATATACATGAATAAATAATAACTATTTCAGATTCAATATGGTAGAATAAAAATGAAATGTTAAATTCCTGAAAACACATTCATCTAATCAATAATCTATGAAATAAAATGAATCCCCATAATTTTTCTTTCAGAAAACTCAAGAATATTAATAATTTTACAATAAATTACGGGAAGAATTAATTATTTTAAATTAAATATCAATATTATGGACCACTAAAAAAAGAAAATAACAAATTAAATTTTATTTAGTGTGTAGAAACTAGTCTGATTCTATTTCAAAATAATCATTTTTTGTTAGTTGCCAATTAATGTGTCTCATTAAACATGTCGATGCATTGAGTGTCTATTGAATTTAGAGAACCACCTATAAATGGATTTAAAATTAATTCTTCATTTATATATTTATTTCTAGAAAAATATATAAATATTAAAATATCTATATCGAGTAAACGATATGAATTGTCAATATTTTTTCCATTGAAATAAAATTCAACGTAAACATCATATGTAAAAATGGTATATATCATACAAAATAATCATATAAATGATAGAATAAATATATATATTTAATTAAATCACCATGTATTGATGATCATAAATAAATGAGGTATTACGCAAAGGAAATAAATGATGAATGTGACATCTGTTCCCTATAAATCAATGTGAGTTGAAAAAAACTTACAACATCTAATCTGTTGAATTATATAACAGATAAAAATAATAATAATCCAATGAAACATTATATAAATTTAATATAAGATATGAATGATATTATATATAAAATGGAATTATACATAAACTACACACAAGAAATAAGTTTTTAATAAGGTGTATATTTTAGAAAAAAAAGTGTCACGAGAAACCCCTTACAACTTTGCAATATGTCAAATCATATGAACCACAAAATTAATGACTATCAAATGAAACATTTAATAGAATGAATATAAATAGAATCATGATATTATATATCATAGTTCAGTATACATAAACCACAAACAATAAATAATTGTTGAGTATTTGATATCTCAGATGAATAAAAGTTAGATGATAAACCTTATACCTTATGACTGAAAGTGCTATGAATTTGTACTTGATGTACAAGATAATAATATTAGATAAGTTATGTAGATAATTGATTAAATAATAAATAAAAATTTTATTTATTAATATATTATTATGTTTAGTAATGGTTGTCTATAAGTATTATTATTATTAATTTATTTGTTCGATGATAGTTGTTTTATGGTTTTATGGTCGGTTCCCTTGATTATAATTATAGGAGTTCTCGTAAAAGGGTAACTAAATTCTAGAAGTGAATTTGAATTGTATTAATAAAATCCTATTATTTTAATTTTTCATCAAATATAATTCCATTATACAGTATGAGGATCCTATAGATAAAATGCTAATAAAAATTATTAGTTTTTTTCTCTTATTTATGACCATCACTGACTAGTATCATTTTATTTTGTATTATGTTTATATATCTATCATGTGAAATTATATAAGATGTAATAATAATATTGAAATATATTTCAACAATAATTTTTTTGACTAGCCATGAGGGTAACAATAAAATAAGAAATCTTATCTTCTACGAATGTAGTATGTCGACACCTCAAGGATGATGTTTTTATTTTTATAATTAATGGGAGATGAGAAGAGACATTATGTTGATTATTCCATTCTGAAAATTTTCTTCTATTATATATATAATATAATAGATACAATAACATTTTGGATATTGTGGGTGAGGAGTGTATAATAAAGGATAATAAATTAAAAGATAATAAATGAGTGGTTTACATCTAAATTATTGTCTCCAACAGAACCTCCTTAGGAAACACGAATTTGGTATTTTGGAAAAAACTTTTTTCCTTGGATTTCAATTAGAGTCATGGGGAGGGAGATGGGAAGAATTTATACAATCTGCATTTCTATTACGGTTTGAGGAGAAGTGGTGGTGGGTTGGTATTTATAGTGGTAGGAGAGTGGTGTTTTATTATTTAATTCCTTTATTTATTATTTTGGCCCGTGGCTATAAATAGTTTTAATTATTGTGGAAATATAATATAACTAGTAAATGTGAGTTCAAATTAATGGATTCTTACATCATTCATGACCCAGAAGTCAGGTATTCATTTTAAAATAATAAATACAAAAAATAATGTATTTCACTATTCATAAAAAATCAACTATTTCATAAAAATAAAAAACATTTTCCATAACCACTATTTTTTGTGTAGATATTATAAATGGACTCCATTTTTGAAAAATAATTTCTTAAATATGATATTTTTAATTTTTAATTAAATAATCATTTAATAAAAAAATTATTGATTTTAATATTATAACTAATGTTATGAAACATATAAAAATTAATCATGGTCTTAATGAATTATCTTATAATTGTAATAACATATAATATTAAATTTTAAATCTATTTCATGAAAATAAATTTTATTTCAAATTATAATTTTATCTACAAAATTCTATATATTCATTTTTTCCAAAAAAATAATATTAAGTATTTTATTAATAGTAAAATAATTTTTTTATTTTTTTTCCAATTTATAAATATATCATATTTCCAATGGTATTATTAATATTTGATATATAGAAAGGTGTATATAGAATCATTCTTTCCTAATATATCATATAATTTAATTTATCTAAAATATTCACACCATAAAATATTTATGTGTATTACTCATCAATCATTCAAAACAATTTCCCATGAATTTTTTTCCTATATATAACATTCCAAAAAGATAATTTTGGTTCTTCATCATAACATATCAGGTTCTCACATTTCTTATTTCATATTATGGTGTCTCCAAAGAACATTTTTAAATTGAGTCATCTGTTTTTTCAATAAATTCTCACAAGTTTCATGAATATCAACACGTTCTTCATAGTATTAATAATTCTATTCCAATTATATTTATTCTTAGGTGAGTACATGAGATCTGTCTAGGATGTACTTTTTATTTCTATTATTTGGAACACATCAGGATCTTTGGAATTAATTTGAGTAATTTATATTCGTTATCTTATGGCTCCAATTATTTCTATAATATCAAATGGTCAGATGAACCTGGGGCTCAATTTCCCATTCTCACTAAACCTTATCACAACTTGTCAATGGAAGCACATTAATAAATACATGATCTATGACATGAAGTTATAAATACATTCTATGGTTGTCTGTATAACTACTTTACTACTTGAGCTGCTTTTATATGATCTTGAAATGACTTTTCCTTTGTATTTGCATTTTCAATAAGATGTAGTTTATAAGATTCCTTTCACTAACATCATCCCAACAAGTTTTAGTACACTAACTATTTTCATATAAATAATCATATAATGTAATTTCAATACTATAATAGATAATATTTTTATCAACCATTGGCTTATAAAAATATTATAAATTTATTTTAAGCATAATTAAGCATCAAATATGACCCAAGGATCATATATTATTGTGTCATTGGATAACTAGGAACATTATTTTAATTCATAAAACAAAATAAAAACATCTCTAATCTAATATTGATAATGTGAACTTAAGTTCGTTTTAGATATTAGTTCTTTATAGGGTATCCTATGGAATACATGAAAAATGGATAAGTTAAAAACCCAGTAAGGGAATAAACAAAAGAATTAATAATAATATAATGGTTAGAAGGAATAACATAATGATATAAAAAGGCATGTAATATAAGTATAATTATTTAATCATAGCTTATAAATCTAGTTACCCTATAATCTTGAAATTAGAAAAAAGTGTAAATAACATAAAACCTATCATATTCATCTGTCATGAATTACCCGAAAGACCATCTCATATTGTCGAGAATGGGATAAGTCTAACCACAAACAATATTTCACAGGATTTGTTTGAGTCAGGGATGACCCCCAAGTCCATTACATATGACGTCTCATGATATTAAACATTACCCAATGCATTGAAGTACTCTCTAGAAGCACCCATAATAACATGTTCATGAATATGTGTTCCACATGAGGAATCATATCATATTAATAAAAAATAAACCTAATGGTTACCCATTGAATGAATTGGGTTTCCTAACCATGTCAAAAGTCATAAAAATCGAATATCATAATGGTTCCCAAGAATTAATTGATTAAAATCATACGTGGAAATTCATTATGAAAAACAATCATAGATCATGATAATTTATTTCAAACAAATTTTAATAATATGTAAAAAGAGTTTTTATGAAAATTCTAAAATAAAACACTATAGATGGATTTATTGAATTATAAATATTCATTGAACCAAGAAAATGTTTAATTTTATGTAGAGAAAGTGAAATGAAAAATGATAATTTATCTTGAAAAATATTATTGGATTTAGAAAAACAATTATTCCTTAAAAATATTATGCATGGTACATGATTATTAGTATGAAATCAGGTTGTTCCCTTTAATGAGGCCTACTTATAATGAAGAATTGAGTAGGGTCACTTTTTAAAACATTTATTTATCCATAAATAAATGATGATATCTTCTAGATTCATGATTTTCGATCATATAAATTTTCGTAATGATTTATTTAAAAAAATAAAAACTTACATATATGTAAACTGAGAGTAAGAATAACGTAATGAAAAAAATGCAACCCTAGTGAGAATTCGTTGTATTATGCCAAAAAGTGATATATTCTTGATTTTCATGTCCTAGATAATAAAATAATATAATTAAATTAATTAATTCAAAACATATTATAGAGTTGTATGATTCATTATAGATTTATTATTATATTGGATGGTTATTTTTATGTTTTAGAGTGTTCAATTTCATCATTTTGGATTGTTCATTTGCATGGTTTTTATGATATGGTCAATTGTATACATTTATTGATTATCATGTAAAATGAGAATATTTGGCCATAATTGAAATTATATGTTTTTAATGAAAATAATGAAGATTAAATTGTCTTATTTTTCATTTTTCTTTTAAATAGGAGGATGATTCAATTAATTAAATGTTGATGATAATCCCTTATATTAACTTGGCAATTTTACTTTCATCTAGTACATGTTTTGTTCTATTAATTAATATAATGTATATCTACTAGGTTGAAAACATTACATAGTTTTCAATACTTGTTTTATAATATATTTTAATCATAAAAATTGTTTCATTACCATCCTTGAATGGTGGAGATGGAAATTAAAATCACATAGTCCATGAATGCCATAAATCAACACATGACATATGATGTTTCAAAATTTTTGAAAAATTGAGAGGGTACTGAATTGATGATGGATTATTCCCATAATAAGACAAAATTATATTATGTAAAATATACTGTATTTTTTCTATCACTTTTGGATAGGTAGGATAGTAGATGATATTATAATAAAAGAACATGAAAAAATTAATATTAAATAGAAGACGGTTTTACCTCTTGATCTTCTTCTTTTTAAGAACCTCTAAGGGAAAAGGGGTAGGTTTTTTATTGAGAATGTGGCTCTTGGATGTTGTGGGAGAGGTTTGAAATTTTATTGGGAAGACTTATGAAAATATTAAACGCTTATATGATTTGAGGAGAAGAGTCGGGGGATTGTATTTATAGGGTAGGGGATGGGTGTTTGGTAATATTTTATTCATTAGTTAATTATGTTGTGTCATGTATATAAATAATATTAAAATCTTCATTATATATATTAAAATTATGAAGTATAGTCCTATTTTATGGGGTTACCTAATCCATACATCATCTATGACTCAATAAATATTTTATTTGATAAATACTAAAAATTACTAGATTTCACTATTCACCAAAATATCATCTATTTTAGAAAAAGAGAAAGAATCCCCCCCATTGTTTTTTTATGTGGGGAATTTATTGATGAAATCATATTTCATAAAATTAGTTTCTAATTATTTTAAATTTAATATTTAAACAAAATCCTCATTTTCTCAAAAAATACCAATTTTAATATTATAACCGACTTTTGACACTTCAATTAATTAATTAAGGAATCATAAAAGTATCTTAAAATAAAATGAAAAAAATTAATTTATGAATTTATATTATGAAAATATATTCACTTATAAATATTTATATAAATTTTAAATATTATATAAATTTATACATTTTAGAAAAAAAACAACAATTCAAATATCATTTACAAAACATTTCAAAAATTATACTGTGATATAATTATGTTATATTTTTATTTATTATATGCATAAATTTTATTTATACATTATTATTTGAGGTTACAATTCTATATATCATATTAATATTCAAAATGGATATGTCACTATTCTAATGGTCATATTACTATTCCTTTGATATATGTTCCTGAAATTCAATAAATACCATTTATTTCAATTATTAATAATTTATAGTTTCTTTATTTTGTTTTATTTCTTATTTTTTATTGATTTATACTATATGAACTTATAATAAATGAATTTCATAGATAAAAATTTGTTTCATTACATTCTTCCCCCCTTATGAAATTTCTCCATAGAAATTTCATTTTACATACTATGGTAAAAATGGTTTAAGTTAATTATCCTTTATCACATCCTATGGTTCCCATGTTGCCTCTATATATTTGGGTTTTTCCACTATACTTTAACCAGATCAGTAGTATTTTTCTATATAAATTTATCTTTATGTCTTAGTATCTTCACTGAATGCTCCATATAAGAGAGACCGTATCCCAACTATTCATCCTCTAAATTTATAACATGTGAGTGATATTGTATATAAATATTCAATAGGGATTCATGTACTACATCATGTATTTCTTACACGGTTGGTGGAAGTGCTAGTTGATTGGTCAAAACTACAAAAAAATAAAGAATCTATAAGGGGCTGATGTACCCAGAACATACCATTCCATTCTTTACAAATTTCATGATCCACTTACTTATAGATATGTTAAAGATTACCATGTCTCAAATCATAAATTTTAGGTCTCATTTATTATTTTATTCATATCTCTTATTATTAATTTGGGCTGTCGTGATCTGCTGCTGAATGGTTTTCAACTTTTCTACATTTCATTTAACCATTTCATGTCATTGTAGTTTAGGTTCACCTACATTGTCCCAGTACAATCATGTTCTATGTATTTTCCCATGTAGTGCTTCACATAGATGCTTTTGGATGCTCTTTTGTAAACTATTTTTGTAAGAGAAGTTTACAGGAGGTAGGTGTTAGACACATACTCCCATAATGTCAATATAACATACACTAAACACGGTTTCAATGTTTGAATTTTTTTCCCATATTATCCATAATTTTGAGTATCATAAGACATATTGATCTTTAAAACAATTTTTACAACATATTATAGATGTTTTCTAAACAGAAAGGTAAATATCAAATCTTTATTGAATACAATCAATATTTGTTCTCCATGTAGCCATAATAATTTTATGATGTATAAATATGAATTTGGATCTATTTTGAAGACCTATTGAATTATGATAAATTAGTATATATTTGTATGATTATACACAATAACCCATATGGATTTATTTCTTCTAGATGTCATTAAACTTTTGGTGACAAACTCTATGATGATTTTTTCCACATCTATGTTGTTATTGGTAACTGTTTCATCATCCCTTTATAATTTTTCATTTCATACAACACTTGTTTACAAACATATCATTTTGATGTGTACATAGTGACCTACTCCTTAAAATTTTCCCACTAATAGTACTCTCAGAGAAATTAATACATCTTTGTACTCCCAATGTGAATTGAGAATATCACACTTTTTGAGTCCTTCATAATCTCTTTCATTATCTCTGAATCTTATCGTTTGAAATGCCATGACCCAAATCTAATTAATCATTACACATGAATCATTATAAAGGATAATGTCCCTTTTCTGATAAGTTAAACTATTTTCTGAATTTCTACAACATATCTT
The DNA here is from genome assembly GCA_963277665.1 of Viscum album. NCBI lineage: Eukaryota > Viridiplantae > Streptophyta > Magnoliopsida > Santalales > Viscaceae > Viscum > Viscum album. The sequence continues at coordinate 1,757,494,068 of OY728161.1, forward strand.
TGATTATCTTTTATTTACGCCACAAGGGATGGTTGGGGATTGTTTTGATAATGGATCGATGATTTTCATACATTAATGATTCCTATTTTCATCCTTGAAAAATTTACAATGATTGGATCTATCACAATTCTAATCAGAGATAATGTTTCACTATCCTATAAACATAGAGAATCCACTATATTATTTTATTTACAAGGCTAGTAGAGGATAAAATAGTCATAATCCATGATGAGCTCTAACAATATTAAATGGAACATATTAACCTCTTTATATGTAAACATATATATTTAAAGATATTATGATCAGTATATATATCACACTCATACCCATAGATATAATGACGTAAGATTTTCAAAACAAATACAATAGTTCAGAATCTATATCATGCGTGAGAGAGTTTTTTCTTATGAAGTTTGAACATCCTTGATTTAAGGATATCGATTTTCATTTTAAATCAATACATAGAATATGAACATCATTGATGCATCCCTGTACACCAAAAACATTGTTTCCCAATTTTTGGTAGCATGACTACTGGAATAATGATAATCCTATTTTAAAATTATAGAAAGATATTTAACATTCAAATATCAAAAAAAACATCACACTCTTTTGAGTCATCTTGGTTACTGATTTTGAAAATCATGGGATGTAGTTCAAAAATCATCAGCAATACCTAGATAGAATAAGGAAACTGTGGATAGTTGTAAGAGATGCTTTTCTAGTAGACTCCTCAATTGAATTTGTCTTAGAATGGTCCATAGATAACCCTTTTTCTTGTGATAAAATCAACCATAATGATACTTCCTCCATAGAAAACTCATATTTACTATAATTTTATTATATTTCCTCTTGTCCCAATTTTTTTATTACAATATTCATATTCTTCTAATGTTCCTCATTTCTATTGGAGTATGTCATAATATCATCAATAAATACTAATACAATATTTTTGAGATAATAACTAAATTCTTTATTTATCTACTCAATGAAAATTGCCTGATCATTAGTGATTCATGTGGGAATCACCGTGAAATCATAAATTTCATCCCTCATTCAAAAGGAATCCATGGGAATATATTTCTTCCTCGCCTCTAATTAGTGATATACCGACTGATGATCCACCTTAGAGAAATAATCATCCCTCTTGTATTTAATTGAATAGAGTAATACATCTCTAGTTGGGGATACTTTTTCTTTATTGGGATTTTTTTTAGTCCATGGTAATCAATGTAGATGCACATTGATCCATCTATATTCTTCACATAGAGGACTGGTGGACCCCATATTGAAGTAGTCGGGCATATAATACCATTTTCTATATTTTCTTGTGAATGATTCCTTATTTCCTCAAACTCGATGGTGGCCATTCATTGATGATTAAATAATATATCTAGATATATATATATATATAAGTTCGTTTGAGAACTCATCTTCTCAGTTGGAAGGAAGACCAAACAGTTCATTAGGGAACACATTAGTCTATTCCATACAGTGGTCATGTCTTTAAGCATGACTATCTCTTTTTACACAACCATTTGAGATATATATTCATGATAGTAAAGAATTAATATAAAAAATTGAGATGATTATTCTGATAGAAATTCATATTCCAACATACAATTGTATTGAATTGGGAGATTCCTTGTGATGTGATGGTTTATATCCCTTTCCGGATAGAAGATGTCAATATTCTATAAATTTAGAAAATCCATTCCCAAAATAGTAGGAAACTCGAACAAAAAAAGTAAGAAGTGATTTTTTAGGATGTTGAGTCCATCAACATTTACTAGGAAAGTGTTATGAACATTTCATGAATTAATTTCTCCATATAATGTTCTCTATGATAACTCATCCCCTATTTATTTTTTGGTTTTTAAATAGTTATACTAATCATAAAAGATATAAAATAATTTGTTGGAGTATAATCAAATAGAAAACCCACTTTTTCTTAAATTAATATCCCACAGAAAATTCAATTTATCATGGTTAGGATCCGTCTCAAGAGTAGTTATAGCATATTTCTATCCTTGCTTTCTCAAATGTTACTGTTGATTGCTCTAAAAACCATTATCATAGAGAAATTGTTCGCATAATCAACATGTTCCTTATAGTTTAAAAATTACAATATAGGATGAGTATTAATCAGAACCATCCTTTTCTATTCAACAATGTTGGAATTAATCATATCCCTTCATCAATAATTATCCAGATTCCCCATTTTCACATATTTCGTGAATTTACTAGTTCCCTTTGGAAAATTCCTAGGTTGCTTCTTCCGATAATTCTGACACATGGCTTGTTTGGTTATCTTGATTTATGGGATTTATATGTTAACACTCCCATATTAAACTCAATTTCATAATTTTTACTGATGGTCCCGTGAGACCACTGAGAGTCTTAAATCTCTATTTCTACCATGAGGAAACGATAGACAATATCCTCATAGCTATAAAATTCTCGAATCAAAAATGATTTTAGTAGACATTTCATTATTATAATACATAAGGGATCCACCATGGTTTTGGGGTTTCTGATAAATCTAGAGGAGTATCATGAAATCATTATGATTTTTTTCTCATACTCCCCAATATAATATTATTTGTATTATATAACTCTAAGGATCTTCCATTCCCTAAGAAGATGGAGCATTGGTGGAAAAATTCCCATGAATCCGAAAAAATCATGGAATCAATTTCTTCCTTGTAATTTTTTTGATGATCATTGAACACCAATATTCATATTCCCCATTGAAATGATAATCCACCGGTATAATGTTTTCTTCATATATAAAATGAAGGACTATGAATATGTTCGGAACAGATTTAATCAATTATTCTACGAGGAGGCTATCAGAAGTTCCATTAAACACAAAAGGACTATTCGATATAAATTATTAATTTTCAACATGATGTCTCTTCCAATACAAGAAATATATCTTTTTACAACGGGAAGTAATCAGGTTGTAAATAGTTTTTCCAGTGGTCATTTGTGACTGGGCATTCTACCAGCCACAAATACCTGGTTATTTGCGACGAGATTTGGGGTCCCGTCGGAAAAGGGTTGGCGCAGTTTCCACGACAAACAACGAGAAGATTATTTGTGATGGGGGGTATTCCCTTGTCGCAAATAGTATGTCAGTCTGTGGGTAGTTTCGATGGGTCCCGTCGTAAATAACAGGCGGCGGTAAATAGGTTTTTGCGACGGGGTGTTCTCGATTTGTAAATAGTGTGTTGACAGGTACCTTTTGCAATGGGTCATGTCGCAAATACTCTTTTAACCGTCGACCGTAATTAATGTGGGTGATGGTATTGGTGACGTGTCTTGTCACAACTAATCTAACCTATATATACTCCCACCTGTTTTTTCAAATCCACCTCTTATTTTTTACTCCCTCTCTCCCTTTAAACTAATTTTTTTGGGAGAAAATTTGGGTGAGATAGTTTCTTTTCACAAAAAAGTTGGGAAGCCCTCAACATCAATAGGAGATCATGTTTAAAGGTATTTAGAATTTCGTTAATTTAGTATTTATTTTATATTTTTGATTTAATTATAATTATTTTTTCTTAGTGGTAATTATATTAGATTTAAATTGTTTTTTAATCAATAATTATTTGTAATAATAAATTGAAATTATTAGTACTAATTTTTAATAATTATTAATAAATAGTAATAAATTGTAATAAATAGTAATAAATATTAATAATGAGTAATAAATAGTAATAATAAGTAATAAATAGGAATAATTTGAAATAAATATGAACAATTAGCAATAAATAGTAATAATTAGCAACAAATATGAATTATTAGTAATAAATTGGAATAATTATTAATAAATAAGAATTGTTAGTAATAAATAGGAATAATTAGTAATAAATAAGAATATGTAGTAATAAATAGGAATAAATATTAATAAATAATAATAACCGGTAATAAATATGAATAATTTTGAATAAATAGGAAATGTTAATAATAAATAGTAATAAATTGCAATAAATAGTGATAAGTAGTAATAAATTGGAATAAATAGTAATAAGTATCAATAAATTGTAATAATTATAAATAAATAGTATTAAATATGAAGATTTAGTAATAAATAGTAATAATTAGAAATAAATAAGAAAATTTAGTAATAAATAGGAATAATTTGTAATAAATTTGAATAATTAGTAATAAATAGGAATAATTAGTAAAAAATAAGAATAATTAGGAATAATTATTAATAGTTAGGAATAATTAGGAATAAATAGCAATAATTAGCAATAATAGCAACAATTAGTGATAAATAGCAATAATTATTAATAAATAGAAATAATTAATAATAAATAACAATAATTAGTAATAATTACCAATAATTAGTAATAAATTGCAATAATTTGTAATAAATAGCTATAAATAGTAACAAATTAGAATAAATATTAATAAAAAAGAATAATTAGTAATAAATTAGAATAATTAGTAATAAATAGCAATAAATAGTAACAAAAAGTAATTAATAGAAATAAATATGAATAAATAGTAATAAATAAGAATAATTTGTTATAAACATGAATAATTATAAATAAATGGGAATAATTAGTAATAAATAGGAATAATTAGTAATAAATAGGAATAATTAGTAACAAATAAGAATAATAAGTAATAAATAAAAATAAATTGGATTAGTTAGTAATAAATTGGAATAATAAGGAATAATTAAGAATAATTAGTAATAAATAATAATATTTAGTCATAAATAGCAATAATTAATAATAATTATTAATAATTAGTAATAAATAACAATAATTAGTTATACATAGTAATAATTTGTAATAATTTTAAATAATTAGTAATAAATAGGAATAATTCCTAATAAATGGGAATAAATAGTAATAATTCACGAAAAATAGGAATAATTAGCAATAAATAGGAATAATTAGCAATAAATAGGAATAATTAGCAATAAATAGAAATAATTAGAAATAATTAGCAATAAATAAGAATGATATGAAATAATTAGGAATAATATAGAAATAATTAGCAATAAATAGGAATAATTAGCAATAAATAATAATAATTAGAAATAATTGGGAATAAATAGCAATAATTAGAAATAAATAGCACTGTTTAGAAATAAAAAGAAATAATTAAAAATAAATAGGAATAGTTATAAATAAATAGAAATAATTAGAAATAAATATGAATAATTATAAATAAATAGTATTAATTTGGAATAACTAGTAATAAAAAGGAATTATTGGTAATAAAAAGGAATAATTAGTAATAAATATGAATATTTAGTAATAATTAGTAATAAGTAGGAATAAATAGTAATAAATAGTAATAATTAGCAATAAATAAAAATAATTAGCACAAATAGTAATAATTATCAATAAATAGTAACAATTGGAAATAAATAGTAATAATTAGAAATAAATAGTTATAATTGGTAATAAATAGGAATAATTTCAAATAAATAGGAATAATTAGTAATTGTTAGTAATAAATATGATTAATTAGGAATAATTAGGAATAATAATTAATAAATAGAAATAATTAGTAATAAATAGAAATAATTATGAATAATTAGGAATAATTTGTCAAAAATAGAATTAATAATTATCAAATAGAAATAATTTGTAATAAATAGAAATAATTAGAAATAATTAGAAATAAATATGAATAAAAATGAATAAATAAGAATAAATTTGAGTAAATATGAATAATTAGTTATAATTACAATAACTAGAAATAAATTGGATTAATTATGAATAATAAGCAATAAGTAGGGATTAATAACAATATATAGGTATAAATAGCAATAATTGGGAATAAATAGGAATAAATAGGAATAAATATGAATAAATAGGAATTAATAAAAATAAATAGGAATAAATATGTATAAATAAGAATAAATATGAATAAATATGATTAAATAAAAATAAATATGAATAAATATGAATTAATAGATATAAATATGAATAAAGTAGAATAAATTGAAATAAATTGAAATAATTAGTAATAATTTGTAATAATTTTGAATAATTAGTAATAATTTGTTCTAGTTACGAATATTTCGGAAAAATATCAACTGTAATAAGTTGTAATAAATTGTAATAACATGGCACATTTTCCAGTGGATTGACGACACTCTTTTTTCTCGATGACTCTTCTTCTTTAAACATTAATATACTCAAGCATTATGAGGAGTATGCTTCTACGTATGTATATAGAATCTCATATGCACTTGTTTTAATATACATTTGAAAGACCATATTTTTTTAATGTTTTTAGGTGGTGATAGTTGCAAGAAGATGATTCATCATTGAAAAGGGGGATCTTTTGTCTGAAAGTTCATTTAATTGCATCTTTCTCACATGAAAATCACAATGAAGAATCTGATGGTAGGAATGATTATACATTATCATATGTATGAGAATGAATATGTGTACCTCCAAGTAGGTTATTCATTTTAATTTCATTGAGAGAAATTAAAAAATAAATGAGATGTCAGACAAAAGTGTAGTCGTCAATCCACTAGAAATTGTGTCGCCCAAAGTTAATGGTAATTATGAAGAGGTATTTTTAGTTATTTATCTTCTTTTTTCAGAAAGTGTATTTGTAATTTCAAATTATTAAAAAACACTGATGATTTTCTATTTGGTTGAAAAATATAGAAATAGAAAATCAACATCATTCATTATTAGATGATCATGCTTGGATAAATCAGTGCATAAATCCACACTGTTCTAGATTAAATCCTATATATATTTAGGTTGTTAAAGCTTTCTTATCAATGGTATCATCAAATCCAGAATATTTTTCAGAAGGAACAATTAAGTGTCCTTTTAAAAAATGTGCTCTGAGAACGTTTGACACATTTGACATGGTTGGAGGGACATCTCTTTGCATTTGGTTTTCAACCAGATTATGTTTTTTAGTATCAACACGGTGAATGAAGTTCCATAAAAGAAACAAATAACATGATTCTGTATCTATCATGGTTTCAAAATTTAGCACATGATGTGCCAGGTCTATCTATTCAATAAACCGAATCTCAAGATGATATCGATTTAACTCCTGAGTTGACACCATCAAAATTTGAAGATTTGTTGAGGTCTACTAAGATTGAATTATATCCTGGTTTCAAGATAATAAAATTAGAAGCAGTTGTAGAATTTATGGATATTATATCAGATAATGCTATGTCAAACAATTATTTTGATCATATATTTTCTTTGGTTAAAAAACTATTACCTAAAAAATGTGTTTCCTGCAAATTACTCTGAGAGAAAGAGGTTGGTTCGTAATCTGGGTCTTAGTTATCAATAGTTTCATTCATGTGCAAATTATTTCATCTTATATTCTGGTGAAAATGAGTAATTAGATAGTAGTTCCACATGTGGACAATCGAGGAATAATGATACTCAACTAGGGAAGTCTATACTGATTCCTATAAAATTGATGAGATATTTTCCCCTTACACCCATGCTACAATGTTCATTTATGTCTCAGAACACAACATCATGGATTTCATGTCACAAAACCATTATTTTAATAGATAATATTTTTATCACCCCATATGATATTGATTCATGGAAACATTCTGACCGTTAGCATCCATGTTTATCTTTAGAATCCTAAAACATTCGATTTAGTCTTTCTACTGATAGTTTCTATCTGTTTGGTTCTTATGTTATTCATTATTCATGCTGGTCTATCTTTATAACTCCTTACAGTTTATCTCTATGGATGTTGATGATGGAACACTATATCTTGGTGACCTTATTAATCCTAGGAAATTCAAAAAAATAGTATTGTTGTGTATTTGAAACCAATGAATGATGAGCTAAATGCATTGTGGAATAATGGTGTTAGTATATATGATGTTGTTACGAAACAAAATTTCATATTAAAAGTTTCATCAATGTAGACAATTAGTGACTTTTTGGCATATGTCATGTTATATGGCTAGATTACACATGGTCTAAAATCATGTCATTACTGTATGAAAGGCAACAAAGACATTATGCTCATCAATGGAAAAAAACCTTTCGATTATGATTCTCATCGCAGATTTCTTCCAACCAATCATCATTTTCCCAGTAAAAATCTCATTTCAGAAAAGGCACAATTGAATGTGATGAACCTCCAAAAATGATCTATGGTGCAGAATTAAAATCACGAGTATTTTCATTAATTCCCATCATATTTGTGCCAATAGTAATGAAACATAAAATTCCAGGCTTTGGAAAATAATATAATTAGATAAAATTTCATTTTTTGGGATCATCCATATCGGTCTGATTTGTTGGTTCTTCACATGTTGGATGTCATGAATTTTGATATGAACTGTTTTTATAATTTATTTTACATGGTTTTAGATACACCAGGTAATACCAAAGATACTATAAAAGCATGATTAGATCCGGCCCAAATTTGCAGGTGACCAGAACTAGAACTATTTAAAAATGTCAGATCATAGAGGTTAATAAAGCCAAAAGCAGCTTATACACTGTTCAAAGAGAGTGGCTTATTATTTTGTCATTATATTGCATATTTGAGACTTCTACATGGCTATGCTTCCAATTTGGGAAGATTTGTTAAGAATGGTTATATTACTAGATTAAAAATTCATGATTATAATGTTATAATAGAATTAATTATGCCAATTTGAATCATAGGATTGTTGAATTATTTGATTTGGGATTCGAAAATAGATATATAATATTTTTTGTGTCATTTTTACTATGAAAAAAGACTACGTTGTGCTTGTAAAACTGGAATTTGATGTTTCCATTATTATAGGTAAACTGGAAAAAATCATTCTACCATCTTTCTTTGACTCAATGGAATATCTGATATTAAATTATCCACATGAAGCTAAATGTGGAGGACTAATACAGTTTCGATGGATGTATCCATTTGAGAGATACATACCGAAATTGAAGAAAAAAGTATGCAGTAAAGAATTAATTGAAGGACAAATTGCTAAAGCTTATTCTAAATAGAAAATTTCTTTTTTCTTCTCTAACTATTTTGAATCTGAATATACCTAAAAAACCCAAATGGGAGAAATTTTAAATAATAAATGGACAATAAATTATCAGTTTTTAATTAGACAAATATTGGCTTCTATGGAGTTAAAAAACGATGGCTTTCAAATGATGAACTTCACAGTGCTCATATATATGATGTGCTCAACTATAAATAAATGACATCATTTTTATTGTGAGTTCTTATATCACATATTCTATAATTTATTTTACAATTTGTAAACTTATTTTATTTTATGGTTATATGATAATCATATCAAGAAACAACTTCCAAAAATTAATGCAACTACTCATGAAGAACGCATACGAAAAAAAATTTTTCAATGTTTTTGAGAAAAAGTAACATAAATTATCAATGGTTTAATATCAATTCAGTTTAAAATTTTTTTATTGATAACTGTTTTAAAAAATTTCATGTGTCTCAACATGCTGAAAAAATTGATAAGTGACTGTGTATATTACGTAACCATCCATCCAAAATGGTTAATTCTTATAATTAATATGTGGTAAATGGTTTTCGATTCCATACACGTGCATATGTAGAATCAAAAAAACAATGAATATTTTAGTTTTTTAGAGGATCCCATCTAGAGAAGTTGATATTGTCTTTTACGGAATATTTGATGAAATTATTGACCTCTGTTATCAAGGACAAAATTAGATAATGATGTTTAAATATCTGTGGTTATATACTGAGAGAGTCTTTTGTGTTTATCCGACTCATGGAATCATCGATATTAAATGTAAAAGTTTTCTTATAGTAAATGAACCATTTTTACTTGCTCAACAGGCACATAAAATTTATTATGCAATGTACTATACTACTTTAAGAGACCTGAGTGATTGATGGAGCAAAAAAAATTAAATCTCGGAAAAATTAGATTACTCAAACTGAATGTGGTTCGGCTGATGTGGATGGAATTGAAATTTTTCAAGATACTACTCAAAATCTATCTTTTGCACAACGATACGTGAATATCGATGATAAGACCCCACAATTAAGGGTTGATAGTGATGAAGATGTTAATGATGTTACAAATGAATATGAAATGAAAAGTGATGATGAAACTTAAACACTTATGGATATTGGTGAATTCAAGGAAAATTTTGAAGACATTAACAACATCAGATAAAAAGATGATGATGAAGGTGAACATTGGAATAGTTATATGCTGGTTATAATCATAACAAATATATATCTATATTTAAAAGATATTTTCAACCATTTTTAAACAATAATAATTTTGTATTTCAGATGGACCCTGATCTATTTCGTGAGTTACAAGAGGGTAAGCTACCTTTGGATGAGGGGGATTTGGGATCATCTGACCCTCAGCGTATTGGCGGTTCAGGGGTTACATGTAGGGGGTGTGGTCTTGCGTGACTGATGATTCCTAACCCTATGCCCTAGCAACGTCCACATCATGGCTTCGATCCACACACACAACGGTATGGTAAATTGTATATTTTAGTTAGATTTCATTAATTTATTTATATATATATTAATTGTTTGAATATTTATTCTTTTTTCACAGTTTCATGCATGTAGCAGTTGTATAGGGGAGATCTATCTTGCGCTATTATTTTTTCTAGAATAGATCACATGCAAACAGATTCCCGATGATGTGAAGCTTGGCATGTTCAATCATTTTCTTGAATGTAAATAAATAATATTTATTTTGAAATTTATTCAATTAATAACTTGGTATAATAAATTATTTATAGGGTTTATGGTATCCCGTCGATGATAGCATGTGTGACGTTATCCACACGGTATTGGAGGTGTCTATGTGAGATAATCTCTATTAGTTCTTACAAAATTTGAGATGGATGGCTATTAAGAAAGAAGGGGTGATAGATTTTGATGTGTTGTGTGGATACCCCCAACCATAGCACATTTAATCTCACATTTTGGATGGATTATTTTTACACTAGTTGAGTGGTTTTTTTTTCATAGGATGTATTTAGTGGGTCGGTAGAACCGGGGGAGATATGAGGTGATTCATCCGGCTAGTAGTCGTATATTCATTATGCCTAGAGAGTATCTGGTAAGTATATTTTTTAAATATTTTATATAAAATTAAATATAAATAGTTTGTTTTATATTTTTTAGGTATTCAACCACTTAGATATTATGGAGTATGACATTTATCGGAGGATCTACAGTGGTCCATCCACTGGATAGATTAGAGGTGATCACCAATGTCAAATTGTGGTTAATATTATTTTTATCAGTTTGAAAATTAAATGCATATAATATTTTCACTATTTTAATTTAAAATTGGAATTGAAGGAGTCATATGAGGTTGCGACTTCACAATCACTATCTGGGAGTGAGAATGAGGCAATTGATTAGACCAGTTCCCTCCATTTCGATGAGGCAGAATAGATATAGGTGACTCAGTATGGCGTTGAGAAGGGATGAGTAGTTTGTATCAGTTCTCACATGACTCTTGGTACTTATTATAGTACTACTATGATGTCGGTATCCAACTCAAGAGGAGCTCGTGGAGAGGCATCATCTTCTGCCTCACAGTATCTGGAGCAATTGCAAACTCGGGCTGAGCATATAAAGAGTTTGGAGAAGCAGCATGAAGAGATGTGTCTTTAGCAGCAGCAACAATAGTATCACGAGGAGGAGATTCATCAATGGCAGCAATAACAATAGTAGAAGCATCGCGAGCATATGGTGCACATGCGTCGGCTGACTCGTAGTTGAGGTATGGAGTTTCCTCCACTATTTCATACAACTACTCCACCTCCTCTATCAGACGACCCCCTCAGCGATTTTTTTTGTTTTAAAATCATTTAAATTCATGATTTGTTGTAATATGAACTATTTTAAGTTCCCATCTTTCATATTGGTGATAATATTAAATAAATTTAATTTTTTACATAATATATTATTTATTATTACAAATATTTTTTTAATTTTTAATTTTAATAAATATATTATTATTATTTTAGGAGTTTTTTTATATTTTTTGTGTTTATTGGGAAAATTAATATTTCTTATTATTTTAATAATATTAATATTATTTATTCATTAACCATATTTTTATTAAATATATTTTTATAGGATTATATTTTTTAATGTTTTTTTATTTTACAAATAATAATAATAATATTTTGAGTAATATGTTTCATATACATGATATCATTCATAACATATAATGTTTAATTAATATTTATCATTCATCCCTTCAATATTTTTAAAAATTACATAAATGTTCATGTGTACGTACCACCTTATGTCTATATCAATGTTATAATTTATTTATCTATATATACCTTTTATGGATGACTGTGAATATATATATATATATATTGAGTATATATTTTAGTATTATCATTTTTAATATTGGGGAGGTTATAAAACCATGATAAATTTTTATGTACTAGGAAGAAAATTCTAAAAAAACTTATTATAAAAAATGTTAGACCCTGCTAAAGATGTGTTTTAGGAAACATTTTTTATATAAGGTTTATTGAAATGTTATATATGGAAAATATATGTTTTTATATGTATTCACGTGGCTCTATAATGTAATTATAATAAATTTGAATATATTATTAAAGTGGATGGAGTTCAATCAATTCAAGATGAACTCAATATATGAATATTTGGTAACGATCTCATTATTTGTCGAAATTGACATTGAATATTCTTCCAATGATGAAATCATTCAATAAAACTCTCCCTATTATTATTAATTTTCATCTCCTTTTTTTATTTTTTATAAAATGCATTCTTAATGTTAATTTCCCTCATCAAATATACAATGGACATCAGAATGTTTTTTAATGAAAATAAATTAAATTTCACTCTTCTGTCAAAAAAATTATTTTTATTACATATCCCAATTTTTTAAAAAATTTATATAATATTTTATAAAAATTATATTATGATTTTTTAAATTCATTCATTCACGGGTTTTACTTTTTAAATAATTTTCATATAATGTTTTTTTGATTACCAAATGTCCTGCATCTTGACTTTTTAGTCCAAAGTATTAAAGGAATGATTTTTAACATATATGTAATGATCATATTTTCCCTCTTTAATGAGAAATTATATATTCTAGGAATCATTTAAAATTTAACTTTTTCATTTTCAATTATAATTATTTTATTTATAGTAATACATTTTTTATAAAATACTAAAAAATTGTATGGTTATTTTCCTTAAAAACGATTTAAATATATTTTAATGTTATTTTTATTCATCAAAGACAAAACCCCTTAATTTATGTTAAGAAATAAGATCATTATGATCCTTATATGAAATAGATATTATATCATTTGTTGTTTTTTTGAATATTATGAATGAATTATTATGAAAACCATTTCTATTCCACTTGTTGTGTTTTGATGAAAAGATGAAATGGTATGATTCTCATACCTTTTCCACATGTTATGTTATGATTAAATGTTTTCAAAACTCATTTACATTCATAATTTTTGATATAATGAATGTTTTATGTTCTTGGGGTAGAAATATATATTATTCTCATTATGTGATAGGTGGTCCCTATATCTCCCTCAAATGCATTGGGTAATGATTGATATCTGTTAAGAGAAAGAGTTCATGAATGAGGGGTGGACCACATTCAATAAGGGACTTCTTCCACTATTATAGTTTTCATAGTGAAACATGAGTAATAATATGGATTAGGGCATGAAACCATTGATTATGACAATCATGGTAATGATCATTGACTACTAAGTAAATTATTTTCTATGCTAACTTCTATTCCAATATACTAAGTCTTTTGCAAATATTCTTCTCTCGTACCTCGTGTTTTAGTATTCATTTATGATTAATGGGTTATGAAATACAATGATTTATGCGATTACATATGAATATGATCTTTAATATAAATTTGAAATTTTAAAACATTAATATCATGTTTTATACACTTACAGTAATGTTATGCAATATATTATTATTAATATCCACCATATTTACCCTTTATAAGCATCCGAGCTCACAATTTTCTTTTGATATCGTACTTTAGGGTATGAATAAATTTTTTAGGAATATTATTTATAATATGAGTTATATATATACATAAATAATAGGGGTATAATGTATATGTTTTATGAACAAGATGTTTATATGTCTAATTTTCTAACTGTAATAGACCTAAATGATTATGGAATGGATTGAAATTTTATTTAATGAATATATAGATATTATAATTTAAAATCTATGTATGAAATATTTGTTTCACTATAGTGGGTAAAGATTAAGGATTTAGTTTTCATTTAGTAACATGGATTAGAAAAAATTAGTAGTCCTCATGGGATATAACAATTAATAATATTAAAAGTAAAAGTTTTGGTGTTGATCAATAATGAACAATTATAATCCTAATGATTCTTATTTGTAGTTTTCACAATTTAATTATACTATGGTATTAAATCATGTCTTAATGTGGTTTAAAAACATGATTTTAGTTTCTCAAAATATAGTTTTTGGTTTTAGTGAAATATATGAATGTCAAATAATAGTGTTTAGGTTTAATGTCATGGATGATTCAATGGATTCCATTTTGATATGACAAATGTTATGAGAGGTATAATTAAAATTACTTTTTCTTTTGTCATATTCAATTATCATTATATAAATACCATTGAGGTTTGGAATGAGAAAAGAAATGAAAAATGTTTTGTTGAGTCCTTTATGACACAACACCACTTTCTTTTAGTGGGTATATTGATCTATGGGTCCCTAAGAAATAGATAAAAACCATCAAAAATATGTTTGATATTAATTAGTGCTCCAACCATGATAATTTTTTTTTTTATTATAGTTTGAAATGAGAAGTAGATTTGTGTTTCACTCTTATCATGGACATGAAGGACCTTGAAAATTTATAATATATGGTGTAGGAAAATTTTAATAGATTACATTACAAAAATTAATTTCCTCATATTATTAAAACCAATAGATAATTTTTTTAGATAAATAATAAGGATGATGATTTATTTTGTACATATGAAGAAATTTTTTAATGACTTGTGAGTTATGTATCTTGTACTATCATCTAATCCTAAATTTAATGGTTACTGATTATTCAGTGGATTAAAACCAAGTCATTTTATAGAATTATGTATGAGGGACTTAAATAGTTATGATGAAATTGTATGATGTTCTCTAAAGGTGAAGATGGTGATTTGAGTTACCAATCAATTCTGTGGTATAGATATGGAATGACTGATGTGATACAAAATAAATTATAACAAACCTAGATAGAAATTGATGAACCTTACATTATTCTCATTGTGTGCATGGAAACATGATAAAAATATTATTATGTGGATTGGTAAATATTTCAGGTGTGTAATGGATTTCCATCAGGAAATCAAATTCTAATGTGATGGGAAGAAGATTTCAAATTATGTGTATAGAGATAAATATCCTTATAATAAACCACTAACACTCAAGTGTTTTAAATACACGTAGTATGGGAATTATGCTATCTTGTTCCCAAATATAATGGGTAATGTTAATGATTAAAATTTAAAAACCTTTTTATCCTATAGATAATGGGATATATCAAGGGATCACTATTTTTTATGAGGGAATAATAATAGAAAGGTGAAAGGTATACATACCATCCACTATGGAGTTTCAAATATCTTAATTAATTTTCAATTTACCCCGTAATTTTTATTTAAATATATTTAAATGGTATCACTATAACACCTCAAATATTATATATTGATTTAACATTAAAAACTATTACTACAACTCTAATCACATCCCAAGGATATGATTCTTATCTAGATCATGTTTTTGGGAAAAATAATGCTACAAATATTTTTATTCCTCTTGTTTTATTAGATGATGTACTAGTAATGTATTATAATTTAGAAAATAAATACAACATCAATTTCCGATGAACATAATATAAATTAAATAAGTCAATATGTTCGATTATTTCATATATGTGTGATGATGGAAATAAACATCTGATGGAATATAGTGTTTTCTTATGATTAATGATTCCTATTAAACTGTTTAGTATATCCCATATGGTTGGGCAGAATATCCACCCAAATTATATTCCTATAATGTGGTTGTTTATTGATTTCTTGATGGAATATTTTTTATACTATTCCAAAAAATCATGAAGTATTATATTCAATATAATTAATAACTATATATAAAATTATTTCCAAGACTCCACAAAGAATATATATGATTTAGTTTCAATAATTAATGAATTAATTTTTGTATAATCATGGTAAAGGATCAATTTGGGCAAGCATCCCACTATAAGGTGAATCTATTCAATATTTTAAGAATGAAGATAGATTAACATAAATTTGTGTTGATTATTGAGAAAATAACCATATATATATCAATAAAAAGTATCTATTACACCATATTGATTAGTTTTTATCAACTAAAATGATTATTCTTTCCTTCCATGAAATATATTCATTATTTATATCATCAATTGAGGGTCATGAATGTGGATATTGTAGCGCCCCGACCCCAGCTACCCAGAGTCGGTGCATTACTTCGTAACATTGGCATGATCACAAGAAAGATCAAATCTCGAAAGACCGATTGGTTTAGTAGCCTTGGAAACACTAGATATATTCATAAGTTTTACATTACATCATAAAATGAAAAACTACTACAACAACATAATGTCTCCATAATCCACACTACTATCCCCTCATAATATCCCTACAGGTCATTCATAATTTACTTCTTCACATCCTGGGGAAAAATAAAACATAGAAAAGGGGTGAGCTCAAATGCCCAGTAAGGATAACAATATAGCGGAAGCTTTCATCAATAAGAATAAACATTTAAGGCAATGTATAACTAAAACAAAATCCTTTTAAACATGAACTTTCAACATGGTATGGCATAAATAAAATGAAATAATGCCATTTACTTATTCACATGGATATTCCACTAATCGAATAATCACATGCAAAAATAAATAACCACTTTCATAATGTTGGAATGCATAATGCCAGACTATCATAACCACATAGCCAAGGCCTTATGCCAAGACTACAAATAAGATTTTGTCAAGGCCTTGTGCCAAGACACTAGTTTGTCTCATGAGACCTACCGATGCATCGAGGAGCTATAGCGGGCTCCACCCGTCACTTATTAAGTCCAATGCATTCCCATATGAAAAGGTTTAAACATAACATAAACATTCGTATTAAAACTAGCATACGAAATGTCAATACTTTCACAATAAACTATGAATGGTATAAAAATAGCACATCCACAGTCAAACATATCACAAAACCTTCAATAAAATATAGAAGTTTTGTATCATAATAAATCAACTTCAAATAATCTTAAAATCCATCAAAGGATGTTGACATAGATGAAATCAAAATTCTTTTTAAAGAAATATCTCCTTTTATTTTGAAATCATTTAAGATCCATATAAAATAAAACATTTTCTTTGAAAATATTCTTATAAGCTTGTAAGGAAAGCTTTGAAGATTTTATAACGGCGTAAAATAACCGCACCCGCCGTATAAGTTAAAAAAACATTCTTACCTCAATTCTGTCGAAAAGGTTAAAAAGGACCTTGTTTTGAAAACGACGGAAAGATTCCTTTATAAACCTCTTATAAAAAGTCAAAAAAAATGTATAAATGACTTTAACCCATATTCTTGTAAATAGTAAAAATGTTTTGAAATACATTTTTAAGAAACATGGATGTGGATGATAACGAGATCCCAGTAGATTATTACATATAAACAACCTCGGATAAAGAAGAGATTGTGAAATAACCCTTACCAATTTGGTAACTTATGAAACATACAACCCATGAAAGAGGTATCATACAATGAATATGTAAATACACATAAATTAGAGTGTATTACACAAAGAATATAATTATGGGTAGTACATACACCACACAAAAGGTGATGGTGGCAATATGACATGAATCTCACGGGAATAAGGAGTGAGATGAAAACCCCTTACCTTGTACTTTTCCTTGGTTGGGGTAGGTTAACCTCCTGTATAATGGTGAAATAGTTGTTATTAAATTATACAAGAATCATATATATTAATATGATATCATATATGATCTTTTAACATTGATTTGTTAATAATATCTTAGAATTATCGTCGTTTCGGGAGTTAACTTACTCATTTTCTTTTATATGTTTTGTTAAATAAGCCATGGTTGTTGTATCTTATTCATATCCAGAATGATATACAGTCCTTAAACATCATTTTTAAATCATCAAATGATAATTATACTTGAATGGATACGATGGAGAATGAATCTCATCGCGTTCGTGGAGACGGTAGTCCGTACGTACGCACGAGCGACAATATCATTCTTTTGATATTAAAATAATATATAAATGGATGGTATATAATATATACAGAATCATTAACATGTTATATTTATTATTTACATGAGTTACACATCATTATTATACCCATCCAAATAATATTATATTGAATAACAATTACACCTCGACGTGGAGACGGTAAGCCGTACGTACGCACGTATGGTGACATGTTATTCAAAGGGTGGATAGAATACTGAATATGATTGTACCATATTTATAATAACATCACAGTATATGTGAGATACTGGAGTTTTTATTTCAGAATGGTAAGAACAAAGGAAGAAGAAGTGGAAGAAGAAATGAACTTAGAAAAGGGTGGTGAAATCATTACCTCTTCTTCGGGTTCTTCCTTTTGATTTGATCAAAAGGGCTCCTTAGGTTGGCTTTCTGATCAGACTAAGGCCTCTAGGTTGTAGTGAGGGATGTTGGGAGAGTATTTGGGCAGAGTTTGGCCGAACCAAAATGCTTTGAAGGTGTGAAGAAATGAGAAGGAGGAGTGCCCTTTTATAAGAGGGGTGAGGGGCACCTTTGGAAAAGTTAGAAATATTAATTTATAATAAATTCATATTCGGTTTACAAAGGCTCCAAAGTTGACTATTCAAAGGATGAGGTGGGGATAGGTCGAAAACAACTCATCCAATAGAATTTAGACAGGTTTGGGTACATATATTAACCTTATCTTTAAGTATTAACTCTAAGTTAATTAGTTTCACTTTTACAATGTCTCTTTGTATTTTTATATAATATGGTTAATAAACTTACTATATACATCCAAGAGACCCCCAAGTGGTCCATTAATGATTAACCTATCATAATATAAGTCTCTTGGCCGAACCTTAGATTTTTAGGAATTTAATATCAATTAATAATATAATATTTGTTTTAAGAACTCTTTTATGTCAATTTTGACACTATTCAATAGTTGATTTTTGTGAAACTCATAACAGATTTATTACTTCGAACAAAGTCCATTAAATCAATCTTACTATATCATATTAGCCTATAAAATTAGTTTAATTCATTAAAAGTTTCATATTATATTTATTTGGGTATTTATAATATCAATTATTTTAATTTTTCACTATTATAGTAATTACTGCATCATCATTGTGTCATAAATGAAATAAATTATTTAATGTCTAAAAATTATAAATAAAATATCATTATGTAGGAAATATTTTTACATTTCTAATGAATATTTATAATCTAAAATCCAACATATATAACCCTATGTAAAAATTGTTGTTCTAAAAGATATATGCTTGTGTCATTTTTGTATTCATTTTAACTAAATTAAAATAAAGTGTCATTATCACTTACAAGTGGATCCATGGGGTCCCAAAATTGACACAAAGATGCCCATGGTCGACCATCTATCAACCAATAGGGTTAAGACACGTTTTTAGGGTAATTTAGTATTATTATAATATTATTTTTTTAACCCTTATTTACCGGATTTACCCTTAACCATGGTAAATTAAATATTTACCGCAGTAATTATTCAAAATGTCTAAAAATAAAAGTTACCTATTTACACAATTTGAAAATCCTGATTCCAAATATGGAATCCATTTTCCTAAATTCAAAACACAGAAGTGGCAGAAATTAATTTAAAATTAATTCCCGCTGTCAAAACAAAAAGCGTGTTTTTAAGAGATAATAACTATCAAAAGATTGACACTTGTTTATGTTCGGTTTAATTGTAAAATTATGTCCAATGACCAACATTATATTAAATGGTAAAAATATATTCTAAATATACTTTAAAACTACTAAAATTCATAATTTATCACTATTAATTATTTTGATTAAAAAAGTTGTTTTTAATTAAATTTAGTAATTTTCACTATTCATCAAAATATGAAAGTTATCCGAAAAGTACCAAAATTTCACCTTAGGCTAAATTCGATATTCCGAGTCCAAAAATGAAGTCCATTTTCAAATATAATATATATATAATTTCAAAAATTAGGTATTACTATTCACAACGGCTAGTTTAATTAGTTGTGGTGTGTGTTAGAACTCGAGGTTGCGTACATCACACGCTATCGCATTATTCAAAGGGAAACGTACCGTAGAAGCTTGGGGTGTTACATTCTCCCCTCCTTCAAATAATTGCGTCCTCGCAATTTCTAGGGTATTACTGCATAAAAAGACTCGGTGGTTCTTCATCATAAGTTCCTCGGGTTCCCACGTTGCCTCTTCCATCTTATGATTTATCCACAAAACTTTTACCAGACGCGTCGTCCGGTTTCTCAGTACTTGTTCTCTCGTATCAAGAATCTTGACGGGCTCTTCGCAATAAGACAGATCGGGTTCCAGTTCTAATACCTCATAGGTGAGTACATGCGTCGGATCAGGCATGTATTTCCTCAACAGAGATACGTGGAACACATCGTGAACTTTGGAGAGACTTGGCGGCATTGCCAATCGGTAAGCTACAGCCCCAATTCGTTCTAGAATTTCGAAAGGTCCGATGTACCTGGGACTCAATTTACCTTTCTTTCCAAAACGTATGACTCCCTTCCATGGAGATACCTTTAGGAAAACATGATTACCGACTTGAAATTCCAAATCCTTCCTTCGATTATCGGCATAGCTCTTCTGCCTACTTTGAGCTGCTTTGATGTGATTTTGGATTACCTTCACCTTTTCCACCGTTTCCTCCACCAGTTCTGGGCCTACAAGTTTTCTTTCACCAACATCATCCCAACAGGTTGGTGTACGACATCTCTTTCCGTATAACGCTTTATATGGTGCCATTTGTATACTCGAATGGAAGCTATTGTTATAGGAAAATTCTACTAGTGGTAAATATTGATCCCACATACCCTGAAAGTCAAGTGAGCAAGATCTCAACATGTCTTCTAAGGTTTGAATAGTCCGTTCTGATTGTCCGTCTGTCTGAGGGTGGTAAGCAGTGCTCAAATGAAGTTCAGTATCCAGGGATTTCTGAAGACTTTTCCAAAATCTTGAAGTAAAACGGGGATCACGATCAGAAACAATCGATAGGGGTAAACCATGAAGTCTCACAACTTCATTAATGTATAGTCTTGCTAGACGTTCCAGGGGTAGATCTTCTCTTATAGCAAGAAAATGTGCTGACTTGGTAAGACGATCAACAATAACCCATATTGCATCGTTCCTTCTAGGAGTCTTTGGTAGCCCCATGACAAAGTCCATCGTAATATTGTCCCATTTCCACTCCGGTATGGGAAGAGGTTGCATGACTCCTCCAGGCTGTTGCCTTCCAGCTTTCACTTGTTGACAAACCATACATCTTGACACAAAATCAGCAATCTCCCTCTTCATATTGTCCCACCAAAAATGTTCTTTCAAATCTCTATACATTTTGGTGCTCCCAGGGTGTATAGAGAAATTGGAACTATGAGAATCATCCAGCAATTCCCTTTTTAGATCAGGTATATTTGGAACACAAAGTCTCTTCCCGAATTTCAAAATTCCATCTTCATATACAAAGTCTCTCAATCTCCCATCATTCACAGCTTTAATCTTCTTCTGAAATTCTTCATCATCGGTCTGAGAACTCTTAATCCTTTCTAGTAAAGATGGTTTGGCAACCATTTGAAAAAGCATTGATGTTTCACCTTCCCTGGTTATTCCCATGTCCATCTTCACTAGATCCATGAAAATTGGATCCCTTTCAATTCTCATCATGTTCAGAACTCCATGGTCTTTTCTGCTCAAAGCATCTGCTACTTTGTTTGCCTTCCCCGGGTGGTAGTGTATCGTGCAATCATAATCCTTGAGTAATTCAAGCCATCTCCTTTGCCTCATGTTGAGTTCTTTTTGTGAGAAAATATACTTCAAACTCTTGTGATCAGTATAAATCTCACATTTTTTACCATAGAGGTAGTGCCTCCATATCTTCAAAGCAAAGATCACAGCTGCTAACTCAAGATCATGAGTAGGATAGTTTTGTTCATGAATTTTCAACTGTCGTGATGCATAAGCAATAACTCTATCATTCTGCATAAGGACACAGCCAAGTCCTTTCTTTGATGCATCACTATAAATAACGAACCCATCATTCCCCGATGGTAGAGTCAATATAGGAGCATTGACTAATCTTCTATTCAGTTCTTCGAAACATTCTTCACACTCTTTTGTCCAAACAAATTTAACCCCTTTACGTGTGAGCTTCGTTAATGGGTTTGCCAATCGGGCAAAATTCTGGACGAAACGTCGATAATAACCTGCCAAACCAATAAAACTACGTACCTCAGTTATACTCGTAGGTGCTGGCCATTCTTGGATTGCCTTGGTCTTAGAAGGATCAACAGAGATTCCATCTTTAGAGACAATATGTCCAAGAAAAGAAATCTCCTGAAGCCAGAATTCACACTTGCTAAACTTTCCATATAATTCATGCCTCCTCAGAGTCTTCAAGATAATGCGCAAGTGATTTTCATGATCTTCATAGGTTTTGGAGTATACCAATATATCATCAATAAATACTACCACAAATTCATCGAGATACTCCTTGAAAACTCTATTCATCAGATCCATGAATACAGAGGGTGCATTGGTCAATCCAAACGGCATTACAGTAAACTCGTAATGCCCGTACCTGGTTCGAAATGCTGTTTTTGGAATGTCTTCCTTCTTCACACACAACTGATGGTATCCAGATCGAAGGTCAATCTTTGAAAAGTATTGAGCTCCATGCAGTTGGTCAAATAAATCATCAATACGAGGTAGGGGATACTTGTTCTTTATCGTTATAGCATTGATCTCCCTGTAGTCAATACATAACCTCATAGATCCATCTTTCTTTTTAACAAAAAGAACAGGGGCTCCCCATGGAGAAACACTAGGGCGAATAAATCCCTTATTACTCAATTCCTCTAGTTGTTTCTTTAGTTCGACTAACTCTACAGTGGCCATTCTATAAGGGGTCTTCGATATAGACCTTGATCCAGGAATCAAATCAATAGAAAACTCAACTTCTCGTTCTGGAGGATGTCCAGGTAAATCTTCCGGAAATACATCTACAAATTCTTTCACAACAGGTACATCCTCTATTTGAACATTCCTTTCCTCACCGATAGTTACTTCATTCTCTTCCTCCCCAATAATTGAATTAAGTTGAGCTACTGGGGGTGGGTCTAAATAAGAATTAGGTGGTGACGATTCTGCTCTAAAAATAAGGTGTTCCTTATCATTATCATCAAGAATCGTAACCTCTTTCTTCTTACAATAAATCTTCGCATCATTGTCCGAAAGCCAGTCCATACCGAGGATTATATCAAACTCAATCATAGGTATGACGATGAAATCAGCAGATAAAGAAAATTTATGTGCTCTAATGGGGACTGATTCACAAAACTTTGTTGCAACGATACTTCCCTTAGGAGTTTTAACTGACAACTCCCTTATTAAATCAAATTGGAAATATCTAATTTTCTTAGCAAACTGGGAAGATATGAAACAATGCGATGATCCAGAATCGAATAATGCATTTGCTAAACTTGAGGAAACCATTAAATTACCTGCCACCACGTCTTTTGGAGCTTCTACCTCAGCAGTAGCGATAGCATAAGCCTGGCCTTGATCCCTTGGCCTTTTCTGAGGTAAGTTCTCCTGACGCTTAGGACATGCATTTGCATAATGCCCCATCTCCCTGCAATTGTAGCACTGAACGTTGGTAGCTTCCTTCTTCCCCTTGCAATCATGAGCTTGGTGGCCTTTTTCACCACACTTGTAACAGACTCCCATTCCCTTCAAGCAAGTACCAGGATGTTTCTTCCCGCATTTACCACAAGATGGATATTCAACCTTTCCCTTCTTCCCCTTATTTCCATTCCCCGATTGATCAGCAGGTCTCTTCTTCTCTTGCTTTGCTTTAAAGTCATAAGACTTAGAGAATTCCTTTTCGGTCTTTATAGCACATGAGACAATGTCTTCGTACGATGAAAAGGATTGTGAGACTAATGCTCGATGGAGAAATGGTTTTAACCCATCAAAGAAACGATCAATCTTACTTCTTGGGTTGCGAATATAATCTCCAGCATACCTCGCTAACCTTGTAAAGTTAGCCTCATACTTTGTGACATTCTCATCCTCCTTTTGTCTCAGACTCAGAAATTGTATTTCCATATCAGCTCGATGGTCGCGAGGGAAGTATTTTTCTAAAAACAGATCATTGAATTCCCTCCATTCCATATTTGATACTTCATCATCTTCCTTCGTATTTTGAATCAATGACCACCATTGATCAGCATCTCCAGTGAGGCGGTAAACTGCCATGATAACTTTTTCCCTTTCACTGCTCCCCAAAGCCTGAAATATTTTCTCTAAGGAAAATATCCATTGCTCAGCTACTAAGGGATTTGTATTCCCATTGAACGTTGGTGGTTGTTGCCTCATGAATCGATCTAACATTGATCCTCCACGCTGCGGATCAGGGTGCTCCATACGGGTAAGGTTATTATTCATAACCCGAGTAAGTTGTCCCAGTACGGTGATTAGCTGATCAGCACCAGTTGCATCACCAGCCCACTATAATTATCTTGAGCAGGAGGGCAATCCCTACATGGAGTGCGTGCATTGATACGGTTTCCATTTCTTCCACTAGGCGCCATTTCTAAACAATGGCATAAACTAGATCAGTTTATGAATCAAAATACATAATCCCATACTTATAAAACACTTAACATAAATTGAACTATCTATGGATATAATCCATAATCATAAATATGTTTTCTTTGAGGAAGTATATACTCATAAACCCTTCATAATGATTTGTAAAGAAAGTGAGAGTTATCCTAAGCATATCCCCCGGGAGTGTCGTAACCAAGAGTGCAGCAAGGCCCGTTGTCGTGCACCAGTTCCCGTTCGAGTCTAGCTCAAAGCGGTGTTTTCGGGTTTTACCCCTAGGTACATCTGTGCCAGAGCCGCCTCTACCTGCTCGTATCCAGACAGGGATGTATTTCTCGCAAAACTCACAAAGTCTCTACAATACCAAAATTCTAGGAAGTTCTTCTATACTAATCCTCAATGTTCATCTTAGGTCTACGTGCTCTAATCAGAGTTTATCTAAATCTAGCTTCCAAGGTTTGTACTAAACTTCCTCTGATACCAACTGTAGCGCCCCGACCACAGCTACCCAGAGTCGGTGCATTACTTCGTAACATTGGCATGATCACAAGAAAGATCAAATCTCGAAAGACCGATTGGTTTAGTAGCCTTGGAAACACTAGATATATTCATAAGTTTTACATTACATCATAAAATGAAAAACTACTACAACAACATAATGTCTCCATAATCCACACTACTATCCCCTCATAATATCCCTGCAGGTCATTCATAATTTACTTCTTCACATCCTGGGGAAAAATAAAACATAGAAAAGGGGTGAGCTCAAATGCCCAGTAAGGATAACAATATAGCGGAAGCTTTCATCAATAAGAATAAACATTTAAGGCAATGTATAACTAAAACAAAAGCCTTTTAAACATGAACTTTCAACATGGTATGGCATAAATAAAATGAAATAATTCCATTTACTTATTCACATGGATATTCCACTAATCGAATAATCACATGCAAAAATAAATAACCACTTTCATAATGTTGGAATGCATAATGCCAGACTATCATAACCACATAGCCAAGGCCTTATGCCAAGACTACAAATAAGATTTTGTCAAGGCCTTGTGCCAAGACACTAGTTTGTCTCATGAGACCTACCGATGCATCGAGGAGCTATAGCGGGCTCCACCCGTCACTTATTAAGTCCAATGCATTCCCATATGAAAAGGTTTAAACATAACATAAACATTCGTATTAAAACTAGCATACGAAATGTCAATACTTTCACAATAAACTATGAATGGTATAAAAATAGCACATCCACAGTCAAACATATCACAAAACCTTCAATACAATATAGATGTTTTGTATCATAATAAATCAACTTCAAATAATCTTAAAATCCATCAAAGGATGTTGACATAGATGAAATCAAAATTCTTTTTAAAGAAATATCTCCTTTTATTTTGAAATCATTTAAGATCCATATAAAATAAAACATTTTCTTTGAAAATATTCTTATAAGCTTGTAAGGAAAGCTTTAAAGATTTTATAACGGCGTAAAATAACCGCACCCGCCGTATAAGTTAAAAAAAACATTCTTACCTCAATTCTGTCGAAAAGGTTAAAAAGGACCTTGTTTTGAAAACGACGGAAAGATTCCTTTATAAACCTCTTATAAAAAGTCAAAAAAAAGGTATAAATGACTTTAACCCATATTCTTGTAAATAGTAAAAATGTTTTGAAATACATTTTTAAGAAACATGGATGTGGATGATAAAGAGATCCCAGTAGATTATTACATATAAACAACCTCGGATAAAGAAGAGATTGTGAAATAACCCTTACCAATTTGGTAACTTATGAAACATACAACCCATGAAAGAGGTATTATACAATGAATATGTAAATACACATAAATTAGAGTGTATTACACAAAGAATATAATTATGGGTAGTACATACACCACACAAAAGGTGATGGTGGCAATATGACATGAATCTCACGGGAATAAGGAGTGAGATGAAAACCCCTTACCTTGTACTTTTCCTTGGTTGGGGTAGGTTAACCTCCTGTATAATGGTGAAATAGTTGTTATTAAATTATACAAGAATCATATATATTAATATGATATCATATATGATCTTTTAACATTGATTTGTTAATAATATCTTAGAATTATCGTCGTTTCGGGAGTTAACTTACTCATTTTCTTTTATATGTTTTGTTAAATAAGCCATGGTTGTTGTATCTTATTCATATCCAGAATGATATACAGTCCTTAAACATCATTTTAAATCATCAAATGATAATTATACTTGAATGGATACGATGGAGAATGAATCTCATCGCGTTCGTGGAGACGGTAGTCCGTACGTACGCACGAGCGACAATATCATTCTTTTGATATTAAAATAATATATAAATGGATGGTATATAATATATACAGAATCATTAACATGTTATATTTATTATTTACATGAGTTACACATCATTATTATACCCATCCAAATAATATTATATTGAATAACAATTACACCTCGACGTGGAGACGGTAAGCCGTACGTACGCACGTATGGTGACATGTTATTCAAAGGGTGGATAGAATACTGAATATGATTGTACCATATTTATAATAACATCACAGTATATGTGAGATACTGGAGTTTTTATTTCAGAATGGTAAGAAAAAAGGAAGAAGAAGTGGAAGAAGAAATGAACTTAGAAAAGGGTGGTGAAATCATTACCTCTTCTTCGGGTTCTTCCTTTTGATTTGATCAAAAGGGCTCCTTAGGTTGGCTTTCTGATCAAACTAAGGCCTCTAGGTTGTAGTGAGGGATGTTGGGAGAGTATTTGGGCAGAGTTTGGCCGAACCAAAAGGCTTTGAAGGTGTGAAGAAATGAGAAGGAGGAGTGCCCTTTTATAAGAGGGGTGAGGGGCACCTTTGGAAAAGTTAGAAATATTAATTTATAATAAGTTCATATTCGGTTTACAAAGGCTACAAAGTTGACTATTCAAAGGATGAGGTGGGGATAGGTCGAAAACAACTCATCCAATAGAATTTAGACAGGTTTGGGTACATATATTAACCTTATCTTTAAGTATTAACTCTAAGTTAATTAGTTTCACTTTTACAATGTCTCTTTGCATTTTTATATAATATGGTTAATAAAATTACTATATACATCCAAGCGACCCCCAAGTGGTCCATTAATGATTAACCTATCATAATATAAGTCTCTTGGCCGAACCTTATATTTTTAGGAATTTAATATCAATTAATAATATAATATTTGTTTTAAGAACTCTTTTATGTCAATTTTGACACTATTCAATAGTTGATTTTTGTGAAACTCATAACAGATTGATTACTTCGAACAAAGTCCATTAAATCAATCTTACTATATCATATTAGCCTATAAAATTAGTTTAATTCATTAAAAGTTTCATATTATATTTATTTGGGTATTTATAATATCAATTATTTTAATTTTTCACTATTATAGTAATTACTGCATCATCATTGTGTCATAAATGAAATAAATTATTTAATGTCTAAAAATTATAAATAAAATATCATTATGTAGGAAATATTTTTAGATTTCTAATGAATATTTATAATCTAAAATCCAACATATATAACCCTATGTAAAAATTGTTGTTCTAAAAGATATATGCTTGTGTCATTTTTGTATTACTTTTAACTAAATTAAAATAAAGTGTCATTATCACTTACAAGTGGATCCATGGGGTCCCAAAATTGACACAAAGATGCCCATGGTCGACCATCTATCAACCAATAGGGTTAAGACACGTTTTTAGGGTAATTTAGTATTATTATAATATTATTTTTTTAACCCTTATTTACCGGATTTACCCTTAACCATGGTAAATTAAATATTTACCGCAGTAATTATTGAAAATGTCTAAAAATAAAAGTTACCTATTTACACAATCTGAAAATCCTGATTCCAAATATGGAATCCATTTTCCTAAATTCAAAACACAGAAGTGGCAGAAATTAATTTAAAATTAATTCCCGCTGTCAAAACAAAAAGCGTGTTTTTAAGAGATAATAACTATCAAAAGATTGACACTTGTTTATGTTCGGTTTAATTGTAAAATTATGTCCAATGACCAACATTATATTAAATGGTAAAAATATATTCTAAATATACTTTAAAACTACTAAAATTCATAATTTATCACTATTAATTATTTTGATTAAAAAAAGTTGTTTTTAATTAAAATTTAGTAATTTTCACTATTCATCAAAATATGAAAGTTATCCGAAAAGTACCAAAATTTCACCTTAGGCTAAATTCGATATTCCGAGTCCAAAAATGAAGTCCATTTTCAAATATAATATATATATAATTTCAAAAATTAGGTATTACTATTCACAACGGCTAGTTTAATTAGTTGTGGTGTGTGTTAGAACTCGAGGTTGCGTACATCACACGCTATCGCATTATTCAAAGGGAAACGTACCGTAGAAGCTTGGGGTGTTACAGATATAACCAAAACAACAATATATTCAATTTAATGGTTCTATGAAATTATAGTGATTCCATTTTTTCAAACTAATTCCCAAACTATATTTATATATTTAATTAATAGATAATTAATAGGATTCCATGATTTGTATTTGGTAGAAATTATAAACAATTTTAATTTTTTTTTAAATAAGGGAAAAACTTGATTATCACTTGATAATTTTTTAGAAGACCCTATGTATAGAGAAACTATATAAACAATTTAACAAATATGTATTTTTCTCAAATGAAAGTAACAATAATGGGTCAAATAATCTCATGTGATGGTATATATCAGTAGAGACTTCAAAGATAGATGTAATTATGAATTGTTCGAGACAAACCAATGTGATTGATATCCATATTTGTCATGGTTATGGGGATACTATCAGTGATTTTTGAATAATATATGGCTTTTGTTGATTCCAATCACCATATTGGCGTGCAAGGGATCCATGTTCATTTTGATAGATGAATGTGATAAGATTTTTTAATGAAATGAAATGAAGGATAACAAGTTCATGTTTACATACACTACAGTACATTGGAGAAGTTATTGAAATCCATATTGATTTATCAATGATGGGAATAGGATGTTTGCTTATATAGAATGACATTTTTATATTTTATACATCATGAAATTATAAGACCACGAGATAAAATTACCCAAAACATGGCATATAGTAAGATGGGGTAATTATTGCATTAAATATATATGTATTATCTTTTAAGATAACGTCTTAAAATATATTTTAATGAAAATATATTATTCTAAATTTCCACTGAAAATAGATGATCATTTTCTAAAAAATATTGTTTGATATGATAAATCATTGTCACTAAAGAAATTACCATGGTTGGAAAATAAATTATATGGTAAATGGTCTATGTAGAAAGGGTCATATGCATTATTTTCTATGAGGATCACAAAATATCAAATATTTATTGATTTTCAAAGGATGGAGCTAGAAGACATAATGGAAGAGGAGACATATTCTCTGTATGAAATGAATGTCCAACTATATTTTCTAGAGTTAAATAAATATGGATAAAAGGAATATTTAAACCTCTAAAAGAAGATAATGAATGATCATATGTTCAACAATTATATCAATTAAATGAAAATATTTATAAACCATGTATTTTTTTATTCTAGATTTTAAAAATATGATATTAATTCAGGATCATATTTATTCATTTTTTATTCATCCTGTATGTATTAATAAGAATTGTGATTTTAAAGAGTTTATGATATTGGATGGGAAAATGATAAATATTTATTATTATGTTTCTTGATTCATGTTATAATAACAATTTAAGTTTGAGATTCTAATGTCTAAGAGGATGTTAAAACTATAACCTAACTATTTTAGATAGTTGAAACATCATCATTGAATTTTTTATCGGACTCCCCAGACCTCCTAATGGATATAATGTTATAATAGATATTTCTAATATTCGTTCAAATTCATCAAACATTATTGACATTATCAGATATTTCTATCTTGCTCAAATAACTGGGTAATTCATTAAGGATGATTGATTATTTAATATTGTTCTTCAATCAATTTTCTACTATTAAGATTTTTTATTTACCTAGATATTTAAGATAATTCATTATGTTTCATTGGATATAGAGTTAATTTCCATGCGTATTTTGTCTATTTATTTAAAAGGTGTCTGTGATTCACTCAATCCAAAATCAGAATTTTCGTACAAAAATAACATTTAATCAATCATTAATATGGATCCTAATGATGTTTTTATATTTTTGGTTGTGAATAAATCCATCATGCTTGATTGAATTTGGAGAATCAAAGTTATCAAGAACTTAACATTCTAATGAAAATGTATACATGGTCAGATCAACTCAAAAAAACCCTTAAAAAATTCTCATAGATGAAAAAACATTATAATAAATCATCAAAAAGACCTATAATATGATGTTTTTGGAAATGTGGTCCAATGAATATATACATAGAATATAGTGAAGATATTTTTAAATAATTGAAAACTATTCCAATGAAATATCATTCTATTTGATATTCTTCAATGTACTGGGATGGTATATTATTGATTAATTCTTCCACTGAATATCTCTCAATAACATAATGTGTTCCATGTATCTCCCTTGAGGATATAAATACTGAATCCTCTATATATAATTAATTGGGAGGTACTACCAATTGAAAATGATCATTATTATAAAGAAAAACTAGTATATATGCTAAATTGGTGATGTATAGTGTTACATAATAGGACCACTAAACTAGTCATTGTTTTTTTGTGAAACCACGAATTTGAGGAAGCTTCATTGGAACCTCGTGTAGATGTTTCCCCATCTATTTGTATCAGAGTGATGATTTTTTATGATTAAATTCATTTTAATTGGTTAGATCATAACATCTTGATATTTTTTTGAAATATTTCAATGTATATAGTTTTTTATTTGATATCTTATGAATCAAGCAAAACCAATTTTAAACGTAGAAAGTAATATTTTTAAAATATAATGTTCATAAAATTTCCAAGACTTTACATTATTAGGTATGAATAAAAATTTTAAAATTATTTAAAATTTAGTTTCTACAAATTTATAAAATGATTTGTTTTTTTAAGAAATGATTATAAGTAAAATTAATAATAAATATAAATAAATATAAATTTGTGTTATAAAAATTGTTATAATGTACACAATGAATTATTATATTAATAAAATTGATTTAATAATTATTATATAATTATTTTAATATTATTTTTATATTATTTTAATGATTAATAGTTTTATAAATTTAAAAAACATTTTTCTAAGAATATGATAAAAACATATTTTCGTTCATAAAAATGTATTTTTTCTGTAAAAATAAATTTTGTCACAATTTCCCTACATACATTGTAACTAATTTCATCCAATTATAAGTATTATATTAGATATAATAAATTATTAATTCAGAATCATGTAGTTCATATTTCATAAAGAGGCCAAATTTGATTTTGGAAAATATGAAGAGTACTTATGTTAAATATTATCACCTCAGTAAGTGGTAAATCAAGAAAAATGAGGTTGAAAATAAATTATAACACACTAAATTTGTCACCCTAATTATTAGTTGATGATTTTAATTTGACCCATATCAATGTAAGATCGAAATTAACTTCCTTAATGGAATCATTCCCATCAGAATGGAATATGTAATATTTAAATCAATATAAGTTATAAAATGAAACTCTCTTTAAATATGAATGAAGTGTTAGAAGAGAGGAAAAATTGTAATTAACAAATCAGAAATGCAAATTTTCAAATAATGATAATATTATTATCATTGTAATTTATTTATAATTTTTAGGTATTATGTAATTACCTTGATTTCTTGAAAAATAATGACGTAATATTTATTCAATTACTCTAAAACAGAAATGATTATTAATGTATTAAAAGTGATATTATTTAATTATGTTTTTATTTTATTCAGTGATTAAAGGAGAATATAATAAAGTATTGTTGTCTGAAATGGATATATTTGTAAGAACCTAGTCCTTATTTGAGTTATGAATACTTTCAATTCGTTATGATTTTCTTATTATAGAATTAATATGGATTCCCATTGATGTTAGATAGGTTATAGGGGTGTTTTGGGATTTTTCATTACACAAAACATCAGAAACTGGAAAAAAAGGATAACTATGGGTTTATGATAAATTATGCAGGGTAGGCTGCATGGTTATCCCCAACCATGTGGGGATAGGCAGAGTGGTGAAGCAGGGATCATGGATTTCCTTATATCTGTGACATGGGCTACGCAGCCATGAGATACCATTATAGTTTTAAGTAGATTCATATAGCACAATTGGTGAGTGGTTTTCTAATCTATGTGGCCAAACAATGCCCCATTGTGTTTTTGGTTAGTTTGACTAATCTACCCTTAATTTCTTATATCCATTATCCCTCCTCAATTTTCCATAATTTTCTAGTGGGCATTGGTCTCTTATCCCTTCTTGAGCTCTTCTCCAACTAAAGCTATGCATGGTAATAACTCTCTATTCCAGTGTCCAATTATTCTTCTATTGGTATATTTGGATGCCTATAGGAAAGCTCTTCATTACAGCTTCACTGTTCTATATTTGACATCATATCAATGGAGTTGCTGAGTTGAATAATATTTTTCACTATATTTTTTGGGACTCTTTCTATTTTAATGTTTTCTTCCAATAAATACGGAATCAACAGTCGATACAGGATGGGGAGTGTTATTCAAGAATGAGGAAGGTGGTCAGGCCATTATGTTGTATAATATGTTTCATTGTGACACATTCCGGTTTCTATATTGGTTTACCTAGTTTGAATCAATGTCAAATTGGTTACCTTTATTGGAACCTAAAAACTTATTAGAACCAAAACTCTCATCAAGATTTCCATCCATAGAGTGATCCATCCCTTTAGGATCGCTTTATAATTACTAAGTGGCTTTCAAGTATTTATACTGAAAAAACCTACTGTTGTGTTTGGCCCTATCGTTATTAATTGTAAATGAAATACGAATATTTACATAATTGAAAATAATTTTAATTTATTTTTGTTACTATAAATGTGTGGGAATGAGGACCCTTGTTTAATATATTATGTGAATATGATAACTGTTATTCATAATTTATATAAATGGGATTTAAGACCCATGAAAATTATAAAAATTATAGTTTCATGCTGACCATAATATATATATATATATATATATATATATATGTTACAGACCTGCATTATGACAAATGTATAATTTTTATACAATAAATTCATTATATCCCATGTGATAATATGTGGAATTGAAAAACCATGTGATACTATACATGATTATTT
This sequence comes from Viscum album, assembly GCA_963277665.1. NCBI lineage: Eukaryota > Viridiplantae > Streptophyta > Magnoliopsida > Santalales > Viscaceae > Viscum > Viscum album. The sequence goes on from OY728161.1 coordinate 1,757,528,408, forward strand.
CACTTTGGATACAATAGTTTCATGACGTCCTTGGTGATAATATATAGGCATGGAGTCTTTTAATGTAATTCTATACAGGAGTAGAATCATTTACTATAATAATAGGAATAGCGAAATATATAAATGTGATATTAGGCATGTTTTTTCCATTACCATCTAGATACAAGGATGATTTCCCTATACTATGATACAAATAATTGTGTCCCTTGAAACATGTTCAGTGGTATTCTGGCACGGGGCGAAGCAGGTCATAATAGTCAAATTTTCATTCAGGAACCAGAGCCAACCAATTTACGATTGTTAAATTTTTCATAAAATTATTATATCCACACACTACCATGTAATAATCAAAAACTATATATTTATTAAATCTTTTGGAGGTGGCTTACTTCCTTTATCTCACACCCAATCTTAATATCCTATGGTATCTAGGTAGACTACATGGGTAACAACACCCACACCAACCCAAATATCCAATAGTTGGTGGTTATTTTATTACAATATAATAGATACAAGATATCACATATATAAGGATATGTCAGTTTTGTAGTCATTAAAAATATATAGTTACTTGGTTCTATTATTAAATTTATAATAAAATATTAAACATAACCAATGAAAATAAACTGCTTCCTTGACACTTAATAAAAGAATTCATCATCATAACCTAGTGAAGGAAGAAAATGGTTGGAAAAAATGACCAGAAAGGGATAAATATAGTAGATATAAGATTAAATAATATGTATTACAGATTCAATTGGGAGTAATAAAAATTAAATTGTAAATACCTAAAAAATGTATTCATTTAATGAATAATCAATGAAATAAAATGCATCCATGTATTTTTTCATTTTGATTACTCAAGAATATTATTAATTTAATAATAAATTAAAGGATTGATTAATTATTTTAAGTAAAATATCTATAATATGGACTAATAATAACAAAAACATACACAATTCAATTTAATTTTTAGGGTAGAAACAAGTCTGATTCAATTTTGAAACAAACGCGTATGGTTTGACACCAACTGATGTGTCTCATTAATAATTTCAATGCATTAAGGGTGTATAGATTGTCGGGCCCCACCTATAAATGAAATTACTATTTATTCTTCATACATATATTTAAATCATTAAAAATATATAATAACAAAAATCTATATTTAATATAAGATAAAAATTGTCAATATTTTTTCCATTGAAATAATTTTCAAAGTAAACATCGTATATGAAAATGGTATATGTATTAAAAAATAATAATATAAATGATAGAATAAATATACATATTTATTGAAATAACCATTTATTGATAATCATGAATAATATGGGTCGTACATAAAGGAAATAAGTGATGAATGTAGCTTGTGTTTTCCATAAATTAATAGGAGTCAAAAAAACCTTACCACTTATAATCAATAAAATTATATACCTGATAAAAATAATAATAATACAATGAAAAATTAAATACATTAAATATAAAATGTGAGTGATATTATATATGGAATGGAATTATTCATTCACCACACATACAAAATATGATTTGAATAATGCGTATCTTTTAGAAAAAAAGTGACATTAGAAACCCCCTACACATTCCAATATGTCAAATTATATGAACTATAAAATTATTGAATATGAAATGAACATTTAATGCCATGAATTTAAATTAGATCTTGATATTATATATCACTGTTCATTATACATACACCACACACAAGAAATAAATTTTGAGTATTGCATATATCACATAAATAAATGTTAGATGATAAACCCCGTACAATTTGTATGAAAGTGTTATGAATTTGTATTTAATAAACTACATAATCAAATTAGAATAGTTGGGTAGATAATTAACAAAATCATAAGAATATATTTTATTTATTAATATTTTATTATTTTCATTTATGGTTTTCTCGAAGTGTTATTATTGTTAATTTTGTTGTTCCATGAGTGCTCGTTTTATGGTTTTATGGTCGGTTCTCTGGCGTATAATTATGGGATTTCATGTAAAAGGGAAACTAAACACTAGAAATAAAATGGAATTGTATTAATAAATTTCGATAATTTTTTATTTTCATGAAATATAATTCGACTATATGGTATGAGGTTCATATAGAGAATATTTTAATGAAAATTATTAGTTTATTTTTCTCTTTTTTACGACTATGACAGATTATTACCATTTTATATTTTATTATGTTTATATAACAGTCATGTGACAATATATAATATTAAATAAGAATATTAAAAAATATTTTAACTATAAAATTTGTCATTGGAATAGTCATGAAGGTACTAATGAAATAAGAAATCTTATCATCCATGAAAGTAGTCAATTGACACCTCAAGGATGGTATTTTAATTTTTATAATACAAGGTATATGAGAAGCGACTTTGTGATGAGTATTACATTTAGAAAATTTTAATATAATATATATATATATATATATCATAAAATAGTTATAATAACATTTTGGATATTTTGGGGGAGGAGTTATAATAAAGTCTAATAAATTAAAAGATAATAAAAGAGTATTTTACTTCTTCATTATTGTCTCCAATATAGCCTCCTTATGAAAACTGTATTCATTATTTTGAAAAGTACATTTTATTGTGGATATCTATAAGAATATGGGAAGGTATATAGGCAAAATTAAATATTCTACATTTTTTTGAAGGTGTGAGTAGAAGTGGTGGTGGGTAGGTATTTATAGTGGTAAGAGAAGGGTGTTTTATTATTTTATTATTTTGTTTATTATTTTTGGCTCAAAGTTATCAATAATTTTGATTATTGGGAAATATAAAGTATATAGTAGTTCTGAGTTCGAACTAATGGATTCTTACATCATGAATTTCCCAAAGGTCATGAATTATTATTAAAATTATAAATACTATAAATTACTATATTTCACTATTCAACAAAAAAATCAAGTACTTCATAAAAATATCATTAATTCACCTTAAACACTATTTGTTGTTAAGATATTATAAATGGAATCCATTTTAGGAAAAAAATTCTTAAATATAAGATATTTTATTTTTAATTATATAATCATTTTTTTAAAATAATATTGATTTTAATATTATAACTGATTTTATTACACTTTTAAAAATTAATCATGGTCTCAAAGAATTATCTTATAATTATAATAAGAGATAATATGAAATTATAAATATATTTCTTGAATATAAATTTTACTTTAAATAATTATATTATTTAAAAATTTTAAATATTTAAATTTTTTTCAAAAAATAATAATAACAATTAATTTATTGATATTTAAATCATTTAATTAGTTTTTTCCAAGATATAAATATATCATATTTCCAAATAAGGTAATTCAAAAATTTATTTGAACTTTTCTGGGTGAGTATATTATTCTAATGACTACAATACTATTCCAAAGAGTCTCATTACAATTACAATGGTACTATTAATATTTAATATATATCAGGGTTAATTTAGGATCGATGATGCATAAGATGTCATATAAAATAAATATATTTAAAATATTCATAACATAAAATATTTATATATATTATTCTTCAATCCTTCAAAAATATTTCCCCTGAAATTTTTTCCTAAATATAACATTCCAAATAGACGAGGTTGATTCTTCTTCATAACATCCTCAGGTTGCCACATTTCATATTTCATAGTATGGTGTCTCTAAAGAACATTTCCCAATCAAGTCATTCGTTTTCTCAACACACTGTCTCTAGTTTGATGAATATCAATAGGTTCATCATAGTAATAAAAATTCAGTTCTAATTATATTTATTATTAGCTGAGTATATGAGTATTGTCTAGGTTGTACATTTTAATAATGATATTTAAAACACATACAGATCCGTGGAATGAATTTTTGTAATTTATATTTGTTAACCTATAGCTCTTATTATTTTTATAATATCAAATGGTCAGATTATCCTGTGGATCAGTTTCCTATTCTCACCAAACCTTATCACAACCTATCCATAGAGATACTATCATAAATACATGATCTCCCACAAGAAGTTATAAATACATTCTATGGTTGTGAGAATAAATATTTTTACTACATGAAATTCTTTTAAATGACCTTGAAAATTATCTTCCTTTTTTGTTTCATTTTCAATAAGATCTGGTCTATAATTTTCCTTTCACCTACATCATCCCAACAAGTTGTAGTAGAACAACTATTTTCAAATAATGAATCATATAACTCACTTTCAATACTATAATGGAAACTACTTATATCAACGATTTCCATATATGCATATTATTAATTGATTTTGAGCATAATTAAGCATTAAAAATGACCCAAGGATCATATATTATCGTGTCATTGGATAACTAGGTACATAAATAAAATGAATAAAACAACAATAAAAAAATATTTAATCTAATATTGATAATGGGATCTTAGGTTCCTTTGGGATATTAGATCTATATTTTTAGTATCCTATGGAATAAAAGAAAAATGGATGAGATAAAAACCTAGTAAGGGAATAAACAAAAGAATAAATCATAACACATTGTTTAGAATGAATAACGCGATGACATGAAGAAGGCATAGAATATAAGTAAAATTATTGTATCATATCTTATAAAACACATTACCCCGTAATCCTAAAATCCTAGAAAAGTGTAAATAACTTACAACATGACATAATAATCTGTCAAGAATTACCAACAAGACCATCTCATATTGATGAACATGAGATAAGTTTTTCCACCAAGACCATTTCACAATATTAGTGTGAGTGATGGATAACCAACAAGACCATTACATATGATGTCTCATGAGGCTAAACATTACCTAATACAATGAGGTTCCATCTGGGAACACCCATAACAACATTTTCATGAATATGTGTTCCACATGAGTAATAATTCCTTATTAATCAAACATTAACATTATTATTACCAATGGAATGAATTGGGGGTCATAACCTGGTAAAAAGGCATAAAAATATAATATCATAAAGCTTCCCATGAATTAATTGATTTAAATAATACATGGAAATTAATATCATATTAAATTCATAGATCATGATATTTTATTTCAAACTGATGTTAAAAATTTTAAACATAATTTTTTTGAAAATTTTGAAATAAAAAAATTAGTTTGATTAAAAAAATAAAATGATTCTTTGATTTAAGAAATGTAATAAATTTATGTATAGAAACTGAACTGAAAAATGATAGTTTATCATGAAAAAATGATTGGAAATATAAAAATAAATTTTCCTTAAAAAATATTATTGTTGGTACTTGATAATTGGTATGAAATAAAGAATTTATCTTTAATAAGGATTGCTTATCAAGAAGAATTTAGAATGGGCCCTTTTTAAAACATATATTTATACATAAATGAATGATGATATCTTCTTGATACATGATTTTGGAACATATAATTTTTTTAGGATTTATTTAAAAATAAATAAAATTATTTTTATGTAAATGGAGAGTAAGCATAACGCATTGAAAAAATGAAGCTCTGGTGGGAATTCATCAGATTATGCCAGACAGTGATCTAGTCTTGATTTTCTTGTCCTGAATAATAAAATAATTAATTAATTTAAAACATATTATATAGTTATTTGTTTCGTTTTATATTTATTATTATCTTGGATGGTTATTTTTATGTGCTATAGTGTTCAACATCATCATTTGAGAGTGTTAATATTCTTGGTTATCATTATATGGTCAATTGTATACATTTATTGAATATCATGTAAAATGATAATATTTTTCCATAATTGAAAGTATTTGTTATTAATGAAAATAATGGAAATTTTATTATCTTATTTATCATTTTTCATTCATATGTGAGGATGATTAATTTTATTAAATCATAATGATAATCGTTCAGATTAATTTGGCCAATTTTCATTCATGTCGAACTATATTTGTTCAATTAATTAATATTATGTATATCTACTAGATTAAAAACATTAAATAATGCTTAATACTTATATTATAATATATTTTAAAAAATGAAATGGTTTCATGACCATCCTTGAATTATGGGGATGGAAATTAAAATCAAATAGTCCTTGAATGAGATAAATCAACAAATCACATATGATGTTTAAAAATTATAGAAAAAAATGGAGAGGGTTTTGAATTGATGATAGGTTATTACGTTAAGAAGACCAAATTATAGTATGTAAAATAAATTGTATTTATCACGCCACATTTAGATATGTTTGGTGAGTAGAATATAATATATTAAAAGACCAAGAAACAAATTATAATAAAATAGAAGACAATTTTATCTAATGAACTTCTTGTTTTTGAGAACCTCTTAGGGAAAAGGGATTGGTAATTTTTTAGAAAACAATCTCATGGAAGTTGTCAGAGAGGTTTTTTATTTTTTTGGGAAAAAAATTGTATAATTTTTGATGCTTATATGGTCTGAGGAGAAGAGGTGGTGGTAGTGGTATTTATAGGGAAGGGTAGGGGTGTTTGGAAATATTTTATTCATTAGTTAATTATTTTGGGTCATGTCTATCAATAGTTTTAAACTTTTCAATATATATATTATAAAATTATGAAGTATAGTCCTATTTTATGGGGTTATCTAATCCATACATTATCTATGTCTCAATAAATACTATATTTGTTAAATAACGTAAATTTCTATATTTCTCTATTCACCAAAATGTCGTCTATTTTAAAAAAATCCCAAATACTCTACCCATTTTTTTTGATGTGTATATTTTATAAGTGAAATAAATTTTTAAAAAATTAATTTCTAATGATTTTAAATGTTACATTTAAATAAAAACATCATTTATTCAAAAAATAAAAATTTTAATATGATGACCAATTTTACAACACTTCGAATAATTATTTTAAGAATTATAAAACTATCATAAAATAAGAAGAAAAAAATTAATTTATAAATTTATATTATGAAAATATAATAACATATAAATATTTATGTAAATTTTAAATTTTAAATTAAAATTTACATTTTATAGAAAATCCAAAATCTAATTTATCATTTTTATAACATTTCCAGAATTATACTATGATATAATTATGTCATATTTTAATTTATAATATTCATAACTTTTATTTATATATTAATATTTGAGGATACAATTCTATTGGTAATATTAATATTCATAATGGTTATGTCACTATTCTCACATTCATATTACTATTCATTTTACATATGTTATTGAAATTATAGAAATAACATTTATTTAAATCATTAATTTTTTATAATTTCTTTATTTTATTTATTTTTTTATTTTTTTTGATTTTTTTTATATAAACTTATAATAAGGGAATTTCACTGATAAAAATTCATATCATTACATTCTCCACCCTTATGAAATTTTTCCATTGAAATTTCATTTTACATTCTATGGTAAAAAAGGTTGAAAATACTTCACCTTTATCACTTCCTATGGTTCCCATGTTGCTTCTTTATACTTATGGTTCAACCATTGTACTTTTACTAGATGAGTAGTATTTTTGTATGGAAATTTATCTTTATGTCTCAATATCATCACTAAATGCTCCATATAATATATATTGTTTCCCAACTATTCCTCCTATAAATTTATAACATGTGAGTGATATTGTATATAAATATTCTAGAGGGATTAATCTAATACATCAGGTATTTCATACACAGTTGGTGGAAGTTCTAGTTGATAGACCACTAATACAACAAAATAAATAATCTCTATGGGGTTAATTTACCTAGAATAATACCATTCCTTTCTTCCCAAATATCAAGATCCACTTCCTTATAGATATGTTAATGATTAATATATATCAAATAATAAACTCTAGATCTAGTCAATGATTTTCTACATATCTCTTATATCTACATTGGGCTGTCGTGATCTGCTGCTAAATGGTTTTCCACTTTTCAACCATTTATTCAACCATTTCTGGTCTTAGTATTTTACGTTAACAATCATTGTGCCAAAACACTCATGTTATATGTATTTTCTCTTGTAGTACTCCATATAGATCCATTTGGATGCTCTAGTGTAAACTATTGTTGTAAGAGTAGTTGACCAGAGGTTGGTGCTAGAAACATACTCCCATGGTGTCAATATGACATGAACTCAACATGAATTAAATGTATAAATTGTTTTCCCATATCAGCCATCATTTTTATGATCATAATACATATTGATGTTTAAAGAATTGTTTATAACATGTTAGATACATTTTCAAAACATAATGGTGAATCTAAAATCTCTATTAAATATAATCAATATTGGTTCTCCTTTCATCCATACTAATTTTATGTTGTATAACCGTGAATTTTGATCCAGTTTGAAGTCCAATTATATATGATAAATTGATATATAGTTTAATATGATATACAATAACCCATATAGATTTATTTCCTCTAGATGTCTTTATATTTTCAATGACAAATTCTATGGTGATTTTTTCTACATTCTTGTTGTTATTGGTAATGGTTTCATCATCACCCTATACTTTTTCATTTCTTACTTCACTGGTTTACATACTTAACATTTTGATGTGTACTCATCGACCTTCTTCTTCACATTCTCCCACTAATAATTCTCTCAAAGAAATTAATATATCTTTGTACTCCAAAGGTGACTTTAGAATGTCATGCTATATGAGTCCTTCATAATTTCTTTCATTATCATTGAATCTGATGGTATGAAATGCCATTCCCCAAATCTATGGAATCCTTACTTGTGAATATTAATCATGGAAAATGTCCCTTTTATGATAGGTTATACTATTTTCTTGAATTTCTACAACATTTATTTGATCATACATTATTTACTCCCCAAGGGATGGTTGAGCATTCATTTGATAAAGGATTGAAGATTTCTAAACTTAATGATTCCCATTTCCATCCTTGAATTATATAATATGGTTGGATCTATATCAATTATAATCATTGATAATGATTCAATATCCTTTATACATAGTGCATCCACCATTTTATTTTCTTTAATAGAATGGTAGTGGATTAAGCTGTCATAATCCTTGATGAGATCCAACAATATTAAATGGAACATATTACTCTCTTTATATGTAGATATATATTTAAGGCTCTTATGATCAGTATATATCTCACAATTCTACCCACTGATATAATGCCACTAGATTTTGAACACAAATACAATAGTTCAGAACTCCACATCATGTGTGAGTGAGTTTTTGATCATGAATTTTTAACATCCTTCAGGACTATGATATAAATTTTCATTTTAAATTAATACATAGAATATGAAAATCACTTATGCGTCACTGAACACACAAAATCATTGTTCCCCACTTTTTTGGACTGTTAGTAGTAGAACAATGATAAGCCTCTTTTCAAATTATTGATAGAGTATTCACACACACTTATCTAAAAAACATAACACTCTTTCGTGTCATCTTGGTTAGTGATTTTGAAAATAATGGGATGTAGTTAAAAAATCATCAATAATACATAAATAGAATAATGAAACTATGGATCTTTGTAACAAATGTTTTTCTAGGAGACTCTTCAACTGAATTTTTCTTACAATGGTCCATAGATATCCTTTTTCTCATGATAATATCACCCATAATGATACTTCCTCCATGAAAAACTCATATTTACTGCAATTTTCTTATATTACCACTTGTACCAATGTTTTATTATAGTATTCATATGTTCCTCATGTTCTACCTTTCTATTGGAGTATATCATAATATCATCAATAAATACTAATACAATTTTTTTGATATAACAACTAAATTATCTATTTATATAATCCATGAAAATAGTCGGATCATTAGTGATTCCTAAGGGAATCATTGTGAAATCATAAATCCCATCCCTTATTCAAAAGGCAGATGTGGGAATATATTTATGCCTCACTTATAATAGTTGATATGACGACTGATGGTCCACCTTAGAGAAATAATTTTCCCCCACGTAGTTAACTGAACAGAGACATACATCTCTGGTTGGGGAATCCTTTTCATTATTTGGATTTTTTTGAGTCCATTATAATCAATGAAGTGGCCCATTGATCAATTCATCTTCTTCACGTAGTGGACTTGTGGAGCCCAAATTGATTTAGTAGGGTCTATAAATCATTTTTCTATACTCTCATGTGAATTATTCATTATTTCCACAAACTCAATGGTGGGAATTAAATGAGGATTAATTTATATAGGTAGAGATCTATGTATATGTTCAATTGAGAATTCAACGTCCCAGTTAGAAGAAAGACTAGCTATTTCATCAGAGAACACATTATTGTATTCCCTACAATGGTCATGTATTCAAGCATTATTATCTCTTTTTTCTCAATCATTTGATCTATATATTCATTATAATAAGGAATTAATATCGAAAATTGAGATTATTATTCTTATGGATATTCATATTCCACATTACACTTGTAATGAATTGGGAGATTCCTTGTGATGTGAAGAGTGGTATCCCTTTCCTGATTAATGATGATTTTTTTATAATGTTAGCATATCCATTCCCAAAATAGCATAAACTCTACCGAATGAAGTAATAAGTGATTTTCTAGGAGGTTTGGTCCACCAAAATTTACTAGGAAGTTGTTATAAACTTATCTTAAATTAATTTATCCATTTAATTTTCTCATGGATAACTCATCCACAATTTTTTAGTTGGAATTTAAATAGTTCTACCAATCATAAATGATATAAAATAATTTTAAGGACCACAATAAAATAGAACGACCAATTTTTCATGAATGAATATCCAACATAAAATTCAATTATTCATTGTCCGGATCAGCCTCAACAGTAGTGATAAAATATTTCCTTCCTTACATTCTCAAATGTAGTTTTTTAATGCCTCTGAAAACCATTAGCTCAAGGAAATGATTCACATAATCAACATATTCCTTATTGTTTGTAACCCACAATATAGGTTGAGTATTAATCCGAACCATCCTTTCCTATTCGACATTGGTGGAATATATCATATCCATTCATTAATAATTATCCATATGCCCCATTGATACATATTTGATGAATTTAATGGTTCACTTTAGAAAATTCCTTTGATGATTCTCCCCATAATATTGAGACACAGCTTGTCTGGTTTTCTTTTTTATGGGATTTATCAGTTGACACTCCCCTATTAAACTCAATTCCATACATTTTACCTCTAGTCCAATGATATCACTAATAGTCTTAAATATCTATTTCAACTGTTAGGAAACAATAGAAAATATCCTTATAGCTATAAAATTCTCGAATTGCAAAAGTTTTTAGTAGACTTAGAATTAGTCTAATAAATAAGCAATCCACCATGATTTTGGGGTTCATGATAAATCATGATGAGTATCATGAAATCATTGGTAAATTTTCACTATACTCTCCAATAGAATCATATTTGTTTTATATCAATCCATGTATCTTCCTTTCAATATGAATATGGAGCATTGTTCAAAAACATCACATGAATCCTAAAAAATCATGGAGTCAATTTCATCCTTGTAATTTTTTAGATGATCAATGTACACCACTATTCATATTCCCCATCGAAATGATAGACCACTACTATAACTTTATAATATTATATATAACGAAGGACTAAGAATATGTTATGAATTTATTTAATTAATTATTCTATGAGGAGGGTATCAGAAGACCCACTAAACATTATAGGACTCTTTGATATAAATTATTAATTTTAAACATGATGTTTGTTCATAGAAAGAGGTAATTTCATGAGAGTCAAATTATTATTCCCATCACGATCCATTTGAGAAAGTACTATCCCAATGTTTTGAGAATCCATTCCAATCATATATTTAATATCATTAGGGACATTCTCAAATTGCCTATCATATTGATTGTTCAGATGAGATATTTTATTTGAAAAAATTTACAAATAAAGTAAATTTACAATTATGGGGTTAGCATACTTGTACAATAAGTATAATAAATTTAAGGATTGAACATATATGTAAAGACATTTAAATTGAATTTATATACTATGTTTTGATTCCCTATTTTCTTTTCTAGGTTTTCCATTTTGACTTAATTATCCCTAGTGTTCTTAATAAGGATCTCTAGTATTAATATAAATAAATAACTAGACCTTTCTCTAATACCAACTATAGTGACCCTATCCTATTACACATAGTATTACATGATTTCAGGCATAATTAAACATAAAATTCCTCCCATGTATTATAAATTATAGTGTCTTTGGAAGTCTATGTACATCATTGGAAAACATAAAATCAACATTACAATATATTTTATTAAATATTCATAAAAATATTCAAACATAATTTTGGAACATACATATTTATAGGATAACCTATGGAATAAATGAATAAATTGATGAGATTAAAACCCTGGTATGGTAATAAACATTGGAATATGGTATAATAGAGGGGTTATTAGGAATAACATAATTACATGAATATACCTTGAATATAAATAAACATATTGAATCATATCATACAGAACCTGGGAGAATGAAATCATGAAATTATATAAATGTGGAAAAATAGTACATGATGACATAAGTGTGATTCAAGGATAACCACCAACTCAACTACACCTGGAGAATCATGAGTCAAGGAAAACCACCAACACCATTTTACATGATTATAATGAGTCTTGGACAACCACCAAGACCATTGTACATAACATTTAATGAGACTAAGAATTTCCTAATTCATTTCAGATATATCATGCTCTATCCAACATAAAATTTTCAAGAATAGTTTTTTGACATAAAGAATCATACATAAGTTATCATACACAAATATAAGTTTTAACCATGGAAAGAATTGGTTATCGTAATCATGTCAAAAGGCATAATAAAATTGAATATAAAAATGGTGTCCATCTAAATAATGGATTTAAATCGTAAATTGAAATCCTTTAGGAAAATAGGAATATATCATGATATGTGACATAAAACTGAAGTTTAATCATTTAAAAAAATATGTTTACAAGACATTATAAATAAAACATTATAGTGTAGTGCAACGAAAATATAAAAAATTATTTAAACAATGAATAATTGTAAATATAGAACCATAAATGAAAATTATTTTTTGTTAATTATATAATTCTTGATTTAAGTAAAATAATTGTGTCTTTAAATATAATTTGTTTTGTACATGAAAATTGGTACGAAATACAGAATAACCCTTAAATCTGGTTTTTTATCAGGAGGAATTGAGGACATAAACTTTTTAAATCATGTATTTATCAATAAATATAGGTTGATATCTTATTGACACATGAGTTTGAATGATACTAAAATATTTTTAATAATTACATAAAAATAAAGAAGAATTACATTTTGGAAAAGAGAGAGTAATTGTAACCTAGAGGAAAAAATTGATGTTCTATGAGAATCTCACACCTTATGAAAAATATTCTTATGCACATGTTCTTAATTTAATGTATAACGAAGTTAAACTAAATAATATATTAATTAAGAAATATATATACATTTATTTTATTAACAATAATTTTATTGAGATTTTTTATGTCTATTTTGATGAGTATAGTGATCAATTGTGTCATTCAAGATTGTTTGATTTCTTGGTTTTCATTATCGATTCAAATGTTTATGTGTATGAAAAGTCATATGAAATGATAATATTTTCATAGAACAGAATATATATGTTATAAATGAATTTACTGGTAATTAAATGGACTTATTCCTCATTTTTTCATATTTTAAGATGATTTGTTAGATTAATTTTTAATTAAAATCATTTAGATTAATGGGGACAATATTAATCATCAAAAAAATTTTGTTTTATTTATTAATATTTTTTATATATACTAGTTATTAAACATTAAACTAGATTTAATATATAAAATATAATCATTTTAAACGAAAAAAATGGTTTATGACCAATGATAAACGTAGTGATGGAATTTGAATACTCGTTATCATTGAATGTGATAAATAATCACATCATGGGTGATGTTTTAATCTATTAAAAATTGGATAGGTATGATTATTAATGTTGGATTATCCCATAAAAAAATTAAATACCACTATATAAAATATATTGGATTATTTATAGGGAGGTAAGTGTAATTAAATAAAAGAAAAATTCATAAAAAATGAAAGAAAATATAAGAGGGTTTTACCTCTTGATGTTCTTCTCCTTAAGAAAATCCTTTGGGGTATGGGATTTTTCTATTTAGTGACCAAATTGTCAAAGAAATTTTGGAATAGATCAGTGAGAGTATTGGGTATAAATTTTAAAAAATGTCTAATAAGGTGTGAGGATAAGAGGTTGTGAGTGGTAGTATTTATAGTAGAGGAGATTAGTGTTTTTTCATTACCTTATTCATTATATTATTGTTATGTTGGATCAAGACTATAAATAGATTTGAATATTATAAATAAATATGTTAATATAATTATGGTATGTTAGAGATTATGTTTCTTTATAAACTATATATCTTTTATTACTTAATAAATCATGTATTTGTAAAGTACCTTAAATTATCACATTTCATTCATCACAAAAAATTATACAATTTAAGAAAAGAACAAAAAAAAACACCACAACCATTTTTCATCATGTAGAACTAAAAAATGATCTCAATTTTATAAAACTAATTTCTCAAATATGAGAAATTTAATTTCCAAATAAAATCATATTTCACTCATGAAATATGGATTTTAATTTAATCACTAATTTTATGAGACATTGAAATATTTATTAAGGTCTCATAAAATGTTCTTATAATACTACAAAAACAAAATATTAATTCAATAATTTATTTTATGAAAATAAATTATATTTTAAATCATTATATTTATTATAAATTTCAAAATATACATTTACATTTTATAAAAATACCAATAATTAATTAATCATTTGTAATACATTAAATAAATTTTATTAGGATATAATTATATTAATTTTCATTTGTAAGATACAAAAATTTTGATTCTACATTCACAGGTGAGGTTTTTGTTCTATTGATCATATTACCATTCCTTATGGTTAGGTTAATATTCAGGGGGTCAAGTTAAAATTCCTTCAAAATACATTTCTAAACATCTAGAATTACCCCATATTTCATTTATTCATTATTTAATAAATTTTAATTATGTTTTATCTGTGATAATTATGTTATTTATTCTATATGAAACTATTATAAGGGAATTTTGTTGATATATTTTTGTTCAATACACAATTATTGTTGTAAAACTCTACCAAAGGTAAATACTAATCCCACATACCATTAAGGTCATGTGATCATGATCTTAACATGTATTCTAATGTTTGAATAGTTCATTTCAATCATTTGTCTATTTTTGGGTGATAAGAATTACTCTAATGAAGCTCAATATCCAAAAAAATTGGAATACTCTTCCGTAATTTTGATGTATAATTGGGATCCTAGTCAGAAACATTCTATAGAGCATCATCATGTAGTATTAAAAATTCATTAATACAGTCTCTTGTTGTGTGCTCAATTGTTAAATCATCTCTTACAAAAGGAAAATATACCAGGTTTTTATGATGATCAACAACAACCCATATCAAATCAATCATTCCGAGAGTATGTGGTAATATAATGATGAAGTAGATGGTAATGAATTCCTGTTTTGGTATAATAATTGGTAGAGGATTCAAGGAACCTTGAGGATTTTGTCTCAATGCATTTACATGTTGAAAAACTATAAATCATGAAAAATGTCAAGTAAATTTTTGTATTATTTTATTCCAAAATGATTTCCTTTAGATCTCTATACATCTTCAAACTAATAGGGTGTGTAGAGAAATTATAGCTATAAGCATCAGCTAATAGTTCCATTATTATCTCAGGTATTGATGTAAAATTAATTATCATTCCAAATTTCATAATTTAATCACCAAAACGGAAGTCTAAAAATATTTCATAATAAAAAACATTTAATTTTTTTTTAAAATTATCATCATGGGGGATTTATCTTTTCCAATAATGATCGAATGATAATCATTTGAAAAAATTAGTTATTTTTTCTCTTCCATATTTATTCCTATATCCATATTTACTAAAACCAAGAACATATGTTCTTTCTCAATAATTATTTTTCTTCTAAGTCATTAATAATTCAATCGTAACTCATATTCTACTATATAATATTTTCCTAGGTGTTATTGTAATCCTAAATAATAATATTTGAGTAACTCGGGACATGTTCTTTTTTTATGTTGATTTTTTTCTATGTAATTTTGTATTTCAAACTCTTATGATCCATATTTATCTCACATATTTTACTTTATAAATAGTGTATCCATACCTTTTTTTAAAGGATTATATTTTCTAACTCATGATCATGAGTTAGATAATTTTGTTCCTGAATCATCAACTCCCATGATACATATGTAATAACATAAATAATTTTTATCAGAAAACAACACAGATCTTTTTCTGATGCATCACAATATATAAAAAAATGAATCATATCCAAATTGTTGAGACAAAAATTAATTCATTGAATAATATTCTCTTCAACTATTCAATACATTCTATATTGTCATTTGTCTATACCAACATTACCATTTTATGTGTGATCGTAGTTAATGGGTTGTTCTATCCTAAATAATTCTAAATGAAATGATGATAGTAACTATAAAATCAAATGAATCGACATAACTATGTTATGTTCATTGGCATATTCTGTTATTGGAAAACCATTTCCATTAAATGATCTATTGAAATTCCTTCTTTATAGACAATATGGTCATAAAAAGATATTTTATGATGCATGAATAAAAACTTTTCTAAATTTACCAAATAACACTTTCAATTAAATAGTATCAAGAATTAATAATAATTTATTCTCATAGACTTCATAGATATTATAATACCACATAATATCATAAATTAATACTACTAAAAAATCAAGCAGACATTTCAATAATACTAAAGATATTATATACATGAAAATCATGGTTTCATCAGTAAAAAAAATGCATTTACTATAAAATCATATTTTTTATACTTAATTCTAAATGATATATTAAAAATATATTCCTTCATTACTTTCAATTTATGATACCCTTAAGGAAGGCCAATCTTTGGAAAAAAATCTGTGAAATTGATAAAATAAATTATCAATGAAAGGAATAGGGTTTCTGTTCATTATTGGAATAACAATAATTTCTCCATAGTTTATTCATAGATAGATGGATCAATATTTCTTCTTATAAAATATAATAGGGGCTCCCTAGAGAAAAACAGTTGGGAGAATAAATCCCTTCTCCCTCTACTCCTAGAGTTTCTTCTTCAACTCTATTAATTCAATAGTGGTCATTCATTAATGATATTTTAATAATGGTCTTGCATTATGAATAAATCATTTATATAATCATTATAATACATGGATTGTCTTGTGAAGGTAGCCTCATAATATACAAGACTCCCTTCTTCATATTTTGAAAATGTAATAAATTTTTTTGTAATTTTATTCTCGTTCCTATATGGGAAGTATTTATCAAGAAAATTATTTAATTTCTATCCATTTGATGTAATCTATATCATATTCCTTTTTATTATGATGGATCAACATCCCTCATTAACCAAAATAACCCATGACAAAATATATGGCTATTAATAATTTTTCTATTTCAACAAAACTCAATTCCATAAATATCATTCATGGTACATGATTAATTTCTTGGGTACCATTAGATTAGTAGTCCCATATAAAATATGAGAGATTCTTGCACATGAAATGATTCAACACAGGTGTAGTTTGTTTATTCGTAATATCTTGTCTTATATATCATAAAATTATTTGGATCAACTAAAACCAGACTCAAACTATTTTGACTATCTCTGAGTGATATACCTTTATTTTTGTGGTTATGGATTCCCTTTCTTCCATTAGGGGCCATTAGTAAATAACTGTACAAACTGGGTTAGCTAGAAATCATCCTAAAAATTAAGCCAACAATTTATCTTTATTGAATTTTTATAATTAATGTACTTATTTGACATCAACATTCTACATATTCTATAAAACCTAATTTGATACCAAATTGTAACCATCTCAACCCCTGTAGTACAAAGTAAGTGTTTATTTTATTATAATGGAATAGATACAGGATATTTCATCTACAGGGAATGGTCAATTTAGTTGACCTGAAGAATAAAATATATATGTGGTTCTTTTATTACATTGATAATTAAACAGAGAACATAACAAAATAAAATAAAATGATCCCTTGAAACATTGTCAATTTCTTCTTCTTTTATAACCAGAGAAAGGAAAGAAAATAAAAGGGTGATATAAAATGCTCAGTAAGGGATACATATAGTAGAATCATGAATCAATAATAGGTGAATCATAATCAATTAGGAAAAATAAAAAAGTCATGATATCTAAATGAATAACACATAACATTTAATCAATAAATTGAAATTTAAAATACATCGAAATATGTTTTCATATTGAAAATACCATTAATAATAATATCTAAATACAATGAAAGGAATTCCTAATTATTAGACAACATGTATCTCGCACATGAACTACTACCTTCAAGACCATCTGTAAGATATTTTAATAATGTGGGTAGAAACCCAAATAATTCTTCTTGGAAACAAATATAAATTGGTTTTAATAAATAGATTTGTCACATTAGACATATTGATTCATCTAAGGGAATTATAAATTTTGACCCCACCTATCATAGAAAGTCCAAATAATTCAACATAAATAGACTTAGTTCATAAAAAATAATCCTTTTCAAAAAATATTTATTTATTAGAGGATATAGATTATAAATATTTACTCTATTCAGACAATATTCAATGTAATAACCTTAAATAAAATGGTATACATATTAACAAATAATCATATTAATGATAAAATAAATATATATATTTAAGGAAATATTTATTTATTGGTTATAAAAAATAAAATGGTAAATACAAATATATATAAGTGGTGGATATAGAATATGCACCCATTAAATTAATGTGAGATGGAAAACCCTCACCACGTGTAATAAATTAAATTGCACTCCAAATATAACTGATAGTCATCCAATGAAACATTAATTTCCATCAATAGAAAGAGGATCATGATATGATTTATAAATGTTTATTATGCATACACCACATAATAAATAAGTTTATAATAAAGAATATATCACATAAATAAAAGTGGGTAGAGAAACCCCTTAGCACTTTGTAATCATTTGAATCATATATATCGTGAAATTAATGTGTATAACAATAATAATTGAATACTTTGACGGTAAATTGTATTATCATATTATATTTCAATGGTAAGTATAAATACACCATAAATGTGAAATTATTAGTGAATAAGGCATATCTCATAGAAATAAAAGTCAAATGAGAAACACCTTACCTTATGTCCGGATGTATTCTCCACTTATACATAATCTAATGGAAAATCAAATTATATTTCTAAATTACTTAATTAACTCATATAAACAATATTTATGATCTCATATTATTTAATTAAATTAATTTATAACATTTCTTGTGACTTATAAAATTTAATGTTGATGTAGTGGGAGCATTTGATTCATTGTGTTATGGTTGGTCCCCTTATATATAATTATGGGAGATATTGTAAAATAGAAAAAAATAGGAGAAGTGGAATTTAATGTTATTAATATAGTTAAAATATTTTAAATGATCTTCTTTTATGATTTGTTTATATAATATGAGGATCATACATTAGAAAAAATGTTAACAAAATATTCTTTGTTTATTATAGTTGTTTTTATCACTATCAGGGACTAATATCCTTTTATTGACTATTTTGTTTACATACTGGTTCGAGATAAATAAATAAGTCTTAATAAAAATTTTGAAATCAGTTTTAACACTAATAATGGTTTTATTTTCATCAATTAAGGTGATAATTAATAATAAAAACTCTCATTCATTATGGTGGTTAATCGGCACCTCACTAATGATGTATTCAATTTTATAATTAAAATGAGAGAAAGAAGATATTTATTTATGATTATTACACTAACATTATAAAATTATATTATATTCATATTACTAGTGTTACCATTCTACTTTGAATTGGGGACTTGAAAAAGGATAATTGAAAAAATTAAAAGAGAATGAAGGTGTATTTTACCACTCAAATATCATCTCCTTGAGAAGCTCTTTAATGAGCATGAATTTAAAAGTATAGTAATTAAAATAGGTCTGAGAATTGGGAAAGAGAATTTGGATGGTATTACAGTATAATTTCAAAATTATTCATGTCATATAAGGTTTGATGAGAATGGTTGGTGATGGGTGGTATTTATAGTGGTCAGAGATGAGTGTTTTTGATTATTTTATTAATTTATTTATTATTTTGGAACAAGACTAAAAATTGTGTTAATTATTGTGATGAATTATAGTAAATAATTTATGTGAATTTTAAATAACTTGTTTTTACATCACGAATGACTAAAAAATTCACGTTTTTCATTAAAATGTTAATACTTTATATTACTATATTTCACAATACACAAAATTCCAAATATTTCAAAAAAATACTGAAAATTACCTAAAAATTTTTTAATGAGTAGATTTTAAAAATTGAATCCATTTTATTAAAATAATTTTCTATTATAATATATTTATTTTTTAAAATAGATTCATAATTAATCCCAAAAATATAGATATTAATATTACATCCAATTTGACGACACAATGAAAAATTAATTATAGTCTCATAAAATTATAATATAATTATTATAGAAAAACTATAAATTTATATATATATTAAATGAAAATAAATTATCTTTTTATTAAATATATTGATTATGTTATATTTATTAATCGTATTTGTTTCAAAAAATATTGACGCAAAATTTATAATTTTTAAAACAGTTACTTACTAAATCCATGAAACAAATATTTTCAATTTTCATTTATGAGAATTGGAAATATTAAATATAAATTTATCATTGATGTTGTTATTCTAATGGATACATTACTATTTATAATTGTCACATCACTATTCCGACACTAATGTTAATATTTAATAGTATATCACAGCATATTTATGATTATTATTACGTATGGTATCAAATAAGGTGAATTTATTGATGAAAATAGATTCCATAATATCATTGGGTGTTATATAATTCTAGATGTTTTGATAAGGTGAATAATCCTCTTATGGATGTGTTACTTCATGGAAGACTGGGGAAGGGATTTTGGTAGCAGATGGTCGGTCTCGAGCTCTAGATGGGTGGATACACTTTTTGGTCTATATGACCATTTTTATAACATGTACTAACTACTACATATAAACATGACTACCTTATTTTTATATACATGACATTAAATATCACCGTTCTTTATATTATTCAATTTATTTCATTTTATTATTATTTAGTGCTTTGTTATTCTTTCCTATTTCCTCTTCTTATTCATGGTTACCCGGATTCTGCTATTACTCTATTGATTGTACCAATATGCTAGTCTAGTAATGAGAGAATATTTCCCACATAGTCACACCAATATTTCTATCATCTAGGTAGATTCCTCTAGAATTTAGTTAGATTCTCTTATGTTAGTTTTGTTGACTAGGATAAGGTACCAATGAGTGGAACCTGGGTCTGAGAAGTCAGAAAGTGGTATAAGGGCCTTTATTTTATTGCATTAATATTTTTTGATAATTGAATTGATAATATGAATTATTTTAGGTTTAGTAAAGATCTATTAATTACAGTTGGTGACCCATTTATAGGGAAATCCCAATTTCACTCAAATAGAATTTTTTTCATGATTTTTTCTTATTATAGTTGATTTGACTTCAATGTTGGGTTATTCCCAAAAATTTTGATTTGGTTATTTATAGGATTGGGGTTTATATTTCTTCCTCTGCCCAATGGGATGGGGGAAAGGAAAAAATTGATCTTGCATCGTATTAGTGACCTTTTAGAGAATTCACTCACCATGCATATGCCATGATATAATATAGGATTGTGTTGTTTTCATCACTTGTGATTTAAATGAGTAATTTGATTAATATAAATAGAATTATTATTTGGATTAATTTTATTTTGGGTAATTAAGAAAAAAAATTTCTACTCACTGTTCCTACTACAACATAATATTTTTTCCCTAAATAGGATTTATAAAACACCCAACGAAACCTACTATTTAAAATTGATATGTACACCATTGTTCACATGGATAAGAACCTTTTATTGTATGGATTGAACAAACATCCCATTTTGGATCATAAGTTATAATGGTTAATATGTATTAGACATGATGAACAATTTGGGTAACCTATTTTAATTTATTTGTAAATATGAATATAAAAACCAAATTTAAATTCTAAAACAAAGAGCTTGATGCCTTCCTGACTATAGTAGTGTGATATAGGTAGCATCTCCTTTTATCTGTATAAATTCTTTTATCACCCATACATGACTCTATAACATGGAATAGAGTTGAGAATATCATATATATATATATATATCATTTTTTCCTATTTTATATCTATATCGATGTGTAATGGAATATCAATCAATATATGAGATGTGAGTTTAGTAATTGTAGACCAAATATGCCACAACGACCTCCAGTTGTACGCTAGGAGGGAAGTGGGGACCATGCCCCGAGGATCGTGGGCAATGAGATACCATTTACAAATCCAATAGTTCATCATTTGGTATATATTCATGTTCAAAATAAGGGAAATTATTTCTAGTTTTGAGGATATTTTTTACGTCTAATGTAGACATTATAAGGATCTATGCACTATGCTATTTCTATTTGACATTTGAATTTGGAGTTCCAGCCCCAATATATGCCCATGCTTTTAGGTTATGGATGACAATAGACTATTTAGTTTTGGATTGAGACTACTATTTCTATATTCGAGCATCTGGCGATAGCCCTAAAGAGTATAGTAAAACTATCTATATATATTCTATGAGGATCCTTTAAAAATTGGTGGGATATTATAAATAAGGATAGTCTATACCAGGAATCTACATATAGGGATTTAAAATAGATATTATTCGATTATTTATTCCATGAGACCATGATGGATGGTCATGTTATGGATTTGATGACCATGTACAAGGGTTCAATGATAGTTATTGACTATTCATCTTGTTGTATAGAACTTCAATACTTTGTTCATATCTATATTGCTAATGATAAAGAGAATGTTAAATGATTTGAGGATGGACTGAGCTATCATATTAATTCTTATTTAATGGTTTTCTAGTTTAATACCATATACAAATTATTATAACATTCCACTATCATTGAGACGAACTTGAGGGTAGCATATAGTGTCAGCCAGGCTGGTTCAGAACCCTAACAATGTAGTGGTTCTAAAAGTAGTCAAAAGTAATACTTTCGGACTGCATTCATGAAAACCGGTATCTGGTTTCCACCTATAGACAATTATGTGGTTTGTCACCAGTGTAGTAATCTAGGTAATAAGAGGTACTAGTATCCCTGATACCTCGTAAAGTGTTGAGCCTGTGTAATATTAGGGCATCTTCAATGATTCTACAGGACACATCCATCAGTTCCAAGTGAGAGGGTATCTATGCTAACCTCAACATCAGGGGGAGGTTTAGTGGAACATCTCCTTGTTGATAGATAGTGTACTAATAGTCATACATTAAGAGGAGTATGACATTTCCATGGTAGACAAGCTTCAGTTACACATCTCTACATTTGTAAAATGAACTTGGTAGAAGATGCTTCATGTAAAAAGGGTCAAACAATATTTTTATGAGGGTCTCAAAATATAAACTATTTATGGATTCTTGAAGGATTGAGCTAAAAAATTTAAATTAAGTGGATAAATATTATCTGGATCAAATGAGTGTTCAAAAATATTTTTAAGTGATGAATAAGGATGAATAAAAGTTATATGTACAACTGTATAAGAAGGTAACAAATGATCCACATTTCAACCTTGATTATAAATAAAAGATAATATTTAGGAACCCTATAAGGTTTTCATAAATAGTTTATTTGATTAGTGATATTTTAAAGGATTCTCAGAGATCATTATTCCCTAGTCATCTTACATTTATGATGATGTATTCTAATTTTAAAGATTTTATATTTTTGGATATAAAGAAGAGATATATATCATAGTATGTATCCTAGTTCATGTTATGGTATAAATTTAAGGACAAGTGATTGATGATTATGTTGTTGGTAAAACTATATCCCATAATAGAATGTTAAGGGGAAAACATCGCCAATGATTTTTTATTAGACTCCCGAAAAAATAAATGTGATAAATTTATGTCGGTTATTTTCAATCTACAAATGATGTCACCACACGTGGATGTAATTGGATATGATTTCATTCATGATCCCCATTCTAGGGTATTAATTAATGCTTTTGTAAAAATTCATACTATTTTAAAATCAACTTTATTTGATCATGATCTATCTTTTACCTTAAAGTTTTGTATAAGTCTTTGTAATGTCCCAGCTCTGGGTGCCACTCAACGGGTGCCCCGAACCCGGTTCGCCACATGACCTCAAGCATATTTCCCCAAATGCTAGAGGCTACCGACTAGAAGCGAGGGCCCAGGTCTGATATTGGGGAAACTATTCCCTCATTTTTCAAAGTGTAGCACAGCGGAATGGAATAAAACATACAGAAACAGCGGAAGTAGTAAACCATACACAACTGAATTAAACAACTTTAGTATAAATAACAAACAGGTATATAAATAATATTGCAACATGCCTCAAATTCTAAGAAACCATCCAGAACATGTGACACAACAATTCAGCACAGTACAAGTACATGAAAGCAAAATATTAAAACACATCTGGTAGCATCGTGAGCCACAACCCAATCCCATGCTCCCCTACTCCTATGAAAAAAAATCATGTACCTGTATAAGGACCCTTTCCCTTATCTACACCTACAGAAATGTAATCTATTTGGGTAGAAAACCATGACCCAAACACAGTGTGAGAAATAATTCCCAATAGGCACCCACCAAAGGCCCATTCACAACTGTGTGTAAACATGAAACAACAGTGTGAAAAAGTAAATGCAATAAACTAATCAATACTCCAGTATCTAACATTAGAAGTTCTATTTCCACTTTAACTACTCATTTAACCATTTAATATTAAGGAAAAACCACAGTGAATTCCTAATTAAGTAGTCAGTGTCCTGTGATAAGAAAAACATCACCCTCAGGTAATCAAAGTCTCACCCTCGGGCATTCAGAATCTCACCAACAAGAATAACTGAATCTCGCCCACATGCATATGATGTGTTTCCCTCAGGAACAAAAGTCAAGCCCTCGGGCACAAAAGGTTTCCCTCAGGAGAAATAGAGCATTTCCCTCAGGCTAATACAATCACGCCCTCAGGCTATGGTAGAACACCTCGCTCAGACATAAGTAGCTAGGACATGCCCAACATATAGACATGAAATTTACATAAAATTCCTCTCAAGGAAAAAGTAATTCATAATTTAATCATGAAATACCCTCGGGTATCCTGGAAAAACAGCTAAACAGAGGAATGCACCCAAGGGGTGGTGTTGGATCCAAGCACTAATCCCAAACAGTAGTTTTACAACTTTATTTAATCACCTATATAATTCTTGGTATTATAATTGACATGGCCTCAGTCTTACGACAACCTAAATATGGGTTCAAAGCTCAAAAACACACAAAACCCACAACAGTTGACAAATAAACATGAAGCCACCTACCTTAAACACCCACAAACTGTATACATGAACGTCGATTCCTGAAACACCATAGAACGATGTAGATCTATTGTAGAAGAAAACTATCTTAAACATAAATAACTTCCTTATGGAAAAAAATTGGTATGAACTACCCTAGGGGCTCACTCGTGCGGTTCCAGGGAGATCGACGTTGTAGAAAACGGATTCCCAACGTGTGCTCGACAGATCCTCGAAGATTCAGTCGTCCCTCTTGATCTTCTGTTTGGTTCTACGCCTTCCCTATGAACATGGGAGTATATTGCCCATTTTAAGAGAAAAAAACAAATTACACGACATGTATTTCCATCTACATGGTGTGTAATTCCCATTTTCTAACTGTTCCTCGGGCGGTTTCCCACCAGTGTGGCACTGTTCATCTGCCGACATGACTACACGATGTGTCTCCTTGAGTACATGGCATGTTATATCACACAGCTGGCCACCTCCTTACTATTCACATGCTGACTGACTACACCACGTGTAAAGGACCACTACATGGTGTGTAGTCAGTTCCAACACCCTTCATTGTCGACATTGCCACACGACCCATGTACTCATCCCACACGGCCAAAATTACACGATGTGTGGAAAAGTACACGGCGTGTACTTCCCCAAATTTGGGAGTTTCCCCCATTTTCCATATTTTCTCAATGACACTTAAGGTCTAGAGAAAAAAATAAACACGTACCTCAAAAGTTAGAATAGGGGTTCTTACAAACTTCCCCCTTAAAGTAATTTGTCCCCGAATTTCCCTTCAAAGGGTGGTAAAGATATAGCTGTGAACGACTCCAGCCACTGAGAAAGTATGTCGGTCTCCCACTCCGAGGTTTCATCCTACACATGGCCATGCAACCATAGTACTCATAAGATAGGAACTAACCAACCTCAGAGAACCTTCATGCTCCTATCAATAATACTTATCAGATTCTATTCAAAGGACTCATCTTCCTCCAACTCAACCACCTCGGGCTGAAAGATGTGAGACATGTCTGAATGATAGCGGTGCAACTGAGACACCTGGAAGACGTCGTGAATGGTACGATACCTATGAGGTAACTTCAACTGATAAGAAACATCCCTGACTCTTTCCAGAATCTCAAATGGCCCCCAATACCTTGGTGAAAGTTTTCCCTATCTCCTGATCTGTTTGTGTCCCAACATCGGCGAAACACGTATGAAAACCTGATCCCCGACCACAAACTCCATAGGTAATCTAAGATGATCAGCATAAGACTTATGATGAGACTTCGTGGTAGCCATCCGCATCTGAATCAACTGGACCTACTCAGAAGTCTCCTACACCAGACGTGGTCCTAGTAAAGCTACCTCACCTACCTCTAACCATCACAAGGGTGATCTGCATGGCCTACCATATAAATCCTCATATGTTTCCATCTCAATTGTTTCATGAAAACTGTTATTATATGGAAACTCGACTAGGGGTATTTGCTTCTCCCAAGAGCCCCCATAGTCTAGGATGCTTGCTCACTGCATGTCCTCAAGCACCTGTATCGTACGCTCTGACTGAACATCGGTCTGAGGGTGGTAAGTTGTGCTCAAAAGCACCTGTGTACCCAGCTCCCTCTAAAAACTCTACTAGAAACGAGACGTAAAATGAGTGTCCCTGTCTGAAATGAAAGAATGAGGGACCCCATGAAGACGTACAACCTCTCAGAAACACAAAATAATGATATCATCAACAGCGAAGGTCTCCTTGATCAGTAAAATGTGATCTACCTTCGTGAGTCTGTCCACAACAACCCACATGACATCATTGCCTTGAGGTGACATCAGAAAACCTGTCACGAAATCCATCGCGACATCATCATATTTCCACTCCAGGATGGGTAACTGCTGTAACAGTATGGCTGTCCTCTGATGCTCTGCCTTCACCTGCTGACATGTGGAACAACTCGTAACAAAACCAGCTACATCTCTCTTCATAACCGGCCACCAGTACTAACGCCTCAAGTCACAGTATATCTTGGTAACCCTGAGATGAATTGCCCAAGCAGAAGCATGAAATTCCTACATCAGATCCTCTTGTATATCACCTGGAACCCATACTCATCCATGGAAACACATACTCTCATCATCGCATATCATCCAACCAGTAGGAGGGTCATCACTTTCCACTGACTCCCGTTGAACTAGGCCTTCTGAATCAGATAGTTGTCTCATCCTCAATCTATCCAGGAGGGAAGAATTTACAGCTAAGGATGAAAGATAGGTCTTCCCCTGATGGTCGTGAACCTCTAAATACATCTCAGAGGACAATGCCATGTGATACCACTCATCACTGGCCTCCTGCATAGCTTGTACCTGAGTCCTCCTGCTCAGTGCATTCTCTAATGCATTATCTTTTTCAGGTGTATAGGCAAGCTCAAAATCGAAGGACTAAAGGTATTCGACACACCTTCGATACGTTAGATTAAAGTATCACTGAGTAAAGATATACTTGAGACTTTTGTGGTCGGTGAAGACCACAAAATGTTCTCACAAAACATAATGTCTCCAAAATCACAATGCATGAACAACTGCGGCCAACTCAAAATCATGCATCGGGTAATTCCTCTCATGTGGACTCAACTATCGAGACTCATACGCAACTACTCGATCTCCCTACATTAACACCACTCACATCCCAATACCTGATTCATCACAGTAAACTGTATAGCTCTTCCCCAGCTCTGGGAGTATCAGGACTGGTGCTGATGTCAACTTCCCTTTCAGATCATGATAGGCTGCCTCACAGGCTTCCGTCCAAACAAACTTCACACCTTTCTTAGTAAAAACTCATCAACGGCACTGCTAAGTGGGAGAAGTCCTGTATAAAACGCATGTAGTAACCGGCCAACCCTATGAAACTCTGTATTTAAAAAACGTTCTTATGATGCTCTCGGATAGTACTCCTCTCTCCTTCTATGGGAATACTGAAACTCATGCCTCTGAAATGATATGACCTAAGAAGTGTATCTGGTCCATCAAACTGTTTCACTTTGAGAGCATAACATATATATGATGCTCTCTCGGTGTACTCAATACTATCTCAAGATGGGTGGCATGGTCGTGTCGAGTGTGAGAGTACAACAAGATATCATCCATGAATACTACCACAAAAGAATCTATATAATTATGGAGCACATAACTCATCAGAGCCATGAAAACTGCTACCGCGTTCAAGAGTCCGAACAGCATAACCATATACTCATATAGACCATACCTGCTCCAAAAAGCAGTGAGAGGTATATATGATGGTCTCATGCGTAGTAGATGATATCCTGATCTCATGTAAATCTTCGAGAACACTCGTGCTCCATGAAGTTGATCAAAAATATCATCAATTCTCGGCAAGGGATATCAGTTCATAACTGTCAACTGGTTTAGCTTCCGATAATCCAAACAGAGTCTAAGGGTACCGTTCGCCTTCTTTGCAAAAAGGACCAGAGAACCCCAAGGAGAAGTACTAGGACCAATAAAACCCTTTGACTATAACTCTTCTAACTGCCTCTTGAGCTCCTGCAACTCAGGCGTGGCCATCCTATAAAGAGGAATGGACATCGTTGCTGCTCCTGGCACAAGTTCAATAGGTAAATCGACCTCACGCTCTAGAGGAAGACCTTAAATGTCGTTTGGGTAGACATCCCTAAAACGATCAATAATTGGAGGTAAATCTATCTGACATGTCCCCTGATCATCTAGATATAAACTCACAATCTGGGCTGTGAATCCACCTCGCCCACGATGCTCTGGTCCAGCTCGACTCAACTAAACATCCAATTCACCTTTTTATAGAAACACTCTGCCCTCTAGTGACGTGAAACACACCCTGCGACGATAGAAGTCTTTAAAAGCTCAAAAGGGAACCAACCAGTCCATCCCGAGAATGACGTCATAAACTGTCATATCTAAGACATAGAGGACCCAAATAAAGTGATACCCACGAACCTCAAGGGGGAACTCCTTGCACTAACGCACACCAGCCATTCTATCTCCCAACGGAGTGTATAGTGTCATGATATTAGAATAAGTAGAAACACCGATCCCAAGGCTCTCTACAATGGGTACAGATATGAAACTATATGTAGCACCCGTATCAAAAAGTACTGAAGATAAGACATAAGATACTATAATAGTACCTCTGACTGTAGAAGGTCTGGGACCCTGCATGTAGAGACCCGAAGCTTGAAGTACATGGACATTACATTACATTAGCGGAATACTTAATACATAACAAAAACAGACACACAAGTATTGTAATAGTATAGTGTCTTTAGAAACATGGAATATAATATTTTAATCATCGTGAAAGATCTTCAACATCTCCCATTAGATCTTCCTATTTTTGTTTTCTTACGTAAAACCTTTATTTAAATCATGGGGAAAAGAACACATATAAAGGGTGAGATCAAATGCTCAGTAAGGGTAAGCATGGATAAAATAAAACAAATCATATACATTTGAACTTCAAAACATGAACATAATATATAAACAACAGAATCATGAGCAATGACATAAATCATGGAAGTATGTTCGGTATAGATCATAAAGAAACATTAATCATGATAAAATAGAATGGGAAATAAACATGTAATTGTGTCAAACCATTAAGAACATGATATAATTTCCATAGTAGCCAAGGCATTGCTTCCAACACTATATTAGTGGACAATGTCCCTTTCTGAATCGAGTTCACTCCTCGTTCCAGTCCAATAACACTGAATCGGATTAACATAACGTTCCAGCCATGTCTATCCCATAAGATATAAATCTTTACCCAATGCATTGGAGGGAGATATAGGTCCCACCCATCTCAAAATGAAATCATTCTTACTTGTGCCACAAAATAAACATACAAAACCCAATAAATAAAATGGGTTTCAAAAACATCATCCCATCATCACATAATACATATAAAATAAATGGATATCATTTCATAATATGAAAAGTGAAACCATGCGAATCATAGAGACATGATACTTGAATAATACACATATGAAATAATGTCATCTTAGATGAAAAATGGTTTTGATAAAACACTTGAAATGAATTCTTGAGGAAAATATCCTTTCTTCTTTAAAATCATTCTCTTTTCACAAAATGTCATGCAATTTTAAAAGAGAAGGATTTTGTTGAAAATAGTCATGAAATCTTTTGGAGGAAACTTCATGAAAATAAAGCTCTATGAAACCATAAAAATCCATTTGTGCCGTATATGTTAAAAAACATTCTTCTCGTACTTTTGCCGGAAAAGTCAAAAAGTTTCTCGTAAAAGAATGATTCAATAAATACAATTAGTAAAAGTAAACAAATGGGTAAAAAGGACATTAAACATACATGAAACCATTTTTAGGAAACATGGACATTTATCTGAACAATAACCCTAGTAAATACTTACGAATAAACAATCTCGGATAAGAATGAGATTGGAATAATTATCCCTTTCCTTAGGTCCAATATTCTTCGTACGTATCCGAACCACCTATATAATGATTTGAATAATGTCATTGACTTATTTTAGAATCATATTCATTGTTATGATATCATATATGTTTCACTTATGAATTTATATTACCCGTTATTTTGTAAATTCCATGTTAAAACGGCGTTTTGGGTAAAATCATTTCCTTTATCGTATGTGTTTCAACTTTTCGTTCTTGATATTATTACTTATATCCTGGTTTAAATAATTCCATAATTTAAAACATGATTTTTATATAATATATATTCATCATATACATATATATATATTATAGATCGATAAAAGGAATGAAATACACCGTTCATGGAGTCGGTAGGCCATACGTACGCATGAACGTTGTTTTCGTTTCCTTATTAAATTGAATGAATCTAAATATATGACATAAATATATATACATAAATCCAATATCATTATTATTTCATATATTTCATTATTATTTATTATATAAATTTTATGATCATTCATGTATGGTTAACATGGAGAATGAATCTCATCGCGTCGTGGAGACGGTAGTCCGTACGTACGCACGAGCGATGATATCGTTCCTATAATTATTGAATAGAATTGGAGTGGATGGTATAATATATAAGAATAAGTATGATGTTATAATAAACATATATAGTTATTATTTACACCATTATACCCATCCATGTAAGGTATTGGTGGAAAAACAGATTTCACCACATCGTGGAGACGGTATTCCGTACGTACGCACGCGTGGTGATTTTGTTTTCTGTAGGATGGATATATGGTGAAATAGGGTTGTTTCATACTTATAATAACATATCAGTGTATGAGTTATACTGATTTTATTACTTCATACTGAAACAACTAATGAAGAAGAAGTGGAAGAAGAAATAGAGTTGAAAGAATCGGTAATGGAGATTACCTCTTCTTTGAAGCGCCTCTTTGAGACCTCCCCTTAGGGCACTAAAATTGGTCATTAAATAAGACCAGAACATCTAGGATGTTTCTATGGAAGTTAATAAGAGATTTTTTCAGGGTTTTTCCGAGCTTGAGGGCTCAAAGTGGTGTGGGGAAGAGAGGTAGGAGGTGCCCTTTTATAAGGGAGGAGTGGGGCACCTTTGAACAACTAAAAATATTATTTTATTATAAAGTCATATTCGGTTATTAATAGCTCCAAATGGATTTATTTCGAAGCTAATGTGGGGATGGGTCGCAATACTCTCATCCAATAGAATTTAGACAGGTTTAGGTTTCTATTTTAACATTATAATTTATATTTAATCTTAACTTAAATAATTTTACTTTCACCGTGTCTTCTTGTTTGTTTACACTATAAGGTCAATAAACTTACAATTACAAGCCAAAAAAACCCCAAGATGTTTATTATTAATATATATAACCTTATCTAAGTAATTTTTCCGAACCTTAGATTTTTAGGAATAAAATAACAATTAATAATATAATATTTGTTTTAAAAACTATTTTATGTCAATTTTGACACTATTTGGTAATTGATTTTTGAGAAAATCATATTAGAATGATTTTTTCAAAAAAGGTTAACTAAATCACTAATAACATGTCATATTAACCTATAAAATTAATTTAATTCATAAAAATTCTCAAATTACATTTATTTGGGTATTTATAACATCAATTATGTCAATATTTCATTAATAAGATAATTACTGCATCATCATTATGTCATAAATAAATTACATTATATAAAGTCTAAAAATTATAAATAAAATATCATTATGTAGGAAATCTTTTTATATTTATAATGAATATTTATAGTCGAATTTATCTTATGTATAAACCTATATTAAAAATTATGTACTTATTAAACGTTGATTTTAACTATTTTAACCCTTCTTTAAATAAATAAATATTAAATGTCCTAATCTAATCCAGGTGGGCCTAAATGGTCATATATTATTCCGAATGTTTTTTTGGTCGAATTACTATTAACCACTAGAATTAGGATATGTGTTAGGTTAATAATAATATCATTATTACCCTTAATTGTCCTATTTACTTTTAACCGTGGTAAATTAAAGTAAAAAGTTACTATTCACCAAAAATTATATTCATCTCATTGAACCACATTTTAGTCCTTGATATTAACTATGTCTCTCGTATTTTTGAAATTCAATTCACAGAAGTGGTAAAATTTAATTTAAATTAAAAAATGTTAGTTTTTTTAACTACCACTAAGTGATTTCACTATTCATCGAAAATTGAAGATTTTCAGAAAAATACCAAAAATTCAGCCTAAACATTATTTCATATTCCAAATTTAAAATTGATGTTTATTTTTCCAAATTCACAACATAGAAGTGGCATTAATTAATTTTAAAATTAATTACTGTTATCAAAACAAATAGCGTATTTTTTAGAAACAATAACTATCAAATAATTGATACTTGTTTATATCCAATTTCAAAGTGAAATTAATTCCAATGACCAAAATTGGACTGAATGGTACAAATATATTATAATTGCACTTTAAAACCAATTAAAAAGATAATTTAACTATATAAATTATTGCGATGAAAAAATTTATTTTTAATTAAAATATAGCGTGTTTTTACTATTCATTAAAATATGATAGTTATAAGAATAATATAAAAAATTTATCCAAAGTAAATTTTTATATCCTGATTCCAAAGAAGATTTTTATTTTGCAATATTGATCTTATAGACATGTCAAAAACAGGATTTAAGGTGGGTGCGCTATCAAAAGGCGGCAAAAGTACATTTTTTGAAAATACATGTTTTACTCGAAAAATTGATTTTTTTCTCATACCATGTTCTATAAAATGTGTAAGATTAATAATAATTTTATAAAAATCAAAATGCAGTTGATACTATTCATAACGGGTAGTTCATATAACATATCATTGTTTAGCGAAACTCAGTATTGCGTACAACACATGTTATCGTAGAAGGTCGTGATTGCGTGTAATGCAAGCCAAGTCAGGGATGTGTGTTGTGCATGATTTGTTTGGTGTAGCATACCACAAAAGAAATTAATAAAATTAAAAAGATTATTTTTCATAAAATCTCGGGGTGTTACAATCATCTTTACAAAAAGGACCTTGAAATAATTTTTTATCCTATTACCATTGTTTATGATGATATAGATAAAATTTTTCAGGAAAATAAGATTTATTATTTTGTGTCCCCAAAACTTCAATTGATCCTTCACATTATTTTCATAAATGACCAAAATATCTCTCTATAAATATTTTTTCCTTTCCTCTAAGTCCATATCTTAACATTCCACAAATGTTATCCTACTGAGAATCCTAGTTATATATTAATCATTATAAAATTTTTACATTGTATTATTTTTAATTAAGATGATATTTTATTAACCCTTTTATGATGTATGTTTTTTAAGAATTTTCTTTCCAATATCCATCCCTTGTTTACCAAGATCATATTTAAATTGGGAGAATGTAAGGTATTTAATATAGGGACAATATAACGCCCCAAAATAAGAAAATAAGGATATTTTATTTGATAGAATGTATGAAATGAAGCAAAAATAGTAGAAATAAATATAAAATAGAGATAAGATAATATTTTTTTAAAATAAATTCAATCCATTTTATGTCCCTTGTTATACAAAACAATGAATTGCTTTGACAACATTTGTTATACATCAGACAATGAATTACCAAATAAAATTAATATTATTATATAAAATTAAAATTATATCGAAGATATTAAATTTGATATTATATAGGATTAAATAAATGAAGTAAATATATGATTTAATTCATTGATTACTAATTAATTATGAATAAAAAAATTTAATATTAAGGAAATATTTTTATAAATAACTATTTCTATAAACCAAAATTATTTAATCTTAATAAATTATATTAATTACTAATATTGGATTTTGTTAATGAAAATTACATACTATATATAATATATTAATTTTTATAAAATTAATCCTGAAATTTTTATTAAAATATTGTAATTGATAATCCAATAATATTAAAAAAATCGATATTTTTGTAATGGTTAAATTACCACATTTTAATGGAGCACCTGTTTTATAACAATGTTTTTTAATTATTAAAAATTTTATTATAAAATATAAAATTATTTTTTGAAATATGAATCTCAATATTATGTTAGGATTAATTTTTGGTATTTTTCTAAGATGTTTCATTTTTTAAAGAATAATAAAAATTTTAATTTTAATTGAAAAACTGTTTTTCGTCTAAATAATATAAAATGGTAAATAAAATTGTTAAATTATTTTTAAGTAATAATATTTTAATTATAGATCTATTAATACAACATTGACTTTAGAACAAAAATTATTGATTTTAAATATAAAATTGTTGATAACATTTGAACATATTCACTTTAAATACCCACGTTCACTTCACATTTATGAGATTAATTTAAATTCAATCCTAACCCTTTTTTTGATTAATTTGAAAATTTTGGTTCAAAATTATAAATCAAGATAATTTAAAATGTATTATATTTTAAATTTAATTTTTAAATTTTTTTTGGGAATATATTTAATCTTAATCATAATTACTCATGTAAAAATACTTTTATTTAGTTGTTAATCTTACAATAGTATGTGTGGATATAACCCCCCACTATCGAGAAAACCCATTTATAGCCATATTTTGGTCATTTCACATCTTAAATATGTTATTAAATTTTAATTTAGAAGTATGAGGTAATGAATAACTCTCAATAGTGTTTATCCTTTAGGATTTATAATAGTAACCCTCGTCCTCTAATAAAAAATGGGCAGTCCCTCCCGTCACATATTCACACCTCCCAAGACATTTTTATTATCTAAAACCTTACCAGATCACAAAAAAATTATGTAGCACTGTCTTAGTAATATTAATTTGGTAATAAATTCATCTAAGGAATACCTTTGGTTGAAACAATTAAGATTTACCTGAAGAAGAGGTAATATTCATCAATGTGCATCTTCATTTTATTTATTTGACCACTACCTTAAATTGTTACTATACCATGATTATATAATAAAAAATGAACCCTAAATATCAGAATATGTTTTTATGTTATGGTTTTTATATACCCCACACAAATTTTCATCAAAAGGGTTATAAAATCATTAGTTGTGTGTACGACAGACTACCCCCCCCCCCCCACGAACCGATGCAATTCTTTTTTCCATTATCAACTCTAATGGTTTGGAATAATGATGTAAATTTTATATAAATATTATATTTTGGATTCATTTATTTATATTTAATTATTATAAAAATCATAGCTTCATGATTTCAATTTTTGAAAAAAAAATATGATGTCATTCGTGTGTACGGAAGACTACCACATTGCGATGTCATGTGATCCATACCATCTACATGGAATTTATTAATGATATGTTTAAAAAAATTGGATATATATATTATATAAATATGATTATAATATAATAATATAAATATATATCCTCCAATTTACTATGATTTGATATGATTAGAAAATGGAAACAATATTTACTTGTACATATGGCCCACCATCTCCAAAAACTGTTCATTTCATTTCCTATCACAAAATTTTAGGAATTAATCTATATAAATATATATAATAAAAATAAATGATATATAAATCATATATTACATTATATATATGATAATATTATGATATATGTAAGTGTCACACAAAACAACTCGTCAAAAAATACTTCAAAAACAAGGAAATTAACATCATAAAAATGAAAATAATGAATGATTATTAGTGAATGGGTAATTATATGTTGTAAAAGGACCACATATGATATTATAAATATTAAAATAGTTTAGTTAAAAGTTAATAAACTTCCCAAAACCATTATAATTTAGGATAAATTGCATTCAACCCAAATGGAGCATAAGGTAAGGGATTCTTGTCTCACATATACTTATATGGGGAATATGCCATATTTACCCATTGTTTATTTTGGGTTCCATATATACTGACCATATTTTATTTTATATAGTTAATAAATTTTTATTCCTGATATTTTAAGTCACTTTTGATTTTTTTTTATTTCATGTTTTTAATGATTCATGTGTTAGCAAGTGGTAAGGGATTTTGTCTTAATTTCAATTCATTGAGAAATTTTATATTATTATGTGACAAAATTTATTTCAATGGGGTATATACAGCTTCATGATAGTTAGTATCATGAAAAATTCATTATTCATGGAATTTTAATATTAGACCTGAATTTTTTCACTTATTGGGATTTGAATTTAAAGTAACCAAGTGATAAATTATTTTTTATGTCAATTTCCTTCCATTGGGTTAAAATCCCCTTCATTGATTATGATATTCTAGGATTCTGTCTATAATGAATTTTTACTATAAATTATTGTATTAGAATTTTTTTATGTGGATTTATAATTAATACACATTCATTATTCATTTATTAATTCTCACATCAAAGTCATAAATTCATTATGGGTTTATTTCAAAATCACCATAAACTAGAGATTATTTATTTATAAATTTTAATTAAATAAATAAATAATAATTTTAGAAAAATTAATTTTATTATCTTATGGTAATTAATAATATTTTCCAATTGATACTACATTTTCCTCTCTTTTCAACTTATAATTATTTATAAATACTTTTAATAAAATCAACCAATATTTCTCTCTTTGATCTGAAGTATATTTACTTAAAAAAAAATATTTTAAAAAATTATAATAAATATTGTAATGGCATTTTTAAAATTATTTATTAAAATTAAAATATTCTAAGTTTTATTCTTTTTAAAAAATATTTTCAATGAAGTGTAATTATTTATTTCGGAATGAGTATTTATTCAATCATTTTCTCATTGAAAATGATTTATTTATAGTTGGTACAAAACATCCCACAAATGTTTTTTTGAAGTTTAATTTTCATTTTTTAAATCATTCTTATATAAAATGATTTTAAAATTTATCATGATGCATATGAATTTCAAAAATATTTTTTAGAAATAAAAAAATATTTTCCTCAAGAATGATTTTAACGATATCATTTATTTCATCAAAAATAACAACCCTTATTCTTACTCCAATGGGAATACATCATATTGATACCATCCAAATTCTTCATTTTGATGGACTATTATTACTTACACCATTGATTTTATTTAAATTTACTTCCATGATTCATTTTTATTCGTTAACATCCCTTTATGTTATTAACATTCTTGTGATAATCGAACGATAATATTTCACAAAATATCCTCATTATTTATCATATATATTATAGTTTTATAAAGAATATAACTCTTTTAAATATGATGTCCACATTGATATTTATTTTATTATCTAGGGAAATATTGATAATTTTGTATTCTTTACTCATTGAATAAATTTGAGAGGGAACATTATTCTTGAATGAAATCAATTACTCAATATATGAGGAATGGATTGGACTGTAAGTGATGATTATGACTAATACATTATATAACCCCTTGGCACATAGACATGTGTCATGAGATAAAGCAGTTTGATAATTTATATACATATCTACCTGTAGTATTAATATTACTTGTAAAAGGTCCAGACAATATAGGATTTCATGTGCCTCAAACATTATGTCCAATAATTAATCATTACCTACATTGAGAATTCATTTTTTATTATTATAGGAAATGATATTTTTACTTTTATATTATATATATATGAATCATATTCCTATTTTATGAAATAAATGTATTTTATTTAAGTGTAATACCATTCCATAATGATTATTCCTTATCTTATAATGATGGTGATGTTATATAAATGTTATGTGTTTTATGTTTTTAGCATTGACATAATATTTACAAACTTATTTCTTATTTTATTGATTACCTGGCTTGTTTGTTAGGTTATTTATATCTCCATTTTGATTGTCCTCATTGATTCATTAATCCTCCAAATGTACTTAAACCTAACTAAGCATTTGTGCTCACCATTATTATGTTTCAATTCGATAGATTTTAATGGAGTTCACATTGATTAATATGATAGAATAATCTCTGTAGAATATAGTAATTCTAGAAGAACAATTATATTGTAATTTATGAATTCAATTTTAATACTAGAATAATGTATGTATCACGTTAACCAATTATACTAAACTAATCAGTCTTTTGGTATGTCAATATTATAATTATGTTAATGTAATGATAGAATTGAACATACTATGGGCTATTGGGATCTGGGATGCAAGAGAAAAAATATATCATATAAATATAGATCATAACATTTTTATTTCATTTTTATTTTTATTAGGTTATAGGATAGTCTATATAGGATAAAATGGTTGGAGATCTATTAAAATACTTATCAATTACTTCTAGTTTATGGGAATGATATTTTCTAGGGGATAATGTTCATGGATAATTGATGTTGATATTTTATATTTAATAATAGTGGAACTGATGAGGATAAGCGATAGGGGTGCAAGGTGATACATTTTTTCCCATGTATAGATAATTTTTGAACATCACCTTACACATCAATATTTACCCTACTATGTGGGGTTATTGATTTTGTATAATATAATTAAAAATATAACAAATGTTTTATGATTTATCCATTTATCTTTAATTTGATTTAATTTTTATTCAATTCAGTTTTTTATAATGAGATTTTAAGGACATGAACACGAATTCATTTGTATAAACTTTAGTTTTCACTAATTAGAGTACATCTAGTTCGAGATATAACAAATGATATCATTTTTATTAGGGTATCATAGTGAAAACATAGTAGGAGATTGAAGATTTCATAAAATAATCATTTCCCCAATTAAAATTCTTTAATTAATAAAGATTGTAATGATTAAAAATCATGTGATTTTTATTAGGGGATGTAAAATGTATGATTATATTTAGTTACCCCATTAGGGGGATCTACATAAAAATTCATTATGATACTTCTAATTATGGTTGAGATTATTTTCTAGTATATGATTTATATAATTGTTAAGAATTCACTATCAAATTATCACGAGTATTGTATAAATATTGATACTGAGTGTTTGGTTAGTTTTTCAGTTTCTTGTTCCTATGGTTATGTGATATGATAGAGTAGAGACAATACCGTCACTCGAAATCCGAGGAAAAATTAGATTATTGAAGTATGTGACAAATAAATTTTTAAATTTCAAAATAGATGATGGATACTGATACAATTGACATTAGATGATAGTGTAGTAAGATTAACGCAAATAGGTGGTCAGTTTATTCTTAATAATGAGATTTTATAGATGATATATAATAGTTATGTCTATTGGGAATTTTTTTTTTGTGTTTCTAGGGATATTGTTTTCATATTCTTAGTGATACATCAACATGATGACCCTTTAAGGTTATTGGTAATTACAAATTATTTATATTGGATGTAGGGATTATAGTTTGATTAAACATTTTATATCAATTGGGAAATGAATCGTTGAAATGATCAAGAGTCGTGAAGGTTCTATCAATAAGAAGAGTAATCATGCATTCGATGAGGGGTTCTTTGTATGAATATGTGTAGATTTTGATAAATGGATAAAATAATTGATTGTGATTATATAATTAATAATTTATATCTTGAATACAAATGTATTGTGGTTTTTTTCTGATTATTGGTGGTTTGTGTGGTGTGTAGTAACCATATTCTCATTTTTGGGTCTGTCCATATAGAAACCTTGGATGTTATTTTATATATTTCTAAATAATGGTTTTGGAAGTGCATATTTATTTTTAATTAATGAATTTTAAGGTGATCATAAATAATTATAACATGTAGAAAAAATCATGTGAAATTTCAATTAGTGAACAAATTACACATTTGAGGATGGATTGTTAGTCGGAAAAAATAGAGACTCTATTATAGAGATTATATGGGTTCATTGAAAAAATAATCATCATGTTTTGAAGATCCTATAATTTTTTATTAGCTCATCAAAAAAATATGAAAATGGATATTTATGTGATTTGATTTATTTATGAAAAATATGTAGATTATTGTTTATTGTTGAGGAGGATTATGCACATACCATGGAAGGATTATTAATTTAATTTTTTGTTGAAAGAATGTTTTGTGGGACTTTTATTAATTCAACAAATTTAATATTGAATATTTTGATTTTCAATTATTTTGTGGTTATTTTAGTGATAATATTTTATTGATGAAGTTGAGTAAATGCAAATATTGGGGGGTGAAATTTCATTTAAAAACATAATAGATAAAATCTATTGCTAAAACATTTTTTAAAATTATTTATGAATATAAAAACACTTTGATGAGTTAAATAATAAAAATATAAGTATAAAAGTTAAAAAATAATAAAATAAAATAATATTTTGAATAATAAAAACTTTGATATATTTAAATTATTAGGTTATTCGAGAATAAAAATGATTAATTGATAAAGTGTTAATTGATGGATTAAACAGATAAATAATTGAACGATTGACAAAAAATGATATTTTATAAAGTAAACAAGGAAAAATATTTTTTAAGGATTTTAATCAGTAGATTTTAATATGATAACCTATGTCTATAATTTTAATTTCATGAGTATTTAATGCATTATTCCTTTGGCGATATTGGTATCCACAATATCGATATTATCCCATTATTTTTAGGTCATTAAAAGAAACCAAATACAGTAAAAACAATGAATCTAATGATAAAGATAGAAACCTCAAAAAATAGTCCCTTTCTACTTTAGAATGAAATATAAATAAAATCGTCACCCCATAATGGATAGATATTATGCCTAATATTTATAAGATAGAGGAAGGATATGGAGAGTTCTAAGAAAAAATCTCTTTATATATTGGTCCCGACTCTCTAAAAGAATATGATTAATGTTAGGGAGAATGTGAATATTGTAAGATATTAAAAAGTTATAAAAAAAATTTGATCACTCAGAAAGAGTAGAGAAAAGGGAGAAAGAGATTGTTTTATGTGAAAATGAGAAAAAAGTTTTGATGATTAGAGGAACCGGATTGTCATTGTGTTATTAGGTGTATTCCCATGGTTATATATTTTCTTTATTTATTGTCTAAAGATTCCTCCATAATGTTATTTGATCATTTTTTAGCCATTAATCCAAATACACTTTCATTATATGTAATTTAACTATATTAAATTACATTCTATTAATTCCACTGGTTACATTGAAGTCTTAATTGGGTAGCAAGTAGGGTCATTGAAATCCATCCAAAAAGAATTTTTCAATCGCCTAGATGTTGAACTTCTATTGTAAGTATTTTCACTTCCTTTTTGAACTGGCTATCTAATCCACCACCACCGGATTTCTTGAGGGTCTTTTAATATATGGAAAGATATTTCCATGCCATCACATGATCCGTGTCATTGCATCATCAGGTCGGTGATTCCAGTATCCTTTCGATTCAAAAAATGACTACTCTAACTCCATAGAAATTCCACCATGAAAACATCTTTACTTTAACTAAGGCCAATAAGCATCCATAATAACATATATCAATTTTCATTAAGGATTTATATTATGAAGTTGTCAATATATTTTTACATAAAATAAATGAACGTAATAAAACACATTAAGATTGTTTCAGATCATATAAATAAAAAACATTGAGAGAAGAAAACATCCACCCATTATTCATGATAAAAAAACTCTAG
Source organism: Viscum album (assembly GCA_963277665.1). Taxonomy (NCBI): domain Eukaryota; kingdom Viridiplantae; phylum Streptophyta; class Magnoliopsida; order Santalales; family Viscaceae; genus Viscum; species Viscum album. The sequence continues at coordinate 1,757,571,201 of OY728161.1, forward strand.
AATAATTATTAATACAGTAAAATAATAATATAAGGATAAATAATTATTATGATACCAAGATATTAATATTTCTGTCCCCATCATTGAAAAATTACAGAATCACACCGATTTTTTAAAACATAACATTTTATCGAACATAATATAAATGATGTCTAAAATTTCACACCCTTTCAGTTATTCAACTATAGTTAAGAATAGTGTAAGAGAATAGGTATTTAAATTTAAAAAATATTTCTATTGAAGAGTGTAATATATATATATATATATTGGAAGCATTTATTTTGGAATTGAAAATTTATTTTACATTAATTCAATGGTTAATGGTTTGATTATGTGGTATGTTTGAGCAATAATTGAAAATGAAGTATTGTGAAAGACATTAGAAATTAGAGACTTCTTATGTAATAAAAACATTTTTATGGTGTAAATTAATCAAAATAGGCCATCAGTATAAAAAAATATAATATTTATTTGTTCCATACAAATAAATATATTAAGAATAATATCTACGTAAGAACTGTTGATATGTCATAAAAAGGTGGGCATCAAAGAGAAAAAATGTCATTCAAGCCATAGATAACTTAGATATAAATACAATGTTGACCAAAGAGCATTCATTTTCATCATAATACAATAACATATAGCATAATCCATTCTAGAAAAATGCATTTCATAATGACTTCTTTTGTAAAAACCAATTATGGTGTAAGGTATTTTGCCTATATATTTTCCTCTCATTGGATTACTATAGGGGTTTGATGTTTTCTTTATCTTCCAATTCTTCCATTCATTCTTTTCTAGTTTTTCAAATCTTTTTTTTAGTGGGATTACATTTGATTAATATTCAATTCATTTTTATTGTTATACTTGATTTGTTTCGGGTTTTATGTTGTGGAATGTGGTTCACTCAATTAATTTTTTTTGCGGTGGGTTTCAAGGCCTCGCGCAATCACTTGCATTTGGTTTTCCATTCATTCCATCATCCCTTTACACCCCTAATGGTTCCATCATCTATATATTGGTACAAACACTATTTCCAAATGTATTTTTCCATTTGTGATTTCTGAACCAATGAATCTTGGGGACTCACATTGGTCATGGGGACAGGAGCTTGAGCTCATCACCGGCTTCTGGGGGGAATTGTCTCCTACTTCTGTACTCTCCAATAAATTAATAATATGTTTGTGAAATCGTTACCAAATCCCACTAAAAAATAAGTTAACATGTTTCAATGAATTTATTATTAAAATGTATCGATATGAACAATATTGTTCATATTACATCGCTCTCTTATTTATTTATACTGATTTGGGATATGGAAATATTTGAGAACACAATTGTTTATTAACTTCTGTGGAGGTGGTTGTTGTTGTTTTATGGGATTGAACCTCTATGTGGAATCCTACATATACTATGAAAATAGGAATCAAATCCCAAATCGTTCATTTAGCATTGTTTTTGTTCTTGTGAGTGGACCAATACATGTAGTTTAACTTCATATGATAATGGATTAAATATTGGGATCAAAAATTGATGAGCCATCCAATGTATCTTTTTTAAAATAAGAATTAGATTCTACATAGTTATTATAATTGGAATATGTGTCGGGGGAGATAAAACAATACATTCCTTTGAATGACATGTGAATATGAAACTACATTGGCTTGCTTCATCTGGGATATTACTCATTGATCATAGATGATATGTAATCATACATGTATCTTAATAATGGGCCTACACTTGGGGGATTCTCAACATGATTATAATAAAATTTCAGATGGTCTCTAATCCCACATGAGCCATGCTCAGGGTGAGCTATAAGATATTTTAGTAGATTGGACAGGAGGCGTGATCATTGAAAAACAAATATGATAACAATATCCTTGAGGTCATGGTAAGTCACATGTGTTAGTGCATACATTCCTGAACCAATATGGGGGATCTAGAATTCATTGTCTTTTATTACCATGAATCAAGATGTTCCATTAGTAATGTGATCACATGATAAAAGTGAAGTCCATTCAGGATTTTTTGTGGGAAATTTTAGAGGCTCCACATCATGAAGATCCATGAGGAAGATGACACTACAATGTGAGATCATGATCCAGTGGTATATCAGACAATGACACAAATTCATTTCTCAAACCATGCATCACATGATGCTTATTTCATCATGTGACTGCTTTATCTTCAAAACATCATACAATAGTATACTGTGATCACTGCAGGTAGTTCACCAGTGATGGCCACTGATATGATCAGTTCTACATTCAATATCTTCAAGAACTCTCTTCATTCGTGATTTAGTTTGGCCTAACTATAACACGATATTCCAATGGGAGGTTGGCCTTAATCTCATGATGCATTCCATGGGATGGGTTTCGCGTATACTAGAGAGGAATTATATGTTATTCGATATTGACAACACTGGGTATTGAGTGGTTTAATGTGATCAAAATTCACTTCGTGTACATCTTTGATGTCGCGTGGTTTGGAAAATATCTAATTTAAATCACATAAATATTATTGATCCGGAATAAGGAATTGTGGTTGTTGAACGTCTCATGACATCTTCTGTACTGGTATTTTCTTCAGTTGTAAGATTGAAGGATTATTATGTGATGGTTTCATGTTCTAGTGGGGGTCTTATTGAAGGGAACTACTGTTCCTGATTCAAACTCATGGTGGATCATTCTAGTTGTCTTAGACTCACGTGGCTATCAACATTGGACTGGAGGTATGGCTATGATGTTGAGTGTTGTGAGCGCACCATGATATGAAGTTAATCCACGTTTCATGGGAGCATGAACAAGGGACCTCAAACTATACAAGGCTGATTTAATTTAAAATTATGCAATTGTAGGACCACCATAATTTTTAACTCGTGATATGAAGGGTTGGAGAAAATAGTTGGGATCAACGAGAGGCTTGATCATGTGGAATGTATCAATGGGAGGCACAATCAGATGGATTAGATTTGATTTCGTAAAAAAATTCCCACCCCGCATCGAAATCTAGAAACACCACCACTCTGGTATATAATCCATGACATGGTTGTCGTTTCCTCGAGCTAGAAATGGGGTCAGATCCCATAACACGTGCATCACTTCCACCTTGTATTTTGCCTCAAATATCTTCTACCTCAGGCTATGCATGCCTATATTCTCATTCACCATGAGCCTTATACATGGGACCACTTGATTCTCATGGGATCTATGCTCCCTTTTACTTTCACTAGATAGCCCAAGAAAATTCACCTTATGTACGGTAGACACCTAGTCCTACATGGGAATATCCTTTAGTAAGAATGGCTAGAAAGTGGGGGCAATATTTTTTTGGAAAATGATATTTTAAAACCTAAAATTAATAACAAAGAATAGTTTCCAATGTATATCAATTTAAATAAATCCCAATAATTCATGAGATTTACATATTCTTTATGAAAATTAATTCAATGCTTTTCACAGTCCTCTCATTCCTCAAATCTCTAATGAAAAATTGAAAGATGCCGTATAATTGTTTCTAACAAAATGACCCACTTACAATGAGATTCTCTCAGAACAAAAAATATTATGATTCTAAGGTAAATTAAGATCACTTTTCAACATATATGAACATCTATCAATCTTTTAAATTGAAATATTATCCATAGGTTTCATCTGACCATGAGTGCTTGGAAAAATATGAGACAGGTAGTGGCTTTGTCATTGGGAATGGATACCCTAAAATGAGAATGTGTATGAAATGCAAAATTGAATATGTATTGGGTGGAATATTACATGTTAATACATCCAATTTATGGTACATGGATATACATATGTGTCCCATGGGGATGAGTATCAAGACACCCATAGTTCTGGAATATTCCACTATGTAGATGAAACTCATGCATAGGGAGAATAGGTTCATGGATAAATATATCTATGATTAATATCCTTATGTTAATCATGCTCAAACATAGAAAGGGTAATTTCACTATTTATTGATGAGATCCTTAGTGGAGAGCCATGTTCAGGTGGAGATGTTTCTTGGATCATCCAAACTATACATAATTTGTGTGTAATAACATTCAAATACAATCTCCTAGATTTGATTGCATTAATTAAAATTGGATACTACATGAGTGGTGTTCATGATTTCCAACTAACATTATATAATTCAATGATCACCTAATTTAGTGGTCTTGAGGTCTTTGATTTAAAGGGAAAATTATGACATGGTGTCCTTCCCAAATTCTCTTACTTCTACTTCAGTCAAGGGAGTTAGTGAATATAACATTATATTTTCTAAGGCCATATGGTCGTCCCAACAATATTTTTATCTCTATATATATTATTCCATATCATTTTAATAAAACTAATTTGGAGGAAGTCATATTTGGAATAGAATTGCATTTTACTCTTGCTGTCTTCTTAATGGGTTTCCTCTTAAATAATTTTCTATTAATTTTCCAGTACAAATACTCAATGTTTCCAAGATAACATAAAGTATATTTCTAGTGAGTAGAGACCCTGGATTTTCCATGATTACCTTATGATGTATTCATCTAGGTGAGTATCATGTCTCTTATTGTTTTATGGACTTTCAAACTAGAACATTGTTGTGTTGATGTTTAAGGAATTTGAGCTCATAGCTTTGGTGTGTTGTAATTTGGGCATTTAATATTGGACCGTTGGTGTGTTGTAATTTATGGTCATTGAGATTTGACCTTTGGTGTTATGTAGTTTTAGTAATTCTCAACCAGACCTTCTAATCACTATATTTTAAAGTATTTTAGCTCATACCATATGGAATATGGTGCTGGAAGAACTTGGATGGATCAAAATTCAATGTAGTGATTATTTCTAAAATGGTGATTTCCAAGGCTCATGAGGATTGGATTACCTTTTTTTCAAGGAGGATATGGCTTTTGTTTTTAGATAAATCACTTATGAATTGATTGTGTGTCTAATAAAATCTTATGTACACTTTATTTCAAGGTTTATGGTATATTTATGATGGTAATATGGCATGGGTGAAATAAAATACAGGGTACTACCACCTATATATTTTTAATGTAGGTGATTTTTGTCATAATAAAAAAGTCTAATCCAAATAATGTGGAATACGGTGGACATGTTAGGAATTTCCCTTAATAGTATACAGTGTCAGGTTCGGCCTTAGTGTCATCGGAGCCCATAGAGATTGATGATCCCTTCCTACATGGAGGATATTCAATTAGTTAGTGGGACTAACAAATTATTAATTGATAGAAAGGTCACGAAAAGATGAACTCCACTCTTTTTCAAGGGCCATGAAATATTTGTGAAGAATTAGGCATCTAGATGATGAAGTTGGGTATGGAAGGAGGTTATCAGGTTAGGGTTTGGGAACTCTTGTGAAATATAAAATTTTTGTTATGACGCCCATGGCCTATACCCTATAGTTTTAAATCATGTGGTTTGGTTCATAATAAGATTGAGAAAGAATTCTCAAAGCCCATCTATGATAAATGGTAAAAAAACATGGTCATACAATGTAGAAGTTGTAAGATACAATAGACTAGTCTGATATGGATATTTTAAATTACATTCCAAATTTATCAATTCATGGTTATGGTATTTGACAATGCCAGTATCGATATATTAAAATACTGTTGAGTGATATGTTCCAACATGGTTATTCATGTCTCACAATATTTCTAAATCCCACTTTTTAAAATCAAGATTTATTTGGTTGGTGGTTCTATTCCATTCTAGATCAATATCATGGTCAATGAGAGAGATCTCATTTATTATTCAGGGGATATGTGAGCTTTCTGATGACCCAATAAGTTTTAAATCATGAAGGGTGATTTATGGAAAATTAAACATCCATGAAGGATTCAAGAACCCTAAAATATATTCCAACACATAGTGAACATATTATCATAGTGGAAAAATGTGACAAGTCATTTATATAACTTCTTCCATGACTACGGGGACTATACAAAATATATTAGAATTCAATAGGGGAAAAAAGAGAACCCTATGATGATTATTCCTTATATTTGTGTGCAATGTTTTTCCTAAACTGAAGAGATGAAGTGTTTAGCAAGTGACACTTGACATTTTCTCAGGCTTCCCAAGGTGTCTTTTCATGTATAATGGTTTTGTCTCCCTTTCATTAGTTGACTAGGCTATTTAAATTTGGATCATTATACACTGGAGTTTATGTTTCATATCAGTGACCAATTTTTAGTAATTTTTTGGTCATGAAACTTGTTGAAATATATGGGATATGTTACACATTAACCTAATTAGGATCCCTAGGGTCAAGAGAACTCCTTCATTCTTCAAACTGTTAGATGGAAATGATTTCAATCATAGCTTGAGGTTCTAGGGTTATGAGTAATGATATGGGATAGCCATGCAAGGTATATCACATAACACTCTAAGATGTGTGGTTCCGCCTCATTGTTGTTAGTCCCATAAGAATAAAAATTCCATATATATAGGACTATGATTTTTTTGGTTGGTGTTTTTAGTCCCTTCTGCATCAATGTCATGTTAAATAAAAGATTAAAATTATCTTTTTCTGAGGATATGAAATATTTAAGACATACATAGGTACCCATTTCATTATGTGTCAAACATGGATTAAGGTGTTATTCAACAATATCAGAATCAACCTAAACTATAGTTGGTCGAGGAAAATCACTTTTGGACCCCTGATTATGAATGAAAAATGGGAGATGATCTACAAATTTTATTATCATTTAGTATGGGATTTTATCTTTTATATGAATGTCATCAATTAAGGTAAATTTTTTTTAAAATTTATCATCAAACAATATGTAAGACATTGTTATGATGTTTTAATGTCATGTGACCAATAATATTTTCTTGAAATTAGTCATCATGTAGTATGGATGTACATATATTATGTTTATCAACATGTGGTAAGGTAATATTCATGAATAAATTATATAAATGTGGTAAGGAAGTGGGAACTATTGTGAACAGATGAAAATTTTGTAGTTTGGTCCAAGAGTAGAAGATTGATAATCACTACATATCTCATATGAATGAGAATCAAACCACAAGTAGTTTTAAAAGGCATTATTGTTTATCATCATGTAGTGAGGATGTGGATCCCCTGACATGCAGTGAGGGTATGGTAGCTGGAAACATGAATTGAATTATGGGAGACATTACGTATCCCATGGGCTTCCGAATCAGCATACACATCTTCATTAATTATGTTCCCAATGATGGTAAGACTTCTTCATAATAAGGTTCATATTTATATTATATTTTTAATTATAGGTTGTGATTTAAATATCCAGTACTCACTATATATCATCGAATGAATCATGAAAGACATATTTATTAAATTTTAAATACACTACGCTGCTCAACCCCATACATTGAGGTGGAAATGATTTCCGTTAATTGATTAATATGGTCCAATTTATGAATACCTGGGTGAAACTACATATCATGTGATGACAAAAATCAATCCACAAATAGTTCTTAAGGAACTATGATGTTTAATGTCATGAGCCTTGGACTCATGGTGTTCCTTTTTTGGTCTTTCATTCAGGACCTTGATAGACCATTCACATATTCACATGCCTTGTTTTTGGTGGGGAATCCCATAATACAATTCCCATGATAACGTGAGGTATACTAAGCGTGGGAAACAAGGAGTAACAAGGATTTCTCTCTCAATACAGAGGTAGTTGAGGGTAAAACATGGTAATTTTATATCATATAGTGGATTAACCAAGATATTGGATTGAGGAATCCCTATGTGTCTTATTGAAAAATGAGAATTATTATATACGTTGTTCTAAAAGGATATTAAATTTTAGCATCATGTGTTAAGGATTTTATTCTTCCATCTTAATTTATTTTTGTAAGGATATAGATCACCGACCATCAAGGAAAATGGATGTTTTGGATCCATGCGGTATTACATCTTGTTGTAAGGAAATTATCATTGATGTTTAATGTTATGAAGTAATTACATTGATCATTTGATGTGAAAGGAATGTAATCCTATTGTGGGGCCCATAAATATGTTTTTGGGAATCACTATGTATCTCATTTAAAATTACAATCCAACCATATGTAGTTCTTAATGAACCATTATGTTTAACATCATGAATCAAGGACATTGGACATACAATTTAATGACTTGCAGTAAGGATGACATATTACCCAATTTGAAGGGCGGGATTGCATGTGTATCCGTGCAATTTTACATCGTGTCTTGAGGAATTGGAATTCCATGTAGTTTAACATCATGTTTGTAGGACTTGGATGTACAATTAAATTTAATTTAGTAAGTATGAATGAAATGTGGCTTCAAAATGAACTCTTCCATCATTATATTGACATTTCCCGTGCAGGGGTAGTACTAATTTATTTGTGGAATAATTAATATAGATTATCATTATCACCAATTTTGAGTACTCATTTATATTCAGGTTGGTTATGTGCATCTGTAGGGTTACTTCTCATCCAATGATGAGGGATTAATACTAGACATCATTATTGGATCAACCATCAATTATTGAAAATTATTTGTGAGGAAATTATTATTCATGAGATACAACTATATCCCTGAGACCAAGTTGACTGAACATCATGGTTTCCAACATTCTTCCACTGATAGGGCTCTTAGAGGCTCTATCAGATAATATATCCCATGTTGGGGGTGTAATTCGCATAGAATACATCCGCATATAGGAGATCATTTTTTTTAATTGGAACAAGATGTTATGTGACGAATTTATCCAGGGATTGTCCTTTCACTGACTTATGTGACATTAAATGAATTTCATCTTGTATTAGAATGGTCTCCCATCAACACAAGCACCCAGTTAAGATAGGGAGACTAAGGATATAAATTATCATATCGATACGAAATATATTATTGAATTTCTGGTACTATATGTAAAGCCTAATCATTTTCACTATGAAGATGAGTGTGAAGAAGATCTTCTCAACATTATAATATCTGGTTTCAGTTCACGGTATCATTCTACTGAGTTAATAGAGAGTATTCATGCTCCCCACATAATTCTTATAGGTAAGGAGGTTTCCCAATGAGCGTTCCCTAGAGGCCACATATAAAATTAGTGGCATGTCATCCTTTAGAAGCATTAGGACCAGTGGATGTCGGAGGTACTGTTTGAGAAAATCGAAGGATTTTTTTAATGGGATATGTGCATCTAATTTGACTCATGTTGGAATCATCGATTCTCCCAGGGTATTCCAATATTATGTATATCCACATATATATTCATTCCATAAATTTCCATAAAGTTCTAGGAAAACACATGATGGTGATTATTTAGAAATGCAATGTACATCTCTTTCTCTTCTAGGGGCATAGATGTAGTAATCATAGTTGGTCACATGTATTCTTATCCTTATAGATTTATTAGCAAGAGGTGATCTTCGGTGGTGGAGACTCCTTCCTCTAATGTTGGAGATGAGTTATTTAGACCATCCTCATATTCCTACAATTAAGACTCCAAGGAGGATTTTTTTATGTAACCTGTAATATGGGGGCCTCTCCATCACTATAAGGGTGAGGGAGTGCATTGGAAGAGATATCATCATCCCTTGTTGTCTTATTCGTCATACATAAATGATGTAGTTGATTTTATTTTATACTATTACTGAGGATATGTGGGTCTCAGATTGTTGGGATATGATCTGTTATATTGACAAGGTCTATAGAGAGCATATAGTGGGTATCATGCATTCTCAATGGATTTGTAGGTACGAACTCCAATCCATTTGGAGTTCCAAAATGTAATTCAACATCTTCCAATGGTTTCTTTCTTCACTTATTGAAGAAATATTATTCATTATATGTGGATCCCCAAGTCATGAAGTCGGCATTATAACCATGTAGTATGCCGACCTTCCCATCTGATACTGATGATGTCTCCAACATATTGCAATATTACACATTTAATCATCTTATGATAGAGACGTGTTCCGTTTAGTGTGTTTTCATGTGGTTAGGACATTAATATAGATGGCTGGGATAATATATAAGAACTAGGTCTCCTTAAATTTCCCATTACGATGTCAATAAATCCATACATATTTCTAGAATGTAGTTGTGGTAGGATACCAATATGAGCACTGAAGGTCCTCTCAAGTGATATTCATACGAACACAATGTTTTACATACTATTAGGTATTTTCAACATGTGGTTTAACGTCATATTGTGAGGGAAAAAAGTATTCCATTTATTTTTATTAATTCAATTACATAATAAGTTTCTCGCAAGCTTCCATAAATTATTTTGTGGTGGGAAACCATTATAGAAATTATTATACTCATATGGGATATTCATGGTGTGAGAAACAAGGGATGAGAAGGGTTGCTTTCACCATGAAGAAGAAATACAAGATACAATAGGTTTGTTTTTCATCATGTGGTGATTAGGCCAATGTATTTTATTGAGGGAACTGGGAAATAATGTTATTATAATACCATAATCCACCACATCTAAATAGGCAATGTGGTCACCCATCCTATTCCCTCACTCCAAGTATGTGTTACCATGGTATTATTATCATGAAGACATTGGAATATCCTAATGGCATAGACGATTTCCCCTGGAATGGTAATTTTTCTTGCTTGGAGTCGTAGATGATCTTTGAATTGGTCTCAACCTAAGAATGAAGCATGTTCTACTACTCACATAATTTTAGGACTGTTAGAATTGCTTTATCTTCTTCCTAGATTGACGTGGCTAGTCCATAATATGAAGTGAAATCTAGATGCATGTTTCCCCTGTGATCTGGAACAACTCCTCCCCCAAAAATGTTCCCTTCTTTATACGAAACATCATCACTAAGCTTTATGCCAGGAACAGGGGGTGCCACCACACCCACTACCCAATAACACCTCTATTACTATTAGTATTCAATGATGTACTACCCAATAAACATCGCAAAGAAAGAAACCTCATTGTAGTTGTTGATTCAACTAACCACATCCACGAGCAATTATTTTATTCTAACAATGATATCTCTTCCTGAGGTGAGAATTCAATCATACTTGGCCTTCTTTCTGGCCATCCAAATACTCCAACAAGCTGCGTTCATGATAATTTCTCATGCCATTCATTCCACCATAGTAATGATAGTGTCGTAAAACCACTGTTCTAGAAATTTTCCCTCCAGAATATTCAAACAATGTGGCGTGAGAACCACCCCATGGAAACTTGATACATCGTATGCTAGTTCACTCTTAAAAACAAGTGGATCAGATTCTCCATTAGATGGTGAGTGCAACAGTAGAATTTGGAGGCAATACTAACACCCATATGCTTGATCTTTTCATCCGTAGTGACAACCTGGTTCCTTATTCTTCATGTAAAAATTTATACTTAGTTGGAATTCTCTTTCACCACACTATAATTTTTCTCTTATCAGTCAGCTCATGCTGGATTACAGTTCTATGAAAATATATTGCGATGAAGAGCCACAAAGCCGATGGAGTGAACACACAATGATCTAGATCTGATTTAACTCCAATGAGATCGAACCTCATTGATGTTCTTCATCTATGATCACATGAAGATAGGTTGGATTCATGCAGTTCTCATTGATGGTAATCCGAGTAACATCTCATCCTGGGAATCCAATCGTGGATCCCACCCTGTTATGATTCCAAAAGAGAATACTTCCCTCACTAACAATCCACAGAGAGTGCTGATGATGAGCTGAAACTACAGTTAATTACATGGACCATAATGGGGAAACATGGTCTCTCCCATTATCATTATTCTCTTTCCCGATTGAAGACATAATCATACCCTACAGAGTATGTTTTTCCACAACCTCCCAAGCATGTTTAACTAGAATGTAGTGTAGGATATCCAAATGGTTCCTAACATTTATTTATCTTTCAATAAATGGTAATTCCATCCTTTTACTAGAAGTCCAGTTCTGTATTCCTTTAGAAAAAGCATCCCATATAAAACTTGACATAATTTTATCAATGGCCATGATGACTCCCTTTGACACCTTTATGGACGAAATAGAAAGGATGAGGATACTAAAAAGGACACTATTTATCAAGGTAATATATATTCTAAATAAAAAAAAGTTCTACTCCTTAATCACATAGTTCTCAATCTTATTGATAATGTTATCAAAATATTTAATGCATGTTCTCCCTGTAGAACTCGGTGTTCCTAAATACTCCATCGAAAATGATCTGTTTTTCATGTTCAGATCGCTACCCAAGAGGGAAATCTGAAATGACCCACCTTTGTTGGATATGTATATAGTACTCTTGGTTTTGTTGATCACCTAGACACTCTAGGAATATTATTAATATAAGAATTTTCTTATACGTTGAACTGTTCACCGATTAGAAATTTTTAAAATTAATGAGTCATCCATAAACATTAGATAATAGATTTGGGTATATTCTATTTCATACGAAATGAAAACATTTCCCCACAGAGTACCTTCCTATTGAGGAAACAGCTAATCATGTCCACCATGATAATCAAAATTTTTGTGGATAAAGGGTCACCTAAAATGAGCCCCCCCGAGTGGCCTTGAAGATGTTGTGGGACATACCCATACTGTATACTACCAACAATGGAGAACTCACACATCTAAACATAATATTAGAATACTAGACCGGGAATCCCATGATGGAGAAAACCCTATTAAAAAAACCCCATTCATTTATATCATAAGCCATGTCCAGGTCCAATTTGATAGTCATGTTTAAATATTGTTTCTTGAGGATGATATCCATTATTATCACATGCACCAAAGCAATATCACCGTGAATTGACCATCATTTCACAAAACCATGTTTCTCTAACTGTAGCAACCACAGAGTATCTTTGGATAGACATGAATTGATAATTTTTTAATGAATCTTATACGAAATGTAGCACATACCCACCAGACTATAATGGGAGATTCAAGATGGATCTTTGATCATAGGAAATAGAACCAGTGTAGTAGAACATGCGATCATGGGAACAGTACAACCGTAAAAGAAGTCTTGAATTGATGCAACTATATCACCTTTCACAACCTCCCAAGATACCTTGTAAAAAGAGCCATGAAATCCTTCGTGGCCAAGGGCACTATTCAGGATAATATTTGACAGAGCCGTGAACATATCCTCCTCCTCATGTGTAGCCTCAAATGAAGTATTATCATTACTAGATACCTATCTTGGAATAACCTTGAACCACTCTGAAAATTCTACAGGATAACCATTATCCATGTCCTATCTAGGACACACAAGTTGGTTTTGAATGAATAGAAGAGCACTACTACCAAACACATCCCAATAATTTTAGTAGGATCCATCCTCTAACATGATTTTGGGATTAACCATCTGACTTATATCTTTTATGCATGCTTGAAAAAGGTGTGTGTTCTTGTAACCTTTGGGAATCCATTTTACCCATGATCATTCCCTTGCAACATGTTTTTCTATAAGACTAAGTTATCTATGAAAAGTTTTATTGCTAGACAACTATTAAAAAATTGTGTCATCCCATACATCCTCCAGACCACACTCTATCCTTTCAACCTCTCGTTTGAGGATGATTAATCCTCTGTCACTGGGTGAATTCCATTTTGCCCAAGAGTGAAGTTTGAGTTTGAGTCTCCTTAATTTATTTTGAATAGAAACCCAAAAACATCCTTGAGCTGGTTTGTTCTAGGCATCACGCATGATTCGATGAAAAACAGGTATGTTGACTTAGTAATCTAGGAACCCAATATAGTTACTCCTCTCCTACCTAACATTCAATGAAACTGACAATGGAGAATGATCAGACACACTGTGTACCAGATGGTCAACCTTAGCCTTAGAGTACATTTCAATGGCATGCGAATTTTCTAAACACGAATCTAGATGCCTCCAGCATTTTATAATTCATTTCTGGAAATTTAACCATGTGAAATGATCCCTATAGTATCCCAATTCTGTAAGTCCCTTACTATCCATCAAATGGAAGAAGTGGAGAATGGCACCATGAGGAAAGGCACCCCTGCCGCGCTTCTCCTCTAGTTTAGAAATGATGATAAAATCACCACCATCAAACTAGGGAGAGTTCGCCAGATCAAATGTGATAAGATTTTTCCACATTACCTACCTCCTTAGTACATCACAAATCCCATACACAAAAGAATAGAAAAAAGAATCATCGTTACTGGAGACCTTCACCGTGATGTATTGATCGCCAAATTTTTCTATATCCACACTAATATATTTTCCCCATAAAATCCATAATTAAGGATTAAGAGGTTACAAATGCATGGATAAATTCATGCGTATTTTGTGCATGAAATTGTTGATCATTGTAGAATTCTATTTATTCTCCAAAATGGTAGTGACATCATCCTTGTGTTTATTAATCTCAGTGGCTAGAAAGTTGGTTTTAACCTAGTCTCTGATGCCATATGAATTCCAAATAAGAATGGGTATCAATGAAATAGGGGGATATTGGCTTTATCCCTAGGGCATCTGGTCTTCATGCTATGAGAGGGTGAACCCTCATTCATAATATTTCTTTGGGACCTTGGGTATAATCCAGCTCTTACGATAGAATAGATGCCAACTGATGTGGTCAAAAGAAAATATATCCTACTAAATATACCTTTCCTATTACATTGTGGGGTTGATATATCAGTAGGAAGTTGGAAATATTATCCTTCATTCCAAATAATTCCACTGCCTGGCTAAGAATCACATGCAGATTGTGATAAAGGATGCCCTGAGGAAGCATTAGCATACCAGCCTATCTCTGATCAAGATTGGCTGAGAGGAGAAAGGATGGTCAGTAAGCCAAGGACATGTAACTCTCTATTATCCCTTGTATCAGAGTTGTTGTGTGGTAAACATGATGATGAAATATCCCAATTCCTCATACCTGACCATTAAGAGAACAGTTTCCAAATGCCCTTCGTCCAATAAACGTCAGAATGAATCTGAATATGATTAAGGGGGGCTAATTGATGGAGCGACCCAAGTAGAAAAGGGAGATGCTATGTGAAGCGATGCCAAAGAAAAACAAGTTGACCTCTCCACACAAACATTTACAGTAATAAATTTTGGGGAAGGATCCACAATGGGCTGGACATACTCATCCTTAATGGATTCATGACCCTGAAAGCATGGAGTTTTTCTACCATCCAATTAATTAAGAATTGTTGGATCCTTCCTTCATCTGCCTCTGTGGTGATTTCTGAAGATCTGAATAGAGTTCCCCTGAAGAGAAAAGGAGGAATAGTATAAGGCCCCAGCCTTAAAACTTACTTAATCTTGAGTTATTACAAGATTAAACATTGAGGATCTTTTCAGGATTAGAGTTTTAGAGAATTAGATCATGAAACTTGCATTACATTCCACATTTAAACAAAGTGGTTACATAAAATACATTATTCATTCTTCCCATCAACGGAAACATATTTAAAATAAAACATGGATTCTTTCTTGACACATCCTTGACACTATCATCACATCATGTACCTTTCCCTTGACCTGTGAAAAACATTTCAAAAACTTGGGATGAGTATAAAAATCTCAGTAAGAGTTATAAAAATATGGAAAGGAAACATGAGTTCATATATACATTAGAATGAAATCACACTTTTCCCATAAAACATAGGCATATCAAATCATGAATAAATCATAGAAAACATAAGACATAAAGGTAACTTGAGGCATTCATAACATTCTTACGTAGGGAGTAACCCTCTTGGTTACGTTTGGAATACCCATCATAGTATATTCCCTAAATCTCTTCAGAGAAACCTTAACGTTTCACTGCTTCGTGTTACCCAATGCATTGGAGAGCTATAACGGGCTCACCCGCCCTTAGTTTATCACGGAACCAACCGTTCTTCATAACAATTCCCAAGGACCATAACATAATCGTATCACATAAAACATTCATAATGGAAACATAGCATTTCCACATTTCAATCACAATATAACATTTTAGTATATTGAAATAATGAATCCAGTCAAAAAGAAACCATTTCCAAAACCATTTAAAACATTTAATAAAGAGATTTTTGAATCAAAGTGTCCCATACCACCTTGACGCTTAAAATTTTAAACCATTAATATCCATATAAATAAATCCTTAAAACCATTTTGAAAACATGGATATTAATAAGAACAAATAATTAAAACATTTAAAACAATATTTTGGTTAACGGGGTTTTACCAAAATTAGAGACACTTGAATACAACATTTGAGGAATAACATTTAGTTAGAACTTTATAATATCATGAGAATAAATGGATTCAAGATATAATACTCCAAAGGACATTATATACACCATATCAGTGTGAATTGGTGCATTACAACAATGAACCCTCAATAGAAATGTCAAATGTGATGAAATCCCTTATAAAGAAGGTATCCTTAAATTAAGGACAAATAAATCTCAAAAATATGTGTGGAAAATATAAATACACCCAATATAAGTGGATATTAAGTGTTAAAAAATAAAAGGTCATTCACACATATTAAATGGATGACATATTCAATGACTACATGTTGAACCCAAAGAAATCGAAATTGGGTTAAAAAGTTCCCTTGACAGCCTAACGGCATCACATCAAAATGAGTTGATGAGAGATAAAAAGTGTATCTCATCACTTGGACATAAAATTTACATCAATAAGGATATATAATAACATATCCGAACATAACAATATGTACATTAAAAGACCCAACAGAATAAGTCTTTTAAAAAAAGGAGGGTGAAAGGTTCCCTTACCGACTTGGGTATCTTTCAAAACATACACCCCATGAAAGAAGGACAATAGATAATTGATGTAAATACTCATAAATGAAATTATATTACACATAGATTAGAATAATGGGCATTACATACACCACTCAAAGGAATTTTTGGAAAATGTATTATAAATCTCACGAGAATAAAAGTGAGATGAAAAATTCCTTACGAAAACTCAGTAGCCTAACGGCGCCACATAAAACTACCGAATATGGATTGATGAGATAAAATATGGTATCTCATCACATTACAATAAATTTTAAAGCAATAGGAATATAAAATAACATCCCCCAACATTACAAAGGGGAGGTTAAAAGAAGTGACATAAAGGAGAGTACTTAAAAAAGAGAGAGAGGTTAGATCTCTTACAAAAGTTCGGCAGCCTAACGACGCCACTCAAAACATCCAAAATGGATTGATGAGAGAGAATAGGGTCTCTAATCACATGAAAATAAAAATTACATTAAGTTTAATATAAAAGATCATCCCAATAACAAGAAATATGAGCTTTAAAAGGAATGACATAAAAGTGTGTACTTAAAAAGAAAGAGAGGAGTAAGACCCCTTACCTCGTGTCCGACTTGACTCGATCGTTCATTAATCTCCTGAATAATAAACATGAGTTAATTTATACTTCCTTAAGAACATTTTTCGTGTACATTATTCCTTTTATATCACTTATTACCATGTCATAAACATTATGTAATCATTTAAGTTAATAATATTTGTTTTGCCGATATTTGGTTCTTAAGTCGAAAGTGGACTCCTTACAATTACATGTTGTTCGTGTGGCCAAATCTTTATTATATCCATAATTGTATTCATGATGTAGATATCATATATGTCATATATATCCTGTACATTCATGAATTTATAACATTACATAATCATTTAGAGGTAAGAAATGAAATGCACCGTTCATGGAGACGGTAAGCCGTACGTACGCATGAACGCTACTTTCATTTCTATTTCGTATTTTATAGAATGGAATAATAATGATATAAATGTATATTATAATTCCATTATAATACCATATATAATATCATAGTTACATCCTTTATACGTCCCACATATGGTATTTAACGAATCAAATCACTTTGAGGGGGCGGTAGTCCGCACTTCCTTAAATAAAGATATCGCGTTTACCCATAATGGAAACCATAAAGGTATGCCCACAATGAAAAAAAACAGAAGATTAAGGAAAACATAAACATATTATATATCATATATAAAAATAGTGACATCATAATTGCCACCTTTGAAAGTGTTAAATGAGTATTGAACAATCATCATTTCGGGAGGCAGAATTTCGCCATCCACGGAAACCATATGTTCTTTAACCATTTGATGTAGTTGTGTGAGAGTTTAGCTCGAATAAATCTTATAACAACATCCTAGTATATTGAAGATACTTTTGTTATTACAAAAG
The DNA here is from genome assembly GCA_963277665.1 of Viscum album. NCBI lineage: Eukaryota > Viridiplantae > Streptophyta > Magnoliopsida > Santalales > Viscaceae > Viscum > Viscum album. The sequence continues at coordinate 1,757,589,423 of OY728161.1, forward strand.
AAGTAAATAAAAATATTTTAGGGGGTTGGAGAAGCAAAATAAAACAAATGAACATGAGAGAATGAATTACCTTTAAAAGTGTAACTCCTTTTGATTTGAGCCTAAAGGATTCCTTTGAAATTATTAGGCCCAAAAGGGAATCCTCTAGGATGAGGAGAGGGATATGGAGAGAGTAAATGGGCAGGGGTTGGACGAGCCAAATGCTTGAGGAGTGTGTGAAATGAGGTAGAGGTGGGGGCCTTTTATTAGAGGAGAGGAGGGGCACTTTTGGAAAGTAAGAAATATTACTTTACTTGAAAATGTGTTTCGGTTTTAAAAGGTCCCACACTGATATATTTCGTGGATAAGGTGATAAGGGTTCCAAATACACCCATCCAATAAGGTTTTGACATGTGTAGGTCATAGAGTTTACATTATCTTCTCATTTTATTTAAATCTTCAGATAATGATGTCATCACTGCATCATTATGATGTCATAAATAATTTAATTTATTTAATGTCTAAAAATTATAAAAAAATTACTATGATGTAGGAAATATTTTTAGATTTCCAATGAATATTTATAATAAAAAATATGACTTGTATAACCCCAATTAAAAGTTTTTTTAGTAAAACATATCATGTTTGTGTCACTTTTACTTTTACATTAAATAAAAAGTTATTTATGTAATTTCCCAACCAATGTGGCTCCATGGGGTCCCCAAGTTGACCCATGGCTTTTCTTGGTCGTCCATTACACATCCAATGAGGTTAGTACATGTGTCAAGTTCATTTAATATTATTAAAATATTATTTTTACCTTAAAATACACTAATTACCTCTTATCACGATTAAAAACATAATAAGTTACTATTCACCAAAAAATTATTTTTATCCCATTGAACCACATTTTACTTCATAATTAAAACCATATATGTCAGATTTTTGAAATTCAAAACACAAAGATGGAAAAATTTCATTTAAATGGAAAAATCAATTTTTATAAGTACCACTTAGTGGTGTCACTATTCATCAAAAATTGATGTTTTTTAGAAAAATCCCAAAAATTCACCCTAAGCTATATTTGATATTACGAATTCAAAAATGAAGTCCATTTTATAAAATTCACAACATATAAGTTTCATTAATTAAATTAATAATTAATTCCCACTGTCAGAGCAAATAGCGTGTTTTTATGAAACAATAAGTATCAAAAGATTGACACTGGTTTAAGTCTGATTTCAAAGTGAAATTAATTCCAATGACAACTTTTGGATTTAATGGTAAAAATATTTTCTAATTTCACTTTAAAACCAATTCAAAAGATAATCTAATCATATAAATAAATTAGATTAAAAAGAGGTTTTGAATTAAAATACAACATTTTACACTATTCATTAAAAAATGAACTTTATCGGAAAGATACCAAAAATTTACACAAGGTAAATTTTGATGTCCCGATTCTTAATAAGAGTTTTATTTGGTCCAAAAGAATGTTTAAGAGTGAAAAAAACTATATTTAATGATGGTTCAACATAAAAAGGTGATAAGTGAACCTTTAGTGAAAACTGGGGCATAAACGCCTAAAATTGAATTCTTTCCGTATTTTAAGCCTCTATCCTTTATTGGATAAATGTAAAAACATTTAAAAACATATATAATCATATTTTAGTTATTTATATCCATTCCCGCCATTACAATGGCTACATGTTAACTACCATTTAAAATAATATTATTTTATTATTAGAGTGCAACGTAAGATTCCCATGAAACTTATTGTCGCATGTTGGGTACGCCATCGAGAATAGAATCCCATTTAAAGTCATATTAATATTTTATTCACAAATATGGATAAATATGAAAAACTTTATATTCTTTATTTACCTGGGGTGTTACATCCTTCCCCCCTTTTGGGAATTGCGTCCTCGCAATTTTTAAAATTGATCTTGGAAACATCCTTGAAAGTCCCACATCGGAACAAGAGTCGGTAAAACAATCACTTTAAAATAAAGAAAGATAAGCACAGAGGTCACCCGAGTTAACCCAAACTAGGACTCCATGCAGAAAAACATGGACATGGAGGAGAAAACATAGGGTCATGTTCTGATGGAGAGTGATAGAAAACATGTTTAGGAGAAAGTTAACAATAAGAAAATCACAAACTTGTTATGGGTTAAACGGTGTTGGGTTCCCCAGTAGGAAAAGTTAATAGACAACATTTTTGTTTTAAGTTACTATTTATTGAGGAATTTATTCATAAGGAAACATAATCACTTATCATGTTGACATTCAACTTTTACTAGATTCCTTAATCAGACTCATATTTTTTCCAAAAGATGAGTATTTAGAGAGACTTGTTCACATTAAGAGAACTATAATCAACTTCTATAGAATCACCTAATCCACAAAAGAGAACTATATACATCCCATGTCCTTAGGATTTAACCAAAACCAAAACCAAAAAGGTTAGTACAAGGTCCGATAATCCAGAAAAGGATAACCCATTAAAAAGGAAATCCTTGCTTAATCTCCAAAATTCTTCCAACAAAACCCAAAGTTCACCGAGGAACATCCGATAAACAATTTGTCCATATAATTCTTCAAATTAAACCAATATAAAATTGAAACCCAAATATTTAAAGGATTTAGTCACATAGTCTTCCAAGTTAAATCGTAACATTTATCTCCAAACAACATCAGTTGCTCCTAAAGTCTCGTATTGAAAAGTAATTAACCATATCACATATCCTCTATGATTGGTTAATCATTTTCATAAATAACCCAAAATCAACTTACTCTTAAAAAAAGAATCAGTCAAACTAACCATGGACTTCACATAGTCCAGTGGTAGGCGATAAATAGCAGTTGCACTGTGATTGTGGGTTCGATTCCCGCAGCTTTGTCCGACGCGACGGGTAGTCACACGGTCTACGTGTTGTCCTTTTTTCAAAACTATATAATTCTCAAATCATTCCCCAAAAAGGGATAAAATCATCAAAAATAACCATAACATAATTTAACCTCAATTTTATCTCATGCCTTTCACTTCAATCATAACATATAGTAACCCATAATTACCTCAAAAGTAAGGATCATATAAACCCAAATGGTTCTTTATAAGTATGTCTACAAAAGAAAAGATAACTATTACTTGAATACAATTTTCCTATATTAAACATCAGGGTTAAACATAATATAAAAAGTCTTCTAATGTAACCCCATCATCAAAAGAGACTTAATACTCTTAAGAATTTCACCATAACTCTTGAAGCCCTTATATGTTGACATCTTACTCATTCAACATTCTTCATGATCCATTATCCATTCCTTTCCAACTTATTCCGAAATACCTCTTTCATACAAACAAAATCATGAATCATATCCTAAGAAAATAAGAAAACAATAGTCATGAAATAGTACATACCTTTGATTGTTCATTGTCAGTTCCTTCATCCTCAATCGGAATGGCATTAGGTATTGGTAAACGAATATTGGTACGCTCTTGGTGACCAAATTCACGAAACTTCTTCATAGGACATGTGTTTGCATAATGACCATGCACACCACATTTAAAACATTCAATTGATCCCTCAGAAGGAACTTCTTTCCCTTTCCTCGAGTCAACTTGATGCTTCCTTTTTCCATGGCAGGTTCTTGATTTATGACCTTCATTTCCACATCTATAGAATATTTCTGTCCCTTTGAAACATTTTCCTAGGTGTTTCTTTCCACATCATTGACACATAGGTTTTTGAACACACTTACCTTTATGATTATTACCTGTACATCCGTAGGGATTTGTTTCTTTCATATACGATGCCTTAGAGAAATCTCCAAGGTTTAGGTGGTCAATAATGACTCCAGATAGTTGGTTGAGGATGATCAAAAGAGTTCTCATTGCAGCTCCCATATCATTCAGTTTCTTGCTCAAAAAAACTGTCAATGTTTCCTTCGCATCCACTGTTACTTTGGTGCCTGCTCGATCCAGCCATTTACTGAAACCAAAAAGGTCAGTGTGAGTATATCAACAAAACCATCATGTACTAATGAGTAAGATAAACACTAAGATATACTTACTCATTCAATTTATCTAAAACTGGGGCTCTTTCTGAAATCCTAACCACTATGGTAATGTCACTTATGCTTAAAGAATACCCTAACCTCTAAAGTTATCTAAACCGACCTTTGATACCAACTATAAGGCCCCAGCCTTAAAACTTACTTAATCTTGAGTTATTACAAGATTACACATTGAGGATCTTTTCAGGTTTAGAGTTTTAGAGAATTAGATCATGAAACTTGCATTACATTCCACATTTAAACAAAGTGGTTACATAAAAGACAGTATTCATTATTCCCATCAACGGAAACATATTTAAAATAAAATAAGGATTCTTTCTTGAAACATCCTTGAGACTATCATCACATCATGTACCTCTCCCTTGACCTGTGAAAAACATTTCAAAAACTTGGGATGAGCATAAAAAGCTCATTAAGAGTTATAAAAATATGGAAAGGAAACATGAGTTCATATATACATTAGAATGAAATCACACTTTTCCCATAAAACATAGGCATATAAAATCATGAATAAATCATAGAAAACATAAGACATAAAGGTAACTTGAGGCATTCATAACATTCTTACGTAGGGAGTAACCCTCTTGGTTACGTTTGGAATACCCATCACAGTATATTCCCTAAATCTCTTCGGAGAAACCTTAACGTTTCACTCCTTCACGTTACCCAATGCATTGGAGAGCTATAACGGGCTCACCCCCCCTGTAGTTTATCACGGAACCACCCGTTCTTCATAACAATTCACAAGGACCATAACATAATCGTATCACATAAAACATGCATAAAGGATACATAGTATTTCCACATTTCAATCACAATATAACATTTTAATATATTGAAATAATGAATCCATTCAAAAAGAAAACATTTCCAAAACCATTTAAAACATTTAATAAAGAGATTTTTGAATCAAAGTGTCCCATACCACCTTGAAGCTTAAAATTTTAAACCATTAATATCCATATAAATAAATCCTTAAAAACATTTTGAAAACATGGATATTAATAAGAACAAATAATTAAAACGTTTAAAACGATATTTTGGTTAAAGGGGTTTTACCAAAATTAGAGACACTTGAATACAACAATTGAGGAATAACATTTAGTCCGAACTTTATAATATCATGAGAATAAATGGATTCATGATATAATACTCCAAATGACATTATATACACCATATAAGAGTGAATTGGTGCATAACAACAATGAACCATCAATAGAAATGTCAAATGTGATGAAATCCCTTATAAAGAAGGTATCCTTAAATTAAGGACAAATCACTCTCAAAAAAATGTGTGACAAATATAAATACACCCAATATAAGTGGATATTAAGTGTAAAACAATAAAATGTCATTCACACATATTCAATGGATGACATATTCAATGACTACATGTTGAACCCAAAGAAATCAAAATTGGGTTAAAAAGTTCCCTTGACAGCCTAACGGCATCACATCAAAATGAGTTGATGAGAGATAAAAAGTGTATCTCATCACTTGGACATAAAATTTACATCAATAAGGATATATGATAACATATCCCAACATAACAATATGTAAATTAAAAGACCCAAAAAAGAAGTATTTTAAAAAAAGGAGGGTGAAAGGTTCCCTTACCGACTTGGGTATCTTTCATAACATACACCCCATGAAAGAAGGACAATAGATCATTGATGTAAATACTCATAAACGAAAGTATATTACACATATATTATAATAATGGTCAGTACATATACCACTCAATGGAATTTGTGGAAAATTTAGCATAAATCTCACTAGAATAAAACTGAGATGAAAAATTCCTTACGAAAACGCGGCAGCCTAACGGCGCCACATAAAACATACGAATATGGATTGATGAGATAAAATAGGGTATCTCATCACATTACAATAAAATTTACAGCAAAAGTAATATAAAATAACATCCCCCAACATTACAAAGAGGAGCTTAAAAGAAGTGACATAAAGGAGAGTACTTAAAAAGAAAGAGAGAGGTTAGATCTCTTACGAGAGTTCGGCAGCCTAACGGCGCCACTCAAAACATCCGAAATGGATTGATGAGAGAGAATAGGGTCTCTAATCACATGAACATAAAAATTAAATTATGTTTAATATAAAATATCATCCCAATAACAAGAAAGATGATCTTTAAAAGGAATGACGTAAAAGTGTGTACTTAAAAAGAAAGAGAGGAGTAGGATCCTTTACCTCGGGTCCGACTTGACTTGATCGTTCTTTAATCTCCTTAATAATAAACATGAGTTAATTTTTACTTCCTTAAGAACCTTTTTAAAGTTCATTATTACTTTTATATCACTTATTACCATGTCATAAACATTATGTAATCATTTAAGTTAATAATATTTGTTTTGCCGATATTTGGTTCTTAAGTCGAAAGTGGACTTCTTACAATTACACGTTGTTCGTGTGGCAACATGTTTATTATATCCAGAATTGTATTCATGATTTAGATATCATATATGTAATATATATCCAGTACATTCATGCATTTATAACATTACATAATCATTTAGAGGTAAGAAATGAAATGCACCGTTCATGGAGCCGGTAAGCCGTACGTACGCATGAACGCCACTTTCATTTCTATTTCGTATTTTATAGAATGGAATAATAATGATATAAAGGTATATTATAATTCCAGTATAATACCATATATAATATCATAGTTCCATCCTTTATACGTCCTGCATATGGTATTTAACGAATCAAATCACTTTGAGGGGGCGGTAGTCTGCACTTCCTTAAATGAAGATATCGCGTTTACCCATAATGGAAACCATAAAGGTATGCCCAAAATGAAAAAAAAACAGAATATTAAGGAAGCCATAAACATATTATATATCATATATAAAAATAGTGATAACATAATGGCCACCTTTGAAGGTGTTAAATGAGTATTGAACAATCATCGTTCCGGGAGGCAGAATTTCGCCATCCCTGGAAACCGTATGTTCTTTAACCATTTGATGTAGTTGTGTGAGAGTGTAGCTCGAATAAATCTTATACCAACATCATAGTATATTGGAAATACTGTTGTTGTTACAAAAGAATTAAATAAAAAGTGTTTAGGGGGTTGTAGAAGAAAAATAAAACAAATGAACACGAGAGAATGAATTACCTTTAAAAGTGTAACTCCATTTCATTTGAGCCTAAAGGCTTCCTTTGAAAGAATTCTACCCAAAGGGAATCCTCTAGGATGAGGAGAGGGATGTGGAGAGAGTAAATGGGTAGGGGTTGGACGATCCAAAGGCTTGAGGAGTGTGTGAAATGAGGTAGAGTTGGGGGCCTTTTATAAGAGGAGAGGAGGGGTACTTTTGGAAAATAAGAAATATTACTTTATTTGAAAATGTGTTTCGGTTTTAAAAGGTCCCACATTGATATAATTCGTGGATAAGGTGATAAGGGTTCGAAATACACCCATACAATAAGTTTTTGACATGTGTAGGTCATAGAGTTTACATTATCTTATAATTTTATTTAAATCGTCAGATAATGATGTCATCACTGCGTCATTATGATGTCATAAATAATTTAATTTATTTAATGTCTAAAAATTATAAAAAAATTACTATGATGTATGAAATCGTTTTATCCTTCCAATGAATATTTATAATAAACAATCTGACTTGTATAACCCCACTTAAAAATTGATTTAGTAAAACATATCATGTTTGTGTCATTTTTAATTTTACATTAAATAAAAAGTTATTTATGTCATTTCCCAACCAAAGTGGCTTCATGAGGTCCCCAAGTTGACCCATGGCTTGTCTGGTTCGGACATTAAACATCCAATGAGGTTATGACATGTGTCATGTTCATTTAATATTATAAAAACATTATTTTTACCTTAAAATACACTAATTACCTCTAATCGCAATTAAAAATTTAATAAGTTACTATTCACCAAAAAATTATTTTTATCCCATTGAACCACATTTTACTTCTTAATGAAAACCATGTTTGTCGGATTTTTTAAATTAAAAACACAAATATGGCAAAATTTCATTTAAACGGAAAAATCAGTTTTTATAAGTACCACTTAGTGGTGTCACTATTCATCAAAAATTGATGTTTTTCAGAAAAATCCCAATACTTCACCCTAAGCTCTATTTGATATTCCGAATTGAAAAATGAAGTCCATTTTACAAAATTCACAACATATAAGTTGCATTAATTAAATTAATAATTAATTCTCGATGTCAGAGCAAATAGCGTGGTTTTATGAAACAATAAGTATCAAAAGATTGACACTGGTTTAAGTCTGATTTCAAAGTGAAATTAATTCCAACGACCACTATTGGATTTAATGGTAAAAATATTTTCTAATTTCACTTAAAAACCAATTAAAAAGATAACCAAATAATATAAATGAATTAGATTAAAAAGAGGTTTTGAATTAAAATACAACATTTTACACTATTCATTAAAAAAATGAACTTTATCGGAAAGATACCAAAAATTTACAAAAAGTAATTTTTGATGTCCCGATTCTTAATAAGTGTTTTATTTGGTCCAAAAGAATTTTTAAGAGTGAACAAAACTATATTTAATGATGGTTCAACATCAATAGGTGATAAGTGAACCTTTAGTGAAAACTAGGGCATAAACGCCTAAAATTGAATTCTTTCCGTATTTTAAGCCACTATCCTTTATTGGATAAATGTAAAAACATTTAAAAACATATATAATCATATTTTAGTTATTTATATCCATTCCCTCCATTACAATGGCTAAATGTAAACTACCATTTAAAATAATATTATTTTATTATTAGAGTGCAGCGTAAGATTCCCAAGAAACTCGTTGTTGCGTGTTGGGTACGCCATCGAGCATAGCATCCCATTTAAAGTCATATTAATATTTTATTCACAAATATGGATAAATATGAAAAATGTCATATTCTTTATTTACCTGGGGTGTTACAAATAGAACTTAGGAATGTCCGGATAAACAATGCATCGACTCCATTCCAGATAACCACCACCTATAATTTGATATCTTTCGGTGGCGAACATGCTAGATCTAACTCCACACAAATCCAAGCATTTGAGGAAACCATCACATTTTATGCTCTGTCATCCACAAAAATAAATCCTCCTATTGAATCCCCAATACCTCCAAGAAAAGTATAATTAATGAAAGGAAGTGGTAAATCTGGTTAGGAAACCCAAATAGTAGCACGAGAACACTACCTCAGACATTGGGCCGCGGAAGACCATCTGGAAAGAATGAAGTCCCACGTGACCATGAACAGAGGGGATCTACACCATGACTGAATAAAATCATGCTCTAATTAAGAATGTCCATAAAAAATATATCACCTGGAGAGGAGATATTTGCACTGAAGCCGCAAGGCCCTAGGAATCCATGAATCTCTTGAAAACCAAATGAGGATGCATGGAAGTGCCAAACAATACTACTAGGGTCGATTTTAGACATTTGAAGACCTCACAGTAGATATCAGGTGGAAACTCTACCAACATAAAATTAACATCTCTAGAAATCTTCAAAAAAAACAGCCTGATCACGGGACGAGTGCCTGCGATAGCATAGGAGAGGAGAAGTAGAGCACCTCCTTGAAGGAGGACACAACATCCTAGTCATGATGCGTAGAACCGCCAATACTTTGGTGCGATGACAACACCTCAATTGCTTGGGAAACACCGTCTGGGAGTGCAACATTAAAAGTTTTTTTAAAATCTATAGGTGCATGAGGCACGTTCTCCAGAACCACAAAATGGAAAGCCATTCCCAACTGACAATTCAAGAGAGATACCATATTGATAAGTGATATATTATAATATTTTGGTAATAAGATCTTACACTAGGAGGCTATGTAGTTGGTTGGGGCCTACACTATGAGACTACCTGATTGGTATACAAATTATTTAACATTTGATTGATTAAAGAGAGATGGTGATGACCTAGATAGTTTATTCATTAACATGATATTGGTAGGGTCTCATGAGTTTGTAGTCTTAGGTTATCAAGGATAGTTCTATTATAAAATTGGAATACCTCCAAAGGTTCCTAGATGGGGTCCACATTCTATGTGTTCAAATAGGTCTTTTGGAAACGTTTTTCATGTCATTTGATATATGTATGAAATTATTCAATTGTATTATGTACTTATTTTTTTAGTCTTTCTAATATTTTGAGATACCAATCTATCATGGTAGAAACCTCCAAGGGATTCATACTAATAAATTATCATCCACTTGATGTAGTCACATGGGTGATGTAGGCAAGTCCCTGACACATTGCATAACCAAACCATATAATTTATGGATCCTACATATGATCTAAGTATACATTACAATGTGATGTTGTATGATCATCCTAACATTCCTTCAGACTGTAGAATATCCAAAAATAAATGTCTATTGAAAATCTCATGACCATTACTACAAGTCAATTTATATTTCATAAGATCATAGTGCATTTTCAAGGATGTATTAACATAACCAAGAAATAAAATTTTTTGGTGCTTCGCATGACTGGTGTGACCATTTCCTAGGATTTTTGCATGACAAAACAGACATGTTAAGTGGTTGTCGCCTGATCAATTTTGAGTTTCCTTGGGTCATTTCTTGTAAATGGTTACCTCTCAATGGGTACATTCAAGATCAATATGAATCATCCATGACCATGTATGGACATCATGTTGTCAATAAAGAGTGACAAGATAATGTCTTGCTAAACTACTAACGCATTGAGATAACGTGAATTTGTTTAGGATCTTGTGTTTTTTAAGTGTTGTAAGTGAAACTCTAAAAGGAACATTACCTAATTCCATATTGGAAATATTTCCATTGGTAAATGGATGAATGGGTGTTGGAAGAGTCTTCCTATGAGTTATTCTATGATTTAGGTCCATATATTGGTTGGAATTATGACCAAATTAGGGTCCACATTGTGCTCCATTATTCATGAAATATGAATGTACATAATGAGGTCTCATGAAGGGTTTGTCAAACCTACCCATGGACATCCCTAGGAATCCTCATGCTTGGGTGGCGGTACTTGGTGCATACAGTCAAGGGTTTACCCATTGTCTATACTGCATGTCAGAAACATTCTTCATGATTCTGATTGGGGACTGCACAATCATGTTCTACATTACCTCTATGACGTACTACATGGAGATCCATGATTATACAAAAACAATGTATATTAATACTAAAACCTAAATTGGTGATGGAAGACATTTCACTCTAAGGTACCGATCATGGAATATTATTCAGCCATCCTCATGGCCTACTATTCATGGAAGAGGTATCCATGGGGATTATGATTTGTGATGGGTGATGGAGGAGATTTCAATTTGAGGAAGATTTCATGGAATATTATTCATGCATCCACATTGCCTACTATTCATGTGATCCATGTTTCTACACATGGGATGTACATCTAAACTAAAACATGAATGGGCGATGGAGGACATTTCACTCTGAGGAGGTATCCATGGGGTTGTTTCATGTCATGTTTGGCACTTATATGGCTGGATTGAGGAATTTAGAGACATGAGGAATCCAAAAATTGTAATACTGGAGAAACATGTTTGAGATATCTTAATTGAATTCCAAATCTAATTATGGAATCCCACATAATCACAGGTTTGTTAGTGGATCTTTCATTATAGAGAGTTCACATCAAGCATTCATGTTCATGTGGTTCACATGTCTTTGACAATGTGTCTTGTGGTGGTCTTAGTCACCACACCAAGGATTCGTAGGGGGTGTTTGTAGGACATGACTTCATGGTCCAAGGATTCATGTGATATTTACTAGACAAGCATTCTCACGTTATTCATGGTATCTAGTGTTGTCACATATGTCGGTGAATACTCACATGTTACATTATAAATGATTCATGTATTGTATGGATTTTTTTACTGCATCTCACGAGGTTCTATCACACATGTGATCTCATGATGCTAGTGAATTCACTTCAGGATGTCTTGTTGAAAATTTAAGATGATTTTCATCGAGTCTATCCTCCAAAAAGAGGTAATGCATTGAGAGATCATGAACCAAATGTTCTATCACAAGATTAAAGGAATTCATTTCCCAAACCTGATTTCTTATGATTCTCAATTCATCGTGAGATCAAATCATCTTTATATATTCATATAGTGGGTTCATGTGATCACCTTTGAGGGTTCTCAAAGGATTTTCATTGATGTTCCCAATTTCACCTTCCATATTTTTAGAAGATTACTTCTTTCATCATTAATAAAATTTTAATGATTGGAGTAGAGTATATATTTTTTAGGCTTACTTGAAGCTGGTGTTTCTTTCCATAAGATGAGTACTATGTGATCCAACAATGCAGTTGAGGCTTTTATAACTCAACATCATGTGGTCGTGATAGGCTTTATGTGACCCTCCTTACCCTGGTATCTTTCTCGATGTTTTAGGATCCAGAAAAAATCTAATTTAAATACAATGTGAATAATTGGTGAATAGGATGTGTTCAAATTCATTAAACATCTCATGAAATCTTAAATGGTTGACTTTTCTCCAGTATTATGATAAATTGATGATGGAACAGTTTCATGCACTGGCGTTGGATTTTGTGTAAGGCCACTGGTGTATGCAATTAGATGTTGTGGTGGATTTTTGGGTCATCTCAGACTTGTGCAGCAATTAGTAAGGGTTTGGAGATATATAAGTGAGTATGTGGGTGGTGGGCATGCCTCGATGAAATGTTGAACCAGGGTGATTGGGAGGTTGAAGATGTGGTTTCACACAGTGAATGACCAGTTTATTTGAAATTTACTCAGACATGGAATCCGATAAATTTGTAACTCACGGTCTGTGGGACTGTAGAAGACAACTTGGATTAGATGGAGTCATGATCAAATGACACATATTATCAAGAGGTATGATCAGATTTTCAAAATTTAGCAACTCCTTCAAAGCTGAAATATGGGCCATGATATATGTTGTCAAGTATGCTATCCGGTTTAATTAGAAATGTATATGGATTGAATCTATCTCCCGTTTTTCGGTTCATTCACTTAAGAACAAGACATGTAATGTTCCATGGTGTGTGCTACCTCAATAGGTTGATTGTCTCAAAAAATTCGTTCAAATGTGTCTTGTGGTTTCACATGTCTTCAGGAGGCCAACCAGGTGGTGGATGCTCTGGAAAAGCGGGCACTCATTGACCTTTGTGGGATGTGGTCTTTCCTGGTGCCTGATTATTTTTACCCACTTATGGAGGTTTATAGATGTGGGGTGGTGTACATGCTCCTATGTGATAACCCCCTGCATACCTATCTATCCTACTCTTTTATTTAATTTTCATAGGGCCTTCTTCCACCAGTTCCTCAAGTTTTTTCTAAATAAAAAATGATGTAGATGTTTATTCATAAATCTAGAAATGAGTAAAGCACCCTCTTGGTGCCAAAATATGGCTTGAAAGAAAGGAATGAAAAGGACGGCTGGCGCGCTGCCTTGCGAAGCACTGACGCGAAGCACCCCTGTGAAGCCCCGCCGCGAAGCGCCCTGACCATCGCGGCCTCGCGAAGCTCCAGATGCGGTGATGCTCTGCGAACACATTTTACATTCGCGAGCCGCCGCGAATAACCAGAGGCAGTGATGCTCTGTGAACGCATTTGACCTTCGCGAGCCTCCGTGAAGCACCAGAGGCGGTGATGCTCCATGAACGCATTTGAAGTTCGTGAGCCGCCGCGAAGCTCCAGAGGTGGTGATGCTCCGCGAACGCATTTGACGTTCGGGAGCCGCCGCGAAGCTCCAGAGGCGGTGATGCTCCGCGAACGCATTTGACGTTCGTGAGACACCGCGAAGCACGAGAGGCGGTGATTCTCCGCGAATGCATTTGACGTTCGTGAGCTGCCACGAAGCACCAGAGGCGGTGATGCTCCGCGAACGCATTTGATGTTCGCGAGCCGCCACGAAGCACCAGAGGCAATGATGCTCCGCGAACGCATTTGACGTTCGCGAGCCGCAACGAATCTCCAGAGGCGGTGATGCACCGTGAACGCATTTGACGTTCGCGAACCACCGCGAAGCTCCAGAGGCGGCGATGCTCCGCGAACGCATTTGACGTTCGCGAGACTCTGCGAAGCTCCAGAGGTGGTGATGCTCCACGAACGCATTTGACGTTCGTGAGCATCCGCGAAGCACCAGAGGCGGCGCGCGAGTTCTGCTTCGTGGCGCCCCTTCATTATAAATACTGGACTCCCCTTATGTCCCGAGGAGGGACGATCCGACCTTTCGGCTTCTCCTCTCCCGAATCGCGAAGCAATCATTGCCCCGGGAATCATGAGCTCCGCGAGGTATTTTTACTTCGCGAGACGCCTCTGCTTTGTCTTGTTTTGAGCCCCTCTTCCAAGAGGGATGCTCTTCGAGAAGCTCAAGGGCATTCGCGAAGGAAGGGGATTCCCAAGGGAACCCGGGCAGCCGCGGAGCACTTATTCTTCGCGAAACACCCAACCCATACTAGTGATCCCTATGCTAAGGCAGGATCGCTTCACATTGCGTAGCACACTGCTTCGTAGGACCCTGCTTCACGTGACACCCCTTCTTCGCGAGACAGTGCTCCGCGAACACTGTTCCCCTTCGCGAAGCACCTTCTACTCACACCCATTCCCCATTACAAGGCCAAGGCACTCCATATCGCGAAGCACACTCCTTTGCTTAGTGATTTCTCTTCCCGTGCGACCATCCAGGTTTGCACGATGTGATTTCAAAGTCCCATGGACAATACCACCCGTAGTGTTGCTTTGCCTAATGCTTCTTCGCATAGGCACGCTAACGGCTATTGCTTCATCGCATAGCCACGCTAACCTGGACCCCCTGATGGTTTGTTCCACAACCCCGCATGACCATGGCCTTATTGGTACCTTCCCTTCCCCAAGGACAAGAGGGTACCGGTTATGTAAGTCACAGGGGTGCGGAGTGAACCCACCTCATCCGAGCTGCAAGACGTTAAACTACCAAGCACCACGTCCTCAACACATGACGTTAAACTGTGACCCGACCTCATGTCTCTCACGAAAGGTCCCCCCAGCTCGAACATTCTTTACACCACTCTACTCCACAGGAATGGAATCACCCATTCACAAGGGATGATATCCTCCTTACCGGAGTGGCGTATGTTCATAGGAGTAGGGCGACCCTAGTTCCCCAACGGATGACTGCACCTCTACATCTCCGTACTTCCCCACTACCATGGTCAGTGGAGGGCGTGATAGGGAACAAGGCACCTCCAACCATTGGTCCCAAATAACTCTTCCACCGCGCTTTTTTGCACTCTGGGCCTCCGTCCTGGAGTAAGTCCCAACACTATGGGCCGCCTAACGCGTAAGCCCCTCTTCGCTTCTCACGGACGCATCCTTCGCGACATGATCGTCAGGTCCTTGCAACCTCTTGTTTCTCATACCGAGCCTGACTCACGTGGGCATGGAGTGAGCACCGACCCTGACCCCTCAACCTTTTGAACTACGAGGTCTTTGAACCATGTAAAGGCATGGTACGTAGGAAGCCTCCAAGAGGTTCAAGCCCACCCGTCGTTTCTTCACGTCGGGTCCGACCTACGTCCAGCACGACGTTAAACTGCATTCTGGTCCAATGGCAATCCATTGCGATCCATTTCCTCCTAAACTACGAGGACTTTGATCCATGTCAAAGAATGGTACGTAGGAATCCTTCTAGAGGTTCAAGCCCACCATTCATTGGACCAAGGTCCACCTTCACGTCGGTTCGCCGACAAAGCCCCATTTGAACTATGAAGACTTTGATCCATGTCAAGGCATGGTACGTAGGAATCCTTCACAAGGTTCACGCCCACCAATAGTGGACCCCCAGGTCTACATTCACGTCGGTTCACTGACGAACCCGTCCAAACTATGAGGACTTTGATCCATGTCAAGGCATGGTACGTAGGAAGCCTCCACGAGGTTCAATCCCACCCATCATCCAACTCACGTTGAGTTCTACCTACGTCCAACACGATGTTAAACTGCATTTTGTTCCAGTGGCAGGCCATTGCGATCCATTTCCACCTGAACTACAAGGACTTTGATCCATGTCAAGGCATGGTACGTATGAATCCTCCATGAGGTTCAAGCCACATTGCTCGGTCGTTCATTCACGTTGAGTTTCGCCCTCGTCCAGCATGACGTTAAACTGTATGCCCCTCACTTTGTCCAGCATGACGTTAAACTGCACACCCATTCCCAGCTGAACTACGAGGTCTTTGATCCATGTCAAGGCATGGTACGTAGGAAGCCTCCACAAGGTTCAAGTCCACCCACCATCCGGTCGTTCCGGCCCCATTCACGTCGGTTCACCCCGGTCCCGCATGACGTTAAACTGTATTCCACAACCCGAACTATGAGGAATTTGATCCATGTCATGGCATGGTACGTAGGAATCCCCCCCAGAGGTTCATGCCCATCTCCCATGAGACCAAGGCCCCTCATTTACGTCGGTTCTCCGACACCCACCACCCGTCGTTTATTCATGTCAGGGTTCACTACCGTCCCGTAGGACGTTAAACTGTATTCAATCAATCCTTTGAACTATGAGGTCTTTGATCCACGTCAAGGCATGGTATGTAGGAAACCTTCCCAAGGTTCAAGCCCACCACTAGTGGACCCACGGGTCGACTTTAACGTCAGTACGCTGATGATGTCCATCGGACCAAGGTCCACCTTCACGTTGGTTCTCCAGCGCCGCCTGAACTACACAGACATTGATTCCCTGCCACATGGATACGTAGAAAGCCTCTTCAAGGGTCAAGCCCAACTTCACTGTCGCCCCCCTGCGATGGTCCCATTTCATTTCCCCTCCACTCCATTCATCCACCTATCACCCATCCTGATTCTCGCCCGGACCTCATATCTCGGTGAGACCATGCCGGTATGCTCTTCTTCATAGCCGCCCATGGGTTGGCCCCGTTATCGACATCCCTTCAAGGAGAATCCCTCGATCTGATCTATCCTAGCTAATGCTCTGGTTGGGTTGATCCGTCTCTGCTAGACGTTAAACTCGCGGCGTACCCTGTGGTAATCATGGGAATCTGAGGAAAACCTTAGATATGTGTCTATGAAATATAATTCCCCACGCTCGATGTGGGATGCCTCAGGCTTCCACGCCCTCGAGAAGCCCTGTGAAAAGGGATAACAGCTTGACACGCCAGGTTCCCCAGCATCCAGACACGCTACTGATGCCTCAACGTGACTACTCCCCCGACTGACGGTTTCTACCCTGACCGGACCCTTTGGAATGTCCCGACAGAAGCAATGTAATTAACCGGCGTCCATGGAAACATGGTACTGGGAAGAGTTTCACGAACTATGTATGAAATCTATGAGGGAGACCCGGACTAGGAAATGAGTTCTGAGGAGGAATCCACAGAATGAAGAACTGACATCCCATCATCCCATTTCGATCAAGGAGCAGACGTACCTGAGCAAGGAACGAATGTCTCCCGCCTTTGGAAAGCGGGAATGCGGGGCAACAGAGCCGTGCGTCCTCCACCGCGTGACGGACGAATGCGCGCGCGCCCCAGCGAAAGCGTCGGAAATAGAAATAGTGAACATGACGTGAAATTATTCTCCTCAACATGGAGATTAGTAGTGTTTGAGACACCAGTAGATTGACGTGTCACCGGATCCAGATATCCGGCGCCTGGTCCCGCAAAGCAAATAATCGGGCCTGTCGTGAAACTCACCGAAAGTCGGGGCAGTAGAACGTGAGGCACTCCATTCTGCAGCGTGTTGGCGTGGATCCTTCTTACCAACGTGGAGAATGGAAGGATGCTGGGGCACTGGTCGTCGATCCTTTTCCCTCTTAGTACTGATGAGTTGATCCCTTCGTTTCTCATGAACCAGGTTACTGTTACGAAGACTTGATCACCTCACGCTAGCCTACGCAGGGGCAGGGGAAACATTGCCACAACCACCCCACATGGCGCTGCTACCGCCACAACGGCCACCACATCACGGAATACGGGGCACCAATGCCCCCTTTCACCATCAGAGGTCATCCATCGAAGGGTGATCAATAACCTCGTGCGCAGGTACGAGGAGGAAGGGGTCATACCAACCAAGGATATGGCCACCTAGACCTGGAGGCGTCCAGGCCCCGCCGTCAACGCCACCCTAACAGGCCGCGTAGGGAGCCCCTGCTCCCCACCCCAACGTTCAACAGTTTCGGGAGCATGTATCCAGAACGCCATGATGACTCCTCGCCTTACACAGATGAGGCGGGCGCCGTCCGGCTCAGTCCGCTCAGGGTCACGACCCAAGGGCTCCAGGAGAGAGATCCCACCCGGCTGCGTCAGCGCCGCTGTCCGGCTCTGCATGAAGAGCAGGCAGGCCATGCCCTTGCACCACCTGCACCAACTAGCATGACCCGACGTCAATGTCGGGCCCGGGCTGAGGACGCTCACCCAGGCGCGTCAATGTCGACAGCTACAGTGGCCCGAGCCACCGCCGACGTGCATCGTAAAGCCCCTGCATACACTGAGCAGGGGCACTCCTTCACCCAACCAGGATCGAGACCCAAACCACCCCACGGGCATGCTGGGTTGACTCTCCGGGTTGCAGGCCCAAGTGGTGATCGCTGCGAACTAACCCGCGGTGATGTCACCCCGTACGGAGGTCCTCCCCGTACCACTACTCCACAGAGCGTGGGCCTTCCTCGCTCCGAAGTTCATCATGGAGGCATGCCTCATGGTACCCCCCATCCTGAAGGATGACCTGCCCCGCGGCAGTGACGCTCAGCGAGGAAATCTTTCCCGCGCCCACTGTACAGGGTATGGAGTCTATCCTCCTGCCCCTGACCGCCGATCTGAAGGAGTCGTCCCTCCTGTCTTTCTCCAACATGGGGGCCCTCCCTACTTCCTCTCTGCAACCGGAAAAGGTCCTCCTCGCCCCAGCAACTCGAGGAATGAAGGTCAGCCTCGCTCCACCCGTAGTGACCATGGAGGTCCTCCCCATGCTCCTGCCAATTCCAACAGAGGCCCCGCCTACATGGTTTCTGTTCATGGAGGTCCTACCCATGTATCATTCGACATTTTCCCCGGTGCCCCTCACACCTCGGCCATCTCGAGTGGGGGCCCTCTCCACCACAGCGCCAGCGCCGCCCCGAGACTCCATGATAGGGATCAACCCTGTCCCGAAGAGCCACCCTGGGGCAGGAGAGTAGGTCGTCGCCACCACAAGAAGAGACCTGGGAAAGCCCGGGTGGAGATCAAACCCGCCCGCATCTCCGACTCTGAAGCGGAATGCGATTCAGTGATGGAACCTTCTCCCCGCTCCTCCGTATCAAGGACCGGGGTAGGAACCAGACGCGTTAGCCTCATTCTCCTGTAATGTGAAGTCCACCAGATTCCCGTCTCTCTCCGCAGGTACATCCAGGAGGAAGAAATATTGGGAATTCCGCAGGTCTTGACCGCGCAATCATCGCCATCGTCACCAGAAGCGCCCTCTACCTCTACCAGAGATCACAGAGAGATGTTTTGGGGGCCAGCGACGGTAGAACGATGACATGACCGGTCACCAGTAGCCGCGACTCCTGTGCCGGAAGTTGTGTCTATCATCCCATCATACCGTGACATCGTGGCCAGGTCACCTTTCTCTTCGGAGGATGGCCCAGAATTTGGCGGCCAGTCAGCTCGTTTTCCATATTCCCCGCCGCCGAGCTTACTATCCCAGAGTTCCGCTTCGGTACCTCTACCGGTCCCTCAGCCGCCCCCGGTTGACGAGTGGGGAAACACAGGGCCGGAACCTGATTCCAAACCCAGGAGATTCTAGAGTATTCTTGCAGCGGAATACTTCCCGGAAAAGTTCTGGCCGACGGCAGCGCTGAATTTTCGCGTACCAGAGTCTCTTACCCCTGAAGAAGTGGGGTGCTTTTGTCGAACACTATGGGCGACACACTTCCGCCTCTGTTACGAATGGGTGGTGTACCCTAGAAGTCGAGAGAACTTCGAAGAAATTGGCGAGCAGTGCTGCCTGATCGATGCGGCTGCACTCCTTGTCGCCCAGCACCCTGAGTCGCCAGGCCGCCAGAGTGCCCTTCAACGAAAATGTGTTCAGAGTTTTAAAGAACTCCGCAAGATCGTCAGGGAAGCCACCCCCATGTGCAAGTCCATGAATGGGGACACTATGCCGCTCTCCTCTTCGACCCTATCCGTCGGAAGCCCGATTCATTATGTGATATCGAGGACATGCCCTCGATAGGAGTCGTGGTCCACATGGCCGACGTCGCGGACAAGGAGGACAAGCTTGATTTCCTTGATGGAGACATACCCCCTGAGTGAGTACCGCCACTTCTGAACCCATTTGGGAGATTTACCTGTCAGCAGAGGAACCTTCTAGGCCTCCCCATACCCACCGAATCGCTGGTACTCGGTCGAAACACCAGCAAGGGTAAGGAGCACGTCGGAACTGTCAAGCACTCCAACCCGTCCGCCTCTGGGCAGAAAACGGACGAGGATCCTGAGAAGGACACGTTATGCCAACAGCTTTCTGAGGAGAAGAGGCTGGTTGACGAACTCTTGGATGAGCACGCCACAGAGCGGCGACCCGACTATGGTGATCCCAGGCCGGGGCAGCAGGGGCAGGAAAATTTCCCCCGGTGAGATTCCTCCGGGCAACCCTGATCATGCTACTGTCGTAGACAGGGCGGAAGCTGGAACGTTTGGAAAGAGGGCGTGATATGTCTCTCCGAATCCCCCCGAGCGATGTGGCAATCTGAAGAATCCAGTCCAGGTTCCCCCAGTCGCCACGCAGGTCGTCCAGCCAGTTGACCCACGAGCGGCCGAAGCCATCTACCGTGTTGAAGAACCTGACAATGCACTTTTGGTTATGGATCCCCGTCAAGACAGGGACCCCCGCCCAGATGAACTTATTGCGGCACTCACAGCCCGCCTTGAAGCGTTAGAGACGTGGCAGGTGGCGGTCCCACCGGATGGCAAGCCTTATCCCGCGTGGGTGGATGATATGCCCGCACCTCCGGGTTTTGGGAACCCCAATTTTTCGCCGTTCAACGGGACAAGGGACCCGCCCCAGCACTTGGATCATTTCTCTTCCAGGTGTGGCCCCATGCTGGGGACCCCGCCCCCGCAAGAAGCTTCCAAACTCTGATATTTTGTACATACATTGGAAGGTCCGGCATTCGTTTGGTACAGCCAGCTCCTTATCGGATCGGTGACCGGTTGGGAGGACCTCCGCCGACAGTTCCTATACTATTTCAGCTCCACCACGCGGAAGACAAGCATTGCGGACCTCTTCAAGTGCAAGCAGAGGCCTGATGAGCAAGTCACATATTTCATCGCTCGGTGGAAGGGACTTACGTATTCCCTCGATATGCCACTGACTCGGGAGAAATTACTGGCGATGTGTGTGGGGAACGTCAAGACAGAGCTGCTACCCTCCTGATCACACAGAACTACCCTGGAGGGTTCAGATATTTCTTAGATAAGGCTCAGCACCTCGAGGAATCCCTACAACAGGCTAGTCATGCGTGTTTGTTTCCCCCTATGATCCCAGCCAGGAGGGCCTCCAGGGCTGAACCCACCGCGGTGGCCCAAATAGAAGCCCCCAGGCAGCTGGAGTTACTGCCCGCAGCACCACCCCCGCAACCCCGCAGAGGTCCTCCACCTCAAGAACATGCTCCTGCCCAGCAGCGACCGCCTCAGAAATGACAGGTTCCCCCGCGCAATGCGCCACCGCCACCTAGGCGAGACAATCAGGCGCCGCCTCCTCGGCAGGCCCCTCCGGCCCCTCGCCAGGTCCAGGCCCCCAGGGCCCCATATCCGAAAAGAAGGCACCAGACTTATTCGTTTAACGAAAATCAGGTCCCTGGCTATTTCTGAAGTTCTCTAGAGCAAGGGATCGTGCGCTTGCCCGAGTGCAGAAGGCCGGCAGAGGCAAATCTCCCCGATCACCCCAACTACTGCCCTTATCATCGGATTCTGGGGCACACCCTCAGGCAATTATATGTGTTTAAAGACTGGCTTCAAGACCAGGTCAATAACAACATAGTCAAGTTGGGCCCGGCACCAGCGCAAGTGGCGGGTGTCTTTGCAGGATCAAAGATCGGCAGCGACAGCGAAGGCGAGTGGCAGCAGGTCCCCAGCCGCGGATCCCAAAAATAAGATGGTTGGATGGCTCGAAGAACCTTCGTTTGTGCCCAAGGTAACATCCGGGTGCACCTGAAGCAGCCGGAATCTTTATAAGAAGTAGACGGTGCCCCCACATCATCTTCACAGTCGGCCTCTTCCCAAAAGGGCAAGCAACGACGACGCGAGAAGAAGCAACGCGCGCCGCCGGTGCCATCGTCATCCTGCACTCTCGGTGATTTCCTGCCCCCTGAAATGGGGATTCCTCCCAGAATCCGCTTAGCAGTGGATGACTCCTCGAGCGACAGCCAGGGGTATGCTTCGGTTAACACCGTGGAGCTGGTAAAGCCCTATATGACCCCTAACGAGGGGGAACGCCAGGCAGACCTCCCCAACATTCCCAGCCAATGCCAATGTCAGCGGAATCGCAACCGTGCTGGTCATCGAGATACGTCAGCAGGAACTTTTGGCCAAGCCGTGCATGCTACTGAGACCAGGTAGTAGGCTCAGCGTAGAACTCAGCACGCGCAACCCCATCTAACTCCCTCGGCTCTACCTCCACCACTGTTTGTGCTAATGGATCGGGGAGAGCTGCCTCGTTCGTATCACAGTCAGTCTTTCCCACCTACAGGCCAGCCTCCACTGTCCAGTCCTAGTCCGGCGACTACTCTCTAGGCTTCTACTAGTAGGCAGCAAGATTTGCCCAGTACTTGCCAATCGTCGGTTCAACCGGCAGGACCCGCTATGCCTCCAAGTGCCGAACGACCTCATGTAAGCAGAGGTTCGCATTTGGCACAAAAGTATGATGTCCTGAAGCACCTGGCCAGCATTCCGGCGAGGCTCTCCATCCTTGAGGATCTTCTCCTGTCATCCGAAATGCGTGAGGCACTGGCCGAGGCCCTAAGGAGCCCCCTTCAGTTTGAATCGGAGGTGGCAGCTACAGAATCCTTCCATACCGAGGCGATTGAAGATGCCGAATGTCAGGCGGTTATCTCGTTCTACGGTAAAGATGAGGACCCTCCTATACAGGGGCACATTCGCCCGCTGTACGTCACTGGCCACTTCAATGGCATGGAAATCCGTCGCTGCCTCATTGACACGGGTTCCGGAATCAATCTAATTCCGACCCAGACGTTGGGAAAGCTGGGTCTGTCTGAAGGTGATTTAACTCCCTCTGACCTCAGGATCCAGGGGTACGACAGGACCGAGCAAACTCTAGTCGGAAAGATCCGCCTAAAGACTCAGTTCGGTGGCTTAATTTCCAGCACCGAGTTCATGGTCGTCTCTCAGGACACTGCCTACAACGCGTTGATGGGTAGGCCATGGATCCATCTGCACGTGGCGGTCCCTTCGTCGTATCACTAGTGCCTCAAGTACTCGATCAATGGTCGAGTAGGCGTGCTCCAAGGAGACGCGTCCCCTTTCGCTTCTTGTGAGGCCCGCTACCTGGATGCAGGTTATTAAAAAAGCAAGGATAAACCGATCCTAGTAAGCGAGGATGAACCCAACCCAATCACAAGTGATCCCTTGGAATGCATGGATGATGCCTACATCCTCCCGATCCACCGGTTGGAGGCCACGACCCCCGACATGGGGCAATGTTTTGTTGTTTCGGGTACGCAAGGAAGGAATATTCCCATGTCCAAGCGACGGCGGAAAATCACCTTGTACTCCTACATCAACCAGGCTCAGGTGATCCCGGAAGCACCTACCCCTGTACGGTACCAGGACGTCAAGCTGATGACTACGGCGGTGCGCCATACGTGTCTGTTCCGCCGGGCTGGAATTAACTAACTCAGGCCGACATGCCACCACTGCGTTGATATAATAAAACGGGGCCCCTTAGGCCGAAGGCCAGATGGGATAGGTTCGACTGCTTTCATTGCTACGGTTTCGATGGCAAGTGAGTCTCCCGATGTGATGACCGCTGCTGCCCGAGCCGGCACCAGCTTCCACTCAGATTTTGATAGACCAGAAGCATCTTCTATCACGGGAAGTCCCCCCATGGGTGGGGAGGAAGACCTGGAGGATGCTCCCCCCGCTTTTGAAGAAGGCGTCTCTACCACGGTTGATGAACTGGTACAGGTGAACCTTGGCAGCGAGGCAGATCTGAGACCCACATTAATCAGCGCAGCCATGTCCCACGAGGAGCGACAGCAGTACATAGACTTCCTCAAACAGTACCATGATGTGTTTGCCTGGAGTTACGATGAGATGCCCGGGCTGGATCCCCAGGTGGTCGTCCACCGTCTGGGCCTCCCGGAAAAACATCGTGGGTTTAAGAAGCCTCCCAGGAAGATGCACCCTTCTCATGGTGCTATGGTTGAGGTCGAAGTTGATAAGTAAATCAAAGACAACTTCGTTAAAGAGGTCCAGTACCCCAAGTGGATTGCCAACATTGTGCCAGTCAGGAAGAAGAATGGGCAGATCAGAGTCTGCATCGACTTCCGTGATCTTAATCGCCACTGCCCAAAGGATGACTTCCCACTCCCGGTGACGGAATTGTTGATTGATGCCACGACCGGGTTCCAAGCCCTATCATTGATGGATGGATACTCCGGGTACAACAAAATCCGGATGGACCCCGAATACGAGGCGTCCACTGCCTTCAGGGCTCCCCAAGGTACCGTTTTCTACCAGGTTATGCCATTCGGTTTGAAAAATGCAGGTGCCACTTATCAGAGGGCCATGCATCGCATATTCAAACTGATCCTCGGGACATTGGTGGAATGCTACGTGGATGACCTCGTAGTCAAATCATGTCAGTTCCAGGACCATCTCAAAGACCTTGAAAAATTGTTCGGTTTCCTCCGTTCCCATCACCTGAAGATGAACCCGTTGAAGTGTGCCTTCGGGGTCACCTCTGGGAAGTTTTTGGGCTTTGTTGTCAGATACCGAGGTATCGAAATCGACCCGGAGAAGATCAAGGCCATCAGCCAAATGCCTCCCCCAAGAAACATTCAGGATCTTCGAGGCCTTCAAGGCTACTTAGCCTATATACGCCGATTCACCGCTAATCTGGCCGGCAAGTGTAAGCCCTTTTCCCGGCTCATGAAGAAGGGCGCCGCCTACGAATGGGATGAGGAGTGCCGGACCGCCTTCGAGTAAATCAAGCAGTATCTGCTCCAACCTCCAGTCTTGATGCCACCCATCTCCGGAAAGCCACTGGTCTTTTATGTGACCGCCCTGGAAAGATCCCTTGGTGCGCTGCTCGCCCAGTGGAATAACGAGGGTACTGAGAACAGTCTCTACTATCTCAGCCGCATGCTTCTCGATACGGAGGTCAGATACTCCCCCATCGAAAAGAGCTGCCTTACGCTCGTATTCGCCGTGCAGAAGTTGCGACATTACCTACATCACCATGAGGTGCAATTGGTCTCCCGGGTGGACCCACTGAAGTACATCCTGAACCGCCCCATGCTAACTGGCCAACTAGCACGGTGGGCGGTGATTCTCCAGCATTTTGATATCAGGTTTGTACCTCAGAAGGCCATTAAGGGACAGGCATTGGCAGACTTTTTAGCTGCCCATCCAACCTCCGCGGATCAATCCCTGGACCTGGATTTCCCTGATGAGACGATCCTCTCAGTCGATTATGTTGTCCCGTGTTGGAAAATGAATTTCGACGGCGCCTCCTAGAGCCCCACCGGAAGGAGGCTCAACGATCCCAAGCTCAACACAGTGGGCCTGAGTATTTTCTTCATTACCCCAGCGCAGGCCATCCTGCCATACTCGTTCCTGTTGTCAGAAGGTTGTACGAACAACGAGGCAGAGTTCCAGGCTCTCATCACCGACCTCGAGTTGGCCCTTGAGATCCATGTTCCCCATCTTCATGTGAAGGGAGATTCCGAGCTGGTAATCAAACAGGTTAATGGCGACTACGTCGTCAGGAAGCCAGAGCTTGCACCGTTGCTGGTGTACACCCTCCTCCTAATGGCCCAATTCTCTTCTCGAACAGAGGTTACCCATGTCCCACGGTCGCAGAATGGCCAAGCAGACGCCCTGGCTGGTTTAGCCGCATCGCTCGCAGAACCCGAGCAAGATGATTTGATCATACATGTGGCACACCATAGAGTCATTGCCCCCGTCACCCAAGAGGACAATGATGGCCTGCGGGTGAGTCATCTCACTGCCGAACCCTCTACGTCAGGGGTCCCAGGTTCGTCAGACGCAGTAATTGAAGCCAATCCCGACTGGAGGGCACCTTTTGTCGAGTATCTCCAAAATGGTCGCCTCCCGGACGACCGGGCCGAGCGCGAGCGAATCCGACTCCGCGCGCTGCAATTTACCCTCCAGAGCGGCCCCAGTCTTGAATAGATCCTTTATAAGAGGAGTTTCGATGGTGTCCTCCTCCGTTGAATCCAAGGAGTAGAGATACCTCAAGTTATGCAAGAGTTTCACGCCAGTTCCTATGGCGCCCATCATGATGGGCCGAAACTATCCCATCAAATTCGGAGGTTAGGGTACTTTTGGCCCTCTATGATCCACGATTGTATTGGGTATGCCAAGAGATGCCACGCGTGCCAAGTTCATGCCAACTTCCTGCATCGGCCGCCAGATCCCCTCCACCCCACCAAGTACTCTTGGCCATTTGCGGTATGGGGGCTTGATGTAGTGGGACCGTATCCACCGACAACAGCCTGCCAGTGTAGGTTCATCCTGACTGCTACAAATTTCTTTTCCAAGTGGGAAGAGGTAGTTCCGCTCAAAGAGGTCAAGGCCTGTTCCATCGTTGACTTTGTGAGCTCCAACATTATCCACCGATTTGGGGTACCTCACGCCGTCCTCACCGATAACGGAACCAACTTCTGACTAGCTGAATTAAAGAAATTGTATGCCATGTATGACATCCGGTCGAACCATACCTCCCGCTACCACGCGCAGGCGAATGGACAGATCGAGGCATTCAATAAGACCCTCTCTAACATTCTGCAAAAGATGGTTGGTCAGAACAAGAAAAGTTGGCCGGACAAGCTCCCCAACGCCCTCTGGGCTTACCGGACGACGACCCGCAACTCTACCCAGGTGACCCCATATTCCCTAGTGTATCGAGCCAAGGTCGTCCTACACATTGAGATCCAACTGTCATCACTACGCACTACAGTTTATGATTACCCGACATCAGATGAGGTAGCCGAGATCCATCTAGCTGAATTGGAAGCACTGGACGAGAACCGACTTCGTGCCCTGCACAATCTGGAAAGGCATCAGGACAAGATAGCGAGGGCCTTCGACAAGAAGTTTCGTCTCCGCTCTTTTCTACAAGGCGACCAGGTACTGGCCCATCGAGCGCCAATGATTCCCGGTAGGAAACCGCCCAAATTAAAACCTAAGTGGGAAGGGCCTTATATCATCCATAAGGTTTATCCCAATGGAGAATACTCCTTTGTGACCACAGATGGAGAGCGTACAACCCCTTCCCCCAATGCCAAATTCCTCAAGCGATACATTGCCTAGGGAAAAATGGTCTTGCACGACCCTAAACTGCGAGATGGTCCTGCACAACCCTAAACTGCGAGATGGTCATGCACGACCCTAATGTGCGAGATGGTCCTGCACGACCCTAAACTGAGAAAGGGTCCTGCACGACCCTAAACTGCGAGATGGTCCTGCACGACCCTAAACTGCGATAGGTTCCTACACGACCCTAAACTGAGAGATGGTCCCGCACGACCTTAAACTGCATCTCCGTCCTTACTGCAAGACGTTAAACTGCAAGCCAGTCAGGCCTTCCTGACCGAGGCTCAGCCTTAGGCCCCTTGGCATCCTTGGGCCCCTGGCCCCCCGTCCTTACTACAAGACGTTAAACTGCAAGCCAGTCAGGCCTTCCTGACCGAGGATCAGTCTCAGGCCCCTTGGCCTCCTAGGACCCTTGGCCCCCCATCCTTACTACAAGACGTTAAACTGAAAGCCAGTCGGGCCTTCCTGAACGAGGCTCAGCCTCAGGCCCCTTGGGCTCCTTGGGACCCTGGCCCCCCGTCCTTACTGCAAGATGTTAAACTGCAAGCCAATCAGGCCTTCCTGACCGAGGCTCAGCCTCAGGCCCCTTGGTCTCCTTGGGCCCCTGGCCCCCCGTCCTTACTGGAAGACGTTAAACTGCAAGCTAGTCATGCCTTCCTGACCGAGCCTCAGCCTCAGGCCCCTAGGCCTCCTTGGGGCCCTGGCCCCCCGTCTTTACCGCGAGACGTTAAACCACAAGCTGGTCAGGTCTCCCCGACCGTGGTCTGGCCTCAGGCCCCTTGGTTTTTTCCGCGACTTACCCTCTTACGGGATCGTACGGTATGGTGTAGGACTACGTCCTCATTCACGTTGGATTACATGCCGCACCATACACATCCCCGAATGAGATGCCCCTCGTCCCGCATGACGTTAAACTACATGTCAAGAACTACGTGTGGCTTGATTCCCATCTTCATGGGATACGTAGGAACGCTCGGACGCCTCGTCTTGAGCCCAGCCCCAAGCATTTCTCTTCCAATATCCCCCCTGGGGGTATTTTCCTTGGAGGACCATTGTGTAGCAGGGAGTAGGCTCTCTTAGCCGCGATCACACAACCCCGCTCACACAAGGATTGTAAGGGTCATATCATGTGCCCACTCCCATTCTTCTATCCTCCCACGTCCTCACCGCACGACGCTAAACTGCATGGCCTTCAAGAACTACGTATGGCTTGATTCTCATCCTCATGAGATATGTAGGAATGCCCGGACATGTTGTCCGTTGGCCTTGCCCAAAATCCAAAATCTTCCCCTCCGGTCAATACATGTAAGGGTGCACACTTTTTCCCCAACTTACATCGATCATGCCTCGACCCGGCTGCACATCCCCCCTGGAGATGTTTGCCTCTTTCATGGATGGATACAGCTATGCTTCACCCACCCTTTGACTGGGATTTCGTCATTTTTTCACACCCAGAGGGATCCCCAAGAACGGCCTGGATACTACACCCAAGGGCTCTCCTACCGATACGGGTCAATGTCCCCAAGGGTTTTCAAGCAAAAAGCCAATACAAGTCTCGCGTTGCGAATTTGGTCAGCGGTCGATGCTCACTTGTTGCTCCCATATCGGGTCACCATAGGAAAACTGTGTTTCAAACATGGTCAAAAGTGTCCTGGAACGTCGGGTCCACCGCCAGATGTCCCAGACATCAAGTGCAGTGATTCATTCTGCCCCATCCCGAGGTGACAAACTTCCCCCGGGTGGTGCTAGCGATTGGGGACATGGCCCTGATTCCCCATAGGGGGTGTACGGTGTGATGTAGGACTACGTCATCATTCATGTCAGGATTATGTACCATGTCGTACCCCCCCCCCCTTTACGAGGCCCCTTGGCCTCCTCGGGTCCCCGACCCTCGTCCTCATGTAAGACGTTAAACTGCAGACCCATCAGGCCTTCATGATTGATGCCTGGTCTTAGGCCCCTTGGCCTTTTCGGGCCTCTCTGCCCAATCTCTTACCTGGGGTGTACGGTGTGGTGTAGGACTACGTCCTCATTCACGTCGGGATCATGTACCATGTCGTACCCCCCCCCCCCCCCCTTTGTGAATCCCAGCCTCAGGCCCCTTGGACTCCTTGGGCCCCTGGCCCCTCGTCCTCTTTGCAAGATGTTAAACTGTAAGCCCGTCAGGCCTTCCTGATCGAGGCTCAGCATCAGGCCCCTTGGCCTTTCCGGGCCACGGCCCAGGTCCTATCTTATAGGATCGTATGGTGGTCCTATCTTATAGGATCGTATGGTGCGACATAGGACTACGTCCTCATTCACGTCGGCTTCTTCGCCATACCGTACACCTCCCTTCATTAGGGGTATATTACTCCCATCCTCGTCCCGTATGACGTCAAACTACATTTGGAGAACTACGTGTGGCTTGATTCCCATCCTAATAGGATACGTAGGACCACCTGAATGTCTATGATTCGGGTCCAGCCCCATCCCTCAGGAATCTCCATCCCATCTTGGCCCCTTGGCCTATTCTTCCTTCATGATAGGAATATATGGTGTGGTGTGGGATTATGTCCTCATTCGCATCGGTCTCGTAATGACTCCCATCTACCTCTCTCTTCTGAGCTGTTTTGTTGATCCCTTTCCGGCAGTCCACCGATGTGCCTAAGAGTACTCTGGTTTATTACCTGGAATGCTAAGCTTTACTCGGACACGTCCGCACCGCCTTCTAGGCTTTGTGTATCCCTGCATCAGGGCTTTCATCATCCTTCAAACCTGGAGGGACCCCCAACAACAGCCTGGATACTACACCCAAGGGCTCTCCTACCGTTACGGGCCAACGCCCCCGAGGGTTTTGGACAACAAATCGATAAAATCCCGCGTTGTGAATATGGTCAGCGGTCGATGCTCGTTTGCTATTCCCACCTCAGGCTAACGCGATATGGACACTGAGTTTCCACCATGGTTAACAGTTTTCCTCTCTCGCCACGCCGACCCATTAGGCCCAAAATTTCGGGTGCACAATTCACGCCCTTCATCACTTCATCATGTCCAAGTAGAGTTTTGAAACTCTTGGTACTTTTCCTCCATGCATGTCTGCATGTTGGGGAAACAAGTCGTGTCGAAGGTGTCCTTCGTAACTCTCTACCAACTCCCGTTTGACTCCCCTCAAGTATTTCAATGAGGATACACCCCTTGTTTCCAACACCGAGTTTAACTAACATGGGCTTAGGGATCGAGTTGACATCTGTGATTACTCGGGATGTTGTCACCATTCATGGTCCGAGCTCTAAGACCATCAACTAGGATTCCCATCTGGAAGTAAGTTCAGCTTGATTCCTGTCTCGATAGGATACATAGGAATGCCCAGACCCCTTGTCTCTGGGCCCAACTTGATTTCAGCTAATTTGCCTCTCGGGTCCTGCCATCAGGACCCCGATTACGGGACAACGTGGCGTAGTGCGGGATTATGTCCTCATTCTCGTCAGGTTTGTAAAGGTTGCACCACGCACACCCCCATTCTGAGAGTTACCCTCCTATTCCTTGTCCAACACAACATTAAAAGGCACCCTTTAGAACTATGTGTGGCTTGATTCCCATATTCATGGGATACGTAGGACCACCCGGACGCTCTATCATCGGGTACATCCCATTTGTGGAACCAGTCTTCCCCCCTGTTTCACCTCTTACCTTTATATAGGCCCCTCGGCCTAAGGTCTCCCTCTTTGATTGGCGTACAATTTGATGTGAGATCATGTCTACGTCAATTGTGTTTTATAACACTGCACACATTTCCCACCTAGCATCGTTTCTGCTACGTCTGCGCTGCATGACGATAAAATGCATGCCTGGTCCTACCATACGACCCTAACCTGTGACATTATCGTCCTGGCTGCAGGACGAAAAACAGCACTGCATTGTAATAACCTCGTTGTAGAGGACATCACGTTGGGTATTGGTCATGTGCCATGCCATTTGTCAACGCCCATCACAGCTTGATCCTTGTGGTGACATCACGACCTACTACTCCAGGCATGTCGCTTCACAAAAAAAAACGACTCGCCTTAAAGAGCAAACATGATTTATCAAATTTCGCTTCTTTTAGTTCAAGGGCCACGCCCGCACTCCCCCTTTTCCCCTGGCACTGGTACCTTACCGTGCCACCCTTTCCGAACTACATGTGGCTTGATTCTCATCCTCATGAGATACGTAGGAGAGCCCGGGAACTTCCCCGTGGGCCCAACCTATCCTTCGTGTTCGGTCCCTCGACTCGAGCATTTCCCCAGAGAATGCATGGTAAGTAGGGCTTAGTTCCTCATTCGTGTCGGGTTTTGTAACCACCTTTCCATGTATCCCCTGCTCCCCTTACCCATCCATGGTCCGAATTCTACGACCCTAAACTAAGATATCCCCATGGGAAAGGAATCCACTCCCTCTCTCTAATACATCTCGTTGTCGTATTCAGATGTGTTTTGACAAAGATCCCGAAGTGTGGGATTTTCATGTGGACATTCCTCTCGTCCCATGACCAAGCTTCGTGAACTCGCTATTTGGATCCTCATATTCCTCCACATCCAAAAGGACTCTTTGACAACATGGATACTAGGCTTAAGGGCTCTCCATGAATGCTGGACCTAAGGTCCCTCCAATCGTTTCGGGCCAACGTCCCTACGGATATTTGACAACATTTGTGACATGGTCCCGTGTTTCGAACATGGTCAACGGTCAACCCTCGTTGTTTGTCCCCATTCTAGGCTAACGCGATAGGATGAAGTGTTGCGAACATGGTCAGCAGTTATTCTCTATCATCACATCACCATCATTGTGATCTAAATCTCGAGTTCCATGATTCACACATTTCCACTTCCTCATGTTCAAGTGGAATTCCATCATACTCGGCTCTTTCTCTTCACGCATCTAGGTGCGCTAAATGAACATGTTAGTGTCATTGGGCCGGTATTCACCGAGCGTCCCTTTGCCCTAGCCTGCCCATTTTTGTGTCGGGAAATTCCCACCACGACTGCTTGCTTCCCACACCAAGCACGACTCACGTGGGCTTAGTAGTTTTGGCAGGATGTCTACCAACATGGCCGGACTTTTCATCGTCCCGCACGACGTTAAACTGCACTTCCAGAACTACGTACGGCTTGATTCCCATCATCACGGGATACGTAGAGACACCCAGGCATTTCACCTAGGGTTCATCCCCAGGAATCAGATAATCCTGTTCCTCCCCATTTCCGGCCCATTGGCCTGACCGCTCGGGGGGAACTATGTAGGTGCAATTTTTTCCCTGAACAAGTTTAGGATGCCCCAAGGTCCCATTGGGAAGTGTCAGGCCTCCTCTCTAGAGAGTCCCTGTCCCAAAGAAGGAATGATCCATGATCATACCAATGCGCCCATATGGCGTACTCCCACTACGGTGGTGTAATTACATGAGTGTTGGATTCTGTTCAAGCAAACCATCCCTCCATATTCCACGCTTTGCGTACCCCTTATTCGGACCCTTGTCCCCTTTCATGTCTGAAGGAACCCTCTAACGGCCTGTTCTCATGCCGCATCAGCTCACCTACCATCCTGGGCCAACGTTCCGGAAGACGGGTCATGTCTGGAAGGACCCCTTAACAGTATGGATATCTGACCCATGGTCCGCCAACTGTCTTGGGCCAACGTCCCGAAGGATTGATCGACAACATTTGTGACATGGTCCCATGTTTCGAACATGGTCAACGGTTGACCCTCATTTGTTTTCCCCATTACAGGCTAACGCAGTAAGGATACTGCTTCTCCTCCATGCGCCCCTGGTGGTTCCCCATTCGTGCATAAGAGCACGCTGAAGAAATGGTGGGATGAGAGGGAAACTATCTCCTGTTTCTCACATCGGGCTCGACTCACATGGGCTTGGGGAGTTGTCACCGACCGTCCCGCAGACATTGCAGGGATGTAACAAGGAAATTAAAACAGTGGAAATCTTGTGCGCTACGGCATTCAAAACAAAGAAATAAATTGAAGCACGAAAGTACCAATAAAAGTGTTTTGGGTTTGTTACAATACTCGGGGGTTGACTCCCCCCATGGACGGGTTGACCCCGTCAAAAGAGCGTTGCAGCTCCGCCACCCGTTGACTTGTGGCATCCAAGGCTTGCTGCCACTGAATCAGCTCCCGCTCCTCCTCAGCAGCGGTGGGGCACAGTTCGTCAGTTCTGGATTTGGCCCTCTCTACGTCAGCTTGAACGACAACCATCTTTTCCGAGGTCTGCCTCATGTGCTCTTCTTCCTCTGCTAACTGGGCCTTCAACCATCACACCAGCTCAGATTGTGCAACAAGAGAGGCTGAAAGCTCGTCTGCCCAGGTATGCATCTGTTGGACCTCGCCTTCAGCCTCCTGGAGCTTCTTAATGCTGGTCTCCTTCCTCCACTGCTAGCCCATGCTGAGCCCACGATCATGCTCCCGGATCTTCTCAGCCATAAGATCTCGGATGAGTGCATGAGGACGTTGGTAATCCACTCCCCCAACACACATTTCGCGCAATCGCGAGCGGAGTCTATCCATTTCGCCAAGCCATTGCGCTTGGGGGGTATCCTTGATAAAGCGCGTGATCAGCTTCCACGACCGGCGGTGGACTATGCTACTGTCTTCTTTGTCGGAGGCCGTTTCATCCCAGTCTGCGCGATTGGCAGGCTCGTATGCGGGGTACACCCGCAGGAAATCCTCGGCAGGGTCTACATCTGGTGTTGAATCTGGTACGTCACCTGACGCCGAAGCAGGCGCGACAGGACTGGGACCGACCGGTTGATCCTCTTCCTTAGAGTCCACCTCAATGACTTTGGGTACGGCCCTGATGATGGTCCCGCTAGTGACGGTGTGCGTCGCAGCCTGAGGAGATGGGGGACTATCTCCACCATCACCGACATGCCCCTAGGAGGGGCGCCACCAGACATCCCGACCAGTCTTGCCGCAATAGCCCACGCCAGTCGAAGAACTGTACGACAGAGAGGGACATAAACGTTAGTTCGCATGGCCTACATGTGACAACAAGGAGACCGGTAGAGGAGACTTACGGAGATCGACCTCCTGGCGCTGATCTTTAGCCGGTACTGACAGGACCCCGAGGCGAGGCCCTCCGTATACTGTTGGAAGGTCTGAAGATTCTGGAGGATCCACCTCAGGCGCCCTGGTCCCACCAGACACA
The DNA here is from genome assembly GCA_963277665.1 of Viscum album. Lineage (NCBI taxonomy): Eukaryota > Viridiplantae > Streptophyta > Magnoliopsida > Santalales > Viscaceae > Viscum > Viscum album. Next base: position 1,757,624,239 of record OY728161.1, read on the forward strand.
GAACTGGACGCAGCCATAGGCGAGGGTTCTGAAGGTCCCGCATCATCACCCGCCAAGGAGCAAGAATGAGGCATGCGAACAAGTTCCTTCTGTATGGCTCAATCATTGGTGAGAAGTCCATAGAGACCCAAGAACAGATCGCAAGAAGAGAAGTTCAGAATGCTACCTCGAGAGCCTCCGCGAAGTCATCAGATTCTGAGCATCGGTCTCCGACCCCACCCTCCTCCAACGGGCTCCCTCTTTCAGCCTCATCCTCCCGAGAGGAGTCCTCTGATTCCTCTGGAAAGGGGAAGCGCTCCCTCAGATCGACAGCCGATAACTATGGGGGGACCGTCTGATTCAACAGTACCCTCACCCAGTCTGTCATTGGGAGAGGGACACCAATGGAGTGGGCATAATCCTCCAGCTCGTCAAGGTACTGTTCTGCCTCAGCCGGAGATGCCATGAATCCAGCCTGAACTGGGTCTATTCCCGGTAACTCCATCCTGACGCGATTCAGGTGGGCCCATATCTCGGGTGGGCTGAGGAATTGCTGGTTGACATCCCAAATGTCCCAAGCTTCTGGGAAGAAGGCATCCTCTGCCATGTCAATATGACGCAGACGCTTCCCCAGAGCCTGAGTGGATATCCTACGAAATCCCATCGGTGGCCGCCCCTCTGGATGACCCTTCTCTTCCGGAATCACCGGATCCACCGCTGCTGCCATACCCTCGGCTAGTGCGGGTCCCGCCGCCATGGTAGCCCCGCTACCACGAGTGGCCCTAGCTGCCCTCCGACCCCGACCTCGAGATAGAGGAGGCCCACCGTCACCGACCTGGATAGTTGATTGCTTCAACATCTCCCCTGGGTAAGCAGCCTCCCAAATGAGGGCGTACTCGTTCACCAATCCGAAAGCGGCGGTGGATGGTGGCAATGCAATCCGCATCTTTCCATATTCCCGTGTAAAACATGAGCCATAGTTTCCTCATGACACACGGGTGCTCCTCGTGATGCACCTCTCAGTAGACCTGCGGGGTCAGCCGCTGGAGGCACCAGAACTGCCTCAGAAACCGATGTCGGGTGTACGGTTCGCAGAGCGGCTCATGATCTATCCATGCCACAAAAAATCCACCTTGAAAGGCCAGGACGTAAGCCCAATGTTCTTCCGTTCCCCGCCTGTCATCAGTATGTATCCCCGTCGGCAAGGGAAAGGGGTGGAAATTAAACTCGTCCTCCATCCACACCCAATTCAGTACCATCGGAATGGTCAGTTTGAACGGGAAGCTCCTGACTGTGTTCAGGATAGAGGGGCGAAAGTTCGATCCTGGTGGCGAAATGGGGTTCGGATACTCATAAATCTCCCTGATATGCGTTGCGATCCACCCATACAGGAGGTGGAAGGGCCCGCATATCCATGGCTGCTTCTTGCCCTCGCTAATATGCCACAACATTCTGTACAATTTGGTGAGCATCGGAACCCCCAGATTGATCTGTTTCCCCATGGCCAACATCGACGCCATGATAAACGAGCTGGGCCGCACCCCCATGCTTGTATCTCTCACCGGTAGGATCCAGCCACAGATGAGAGCCGCGATGAATGCTGCCAGCCTGACTATCGTCTGTTGTTCAGTGCTGACGCTGAAACCCCAAGTCTTCCATCGGCTGTACTCCAAGACCCGCCAATACGAGTTCCCCTTGCCCCGTTGGGCTGCCCTCGGACAAGTTCGAGGCCTCACAGGGAACTCTCGATTCTCTGGGAAATTCAGGAAGCATTTGAACCATCTTCATAAATGGACATCCCTCACTGCCTCCTTGTCCTCTCCAGGGACGAGTGCCATCAGCGCTGACTCCAGTCGCGGCATTTGATCTGTATCTTCCCACATGCTGATGACGGGGAATAATTCGTCATAAATGGCCCCCAAGATCGGAAACCCAGAAATCTATTGGACATCCAACAGGCTGATGCCCACCTCCCCATGATGAAAGTGAAAAGTGTTGGTCATATACGACCATCTGCTCAGCAATTCCGGCATCAGTTTCTTGGGTTGGTAAATGTTGAATTGGGAGGCCCACGCCGCCTCATACAACCCCACTCTCTTCAGCTCGGCCCCGAACTCCTCTCATGAGGCGCCTACCCAGTAGGCCCAGGCCCAGTCATCCATAAAGTTGCCGCCCTGGCGCAGGTCCCACTCATCGGACCATCCCTTATTTGAATCCTACAAAGCCGCCTTCATCATGGTATGGTAGAGAGGAGGGGACGTCTCCGGTTGCAATGGCCTCCCATCAATGTCGTTCACATGGATGTAGAGATAGTCAGCGATGATGGGTGTGAAGTCCTCCTGCGCATGACCATTAGCCGCACTGAACCATTGGTGCTGGCACCGTGTGCTCCTGAACCAGCAAGCTGGTTAGTCCCTACTCACCTCAGGGATAAAGACGTCATCCCTCAGCCTGAAGCCGTACAATGGATGTTTCTTGCATTACGGATAATCCTTCTGACCCTCCGATAGCAGATCTGTCAAAGATGTGTGGTCGGAGTAGCTTCAGACCATCTCCCCCAGGCCTGGACGGTTGGCCATCTCATCCCGACAAGCAGCATCTGCAAGCACCCCCAATACAGCCTCTTGATGGGCCATTTTAACTCTGGCCCTCAGAAAAGAATTTTTTTCGGCTGGATCGCGAAGCTCGACCGCGAAGATGAATCACGAAGACAGATCGCGAAGATCGGTCGCGAGACCAAGACGCGAAGTCTAGCCAAGGCCGACAAGCATGGGTTCACTTGGTGCGGACGCGGATCTGGAGACCCGCGGTTCGCCGCGAAGCTCGATTCGCGGAGGGCTGTCGCGGAGTACGCGGAGCTTCACGAAATCGAGACCACAAAAGAAAAATAAGGCACGGGAAGACAAAAGAGGTCGACCCCCCTATTTCTAGGCGGCGACCCCGGAGCATCGCGGTGTGCATCACCCACGCGGAGCATCGCGGCGCACCCAGATCGGTGGCCCCGATGTGCACCGTGGGGCCCCTTCGCGGAGCGGCATCGCGAACCACCGACAATTTTGGCGATTTTCCCTCAGACTTCGACCCTTCTCCCTCCGTGGCTCCAAGTATGAGGGGGGCATTTGTTGACACCAAAATATGGCCTGAAAGAAAGGAACGAAAAGGACGGCTGGCGTGCTGCCTCGCGAAGCACTGACGTGAAGCACCCCCGCAAAACCCCGCCACGAAGTGCCCCGACCATCGCGGCCTCGCGAAGCTCAAGAGGCGGTGATGCTCCGCGAACGCATTTGACGTTCGCGAGCCGCCGTGAAGCACCAGAGGCGGTGATACTCCGCGAACGCATTTGACGTTCACGAGCCGCCGCGAAGCACCAGAGGCGGTGATGCTCCGCAAACGCATTTGACGTTCGCGAGCCACCGTGAAGCTCCAGAGGCGGTGATGCTCCGCGAACGCATTTGACGTTCGCGAGCCGCCACGAAGCTCCAGTGGCGGTGATCCTCCACGAACGCATTTGACATTCGCGAGCCGCCGTGAAGCACCAGAGGCGGTGATGCTCCGTGAACGTAATTGACGTTCGCGAGCCGCCGGGAAGCACCAGAGGCAGTGATGCTCCACAAACGCATTTGACGTTCGGGAGCCGCCGCGAAGCACCAGAGGCGGTGATGCTCCGTGAATGCATTTGACGTTCGCGAGCCGCCGCGAAGCTCCAGAGGCGGTGATGCTCCGTAAACGCATTTGACATTCGCCTGCCGCCGCGAACCTCCAGAGGCGGTGATGCACCGAGAACGCATTTGACGTTCGTGAGCCGCCACGAATCTCTAGAGGCGGTGATGCTCCGCGAACACATTTGACGTTCGCAAGCCGCCGCGAAGCACCAGAGGTGTCGCGCAAGTTTTGCTTCACGACGCCCCTTCCTTATAAATACTGGACTCCCCCTGAGTCCCGAGGAGGGACGATCCAACCTTTTGGCTTCATCACTCCCAAATAATGAAGCAATCTTTTCCCCGGGAATCATGAGCTCCGCGAGGTATTTTTACGTCACGAGACGCCTCTGCTTTGTCCCGTTTTGAGCCCCTCTTCTGAGAGGGATGCCCTTCGCGAAGCTCAACGGCATTCGCGAAGAAAGGGGATTCCCAAGGGAATCCAGGCAGCCGCGGAGCACTTATTCTTCGCAAAACACCGAACCCATACTAGTGATCCCTATGCTAAGGTAGGATCACTTCACATCGCGAAGCACACTACTTCGCAGGACCCTGCTTCGTGAGACACCCCTTCTTCATGAGGCAGTGCTCCGTGAACACTGTTCCACTTCGCGAAGCACCTTCTACTCACACCCATGCCCCATGACAAGGCCAAGGCACTCCATTTCGCGAAGCACACTCCTTTTCTTAGTGATTCCTCTTCCCGTGCGACCATCCAGGTTTGCACGATGTGATTTCAAAGTCCCATGGACAATACCACCCGTAGAATTGCTTCGCCTAATGCTTCTTCGCATAGGCATGCTAATGGCTATTGCTTCTTCGCATAGCCACGCTAACGTGGACGCCCTGATGGTTCTTTCCACAACCCCCATGACCATGGCCTTACTGGTACCTTCCCTTCCCCAAGGACCATAGGGTACCAGTTATGTAAGTCCCAGGGGTGCAGAGTGAACCCACCTCATCCGAGCTTCAGGACGTTAAACTGCCAAGCACCACGTCCTCAACACATGACGTTAAACTGTGACCCGACCTCGTGTCTCTCACAAAAGGTCCCCCAGCTCGAACATTCTTTACACCACTCATCTCCACAGGAATGGAATCACCCATCCACAAGGGATGATATCCTCCTTACCGGAGTGGTGTATGTTCATAGGAGTAGGGCGACCCTAGTTCCCCAATGGATGACTGCACCTCTGCATCTCCGTACTTCCCCACTACCAAGGTCAGTGGAGGGCGTGATAGGGAACAAGGCACCTCCCACCATTGATCCCAAATCCATCTTTCGTCGCGCTTTTTCGCGCTCTAGGCCTCCGTCCTGGAGTAATTCCCAACACCATGGGCCGCCTAACGCATAATCCCCTCTTCGCTTCTCACGGACGCATCCTTCACGACATGATCCTCAGGTCCTTGCAACCTCTTGTTTCTCACATCGAGCATGGCTCACGTGGGCTTAGAGTGAGCACCATCCCTGACCCATCAACCTTTTGAACTACGATTTCTTTGATACATGTCAAGGCATGGTACGTAGGAAGCCTCCAAGAGGTTCAAGCCCACCCGTCGTTTCTTCACGTCGGGTCCCACCTACGTCCAGCACGACGTTAAACTGTATTCTAGTCCAATGGAAAGCCATTGCGATCTATTTCCTCCTGAACTACGAGGACATTGATCCATGTCAAGGCATTGTATGTAGGAAGCCTTCCAGAGGTTCAAGCCCACCACTCATTGGACCAAGGTCCACCTTCATGTCGGTTCACCGACAAATCCCCATTTGAACTACGAGGACTTTGATCCATGTCAATGCATGGTACGTAGGAAGCTTTCACGATGTTAAAGCCCACCAATAGTGGACCCCTGGGTCTACATTCACATTGGTTCACCGACGAACCCGTCTGAACTACGAGGACTTTGATCCATGTCAAGGCATGGTACGTAGGAAGCCTCAACGAGGTTCAAGCCCACCCATCATCCAATTCACGTCGAGTTCTACCTACGTCCAGCACGACGTTAAACTGCATTCTCGTCCAGTGGCAAGCCATTGCGATCCATTTCCACCTGAACTACAAGGAAATTGATCCATGTCAAGGCATGGTACGTAGGAATCCTCCATGAGGTTCAAGCCACATTGCTCGGTCGTTCGTACACATCGAGTTTCGCCCTCGTCCAGCATGATGTTAAACTGTATTCCCCTCCCTTTGTCCAGCAAGATGTTAAACTGCACACCCATTCCCACCTGAACTATGAGGTCTTTGATCCATGTCAAGGCATGGTACGTAGGAAGCCTCCAAGATGTTCAATTCCACCCCCCATCCGGTCGTTCCAACCCCATTCACATCGGTTCACCGCCGTCCCGCATGACATTAAACTGTATTCCACAACCCGAACTACGAGGACTTTGATCCATGTCAAGGCATGGTACGTAGGAATCCTCCCAGAGGTTCAAGCCCATCTTCCATGAGACCAAGGTACCTCATTTACGTCGGTTCGCTGACACCCACCGCCTGTCGTTTATTCACGTCAGGGTTCACTACCGCCCCGCAGGACGTTAAAGTGTATTCCATCAATCCTTTGAACTACGAGGTATTTGATCCACGTCAATGCATGGTACGTAGGAAACCTTCCCAAGGGTCAAGCCCACCACTAGTAGACCCACGGGTCTACTTTCACGTCGGTACACTGATGATGTTCATCGGACGAAGGTCCAACTTCACGTTGGTTCGCCAGCGCCTCCTGAACTACGCGGACTTTGATTCCCTGCCACGTGGATACGTAGGAATCCTCTTCAAGGGTCAAGCCCAACTTCACTGTCGCCCCCCCAACGATGGTCCCATTTCATTTCCCCTCCACTCCATTCGTCCACTTATCACCCATCCTGATTCTCACCCGGACCTCATGTCTCGGTGAGACCATGCCGGTATTCTCTTCTTCATTGCTGCCCATGGGCTAGCCCCAATATCGACATCCCTTCAAGGAGAATCCCTCGATCTGATCTATCCTAGCTAATGCTCTGGTTGGGTTGATCCGTCTCCGCTAGACGTTAAACTCGCGACGTACCTTGTGTTAAACACGAGAAGCTGTGGAAAACCTCAGATATGTGTCTATGACATATAATTCCCCACGCTCGGTGTGGGATGCCTCGGGCTTCCACTCCCTCGAGAAGCCCTGTGACCAGGGATAATAGCCAGACACGCTAGGTTCCCCAGCATCTAGACACGCTACTGATCCCTCAACGTGACTACTCCCCCGACTGAAGGTTGCTGCCCTGGCCGGACCCTTTGGAATGTCCCGACAGAAGCAGTTTAATTAACCGGCATCCATGGAAACATGGCACTGGGAAGAGTTTCACGAACTACGTATGAATTCTATTATGGAGACCCGGACTAGGCAACGACTTCTGAGGAGGAATCCACATAAGGAAGAACCGACATCCCATCATCCCGTTTCGATCATGGAGCAGACGTACCTGAGCAAGGAACGAATGCCGCCCGCCTTCGGAAAGCGGGAATGCGGGGAAACAGAGCCATGTGTCCTCCACCGCGTGACGGATGGATGCGCGCGCGCCCCGAAGAAAGCATCGGAAACACACCCTTACCACTCACATCATGTATGCCCAGGCTTTGGTCCACCATGTTTCTAGCTTGGTCTATGTGTGGATGAGGGCTCACACACCATGGCACCAGTACACTGACCCGCTTGATTCTCATGATAACTATGCACCCATATCCATTTTCTTGATATCCTAATATAATTCCCATTTGGTATAGTCTCCCATCGCCCCACATTGGCATGTGGTTGAGTGTCCTAGTTGTATTGTTGAGGCCTTATTTTTTTGAAGGTAAGTCTCCAACAAATAATGTTATAATATAATTGTGTAATGTATTCCACCAAAATCATGTACATGATTTCATTCCATTTCCATGTTCTTCATACACATTAATTCAATGCTTTAAATGGTCATATCATTCCTCAAATATTCTTTTGAAAAGTAAATAAATCAAAATAGTCAAGGCCAATAATGATATCTCCATTCATCTTCAAATCATTAAATGGTTTTGTATTCTTCTTCCTTTCATGGTTTATTTTATCAATTCCAATAAAAAACATTCATATTGTGAAAATTCATTACTAATTATATCATTTCAAGGATTTTGGTTTCGAATAAGTTAATAATTTTCTAGATTTATACAAATTCTTCCAGGAATGGGTAATCCACCAACTGTTTGGGAATGATAGTAGGCATAGAAAATATTATATTAATTTCTAATCCAAAACTTCGAAAATTAATTATCTAATGAAAAATGTTTTTTATATTGTCATATTTCATTCCCTGTCATGATCTAGACCATTAGATTGAAAATCAATGACCCAGACATAATTTGAATAGAAAAAAACTAGGACCAATAGATTAATTTATTTTATATTTATGAAGATTCACTTGATGCATATGGATTAGAAAATTAATATTTGTGAAAAAAGTGGTTTCATAGTGGGTGGACCAGATTTTATAGACTATGTATAAATTAGAATCATTATGAAAACTATATAGTCTAAAACAATAGTCATATCCATGTAAGATTTAGTGTTATTTTATATGTAGGATCCTAAAAATTGTATCTATATACCATTAATTTATCATCTTTGTTTAATCCAATTTATTTTCATATAACCCTAGTATTATAATCGCATGAACCATCCACTACTAGCTTCCAATTTCTAGGTCACACGACATTGATGTTGATTCTCTGTGTGTTTGACCCTAGACTAACATTTTAATACATACCCACATAGAAATGCCTACTAGGTTTAATGTAAATTCTTATTCTTATCCCAACATCATTGAATTAACAATGATACAAGGATGGTTAGATTTTGGAATTGTTACTGGGGACTCTAACTGATTATTTTTGAAAAATGACCTTCAATGAAATCATGTTATTTATTCATACTTCTTCGTTTACCATATCATTATTACAATTTTCTCACACTAACTAGCTCCTACATCTTTGTAGTTATTCTAATGTATGAGTTGGGACCCTCTATGTCATTGAGGATCTTAGACACTCAAGAACTATTATCGTTCCAGGTAGATATTGAACGACATATCTCTTCATGATGTTGTTCAGACAAGTTTGAGAAAAAAATCATCTAAATCTCATACATCATAATACCCATTATATTCCACTTGAATAACTTGGTGATAGACCTCTAATAATGGAGTGAACCATCATCAATTCGGATTGTAACTACCTATGTACTTATAAAATAATTTATTTTCATTTTATAATTAAATAGTTAAAATATTTATAAATGTATAATTAAATAATTGGTTTTTATGAAATTATGGAATTCTTACTGATGGAATAGTAATATATCCATATGAATATAAATATGGACATTTGGAATAGTAATCTTTCCAATATGATAGTAACTTCAACTATGAGAGTATAACTAAAATTTGTGCATCTTATAAGGGTAATCATGACATATTTATATGATGAAATAATTGTTTAAATGTCGTTGAAATGATAAAGTAAGTGTTTTTTTATTTTATAAAAATTCAATTATAACTTGACAATTAATTAACCATTTTTCATAAAAAGTAATCATAAATTAATATTTTTAATTATTATGATTTTAATATAATTTTATGAGAACTTATGTAATTCTTCAAAGTGTTATGAAATCAGTTATAATTTTAAAATACACATTTTATAAGTAAAATATTATTTTAATTGAAAATTAAATTTATCATATTTAGAAAAATATTTTTATAAAATTTAGTTCAATTTTTACTTCTACACATCAAAAAATGGATGGGGTGAATTTTTTTGATTTTTCTGAAATATTTGAATTTTTGAGAATAGTGGAATACTATAATTTTGAAATAAGAAAAATACAATAACTATAGAGTCTTGAATGATGTTATATTGAGGTAAGAAACCAAGTTTCAAGATCACATGCACTAATTAAAATATTTAATCATAATAACCAACAATATTTTTTTTCATTATCAAAATAATAAAATAATGATTAAAATAATGGAAACCCCCTCCACCTCATCCACTATAAATACCTCCACTCACCCTCCTCTTATACTCACACCTATCAATATTTTTGACTAGTACAATTTATACAAAATCCTCTTACGAAGCCTCTTCCCCATGTTTGAGTCCAACTAGTATCACTAGAGGAGCAACCCAAATCTCATATGGAGGTTCTCCAAGTGGAAAATTCAATAGGTAAAAATCCACTTTCATTTTCATTTATGGTTATCAAAAAACTGATGGAATTATCTAAAAAATATCATTAATGTTTTATCTAATGACTCAGCATCATATAAGAAAACAAAATGATATATGATATCATTTAATATTCTGAATACATATGAATACCATTTCCTTCCACATCTAGAATTTATCTTCTGTTCTATAAGAAAATCAATTATGAACCAACCATGGAAACCATATGAAGTACGCCCCTAAAACAATATAAATAAGAAAATATTATTAATAAATTGGTGGATTGATATTATAAAATTATCATATAAGTTGATATAAAAAATGAACATGTTTCTTTAAAATATTAATAATTTAATTTGCGCCATTATACATGAGGTTTAAAAACATTTTATATAAGACACACCTGGAGTAAAGGAATTCATACATAATTTACATTCATTGGGTTATCGTTCTATATAATTAACTATGTGTTACTAAGATTAATTTTTAAATGATTTTTTAATATTATGTTTTATTTTGTGGATTTAATTTCTATATACACATTCCTATTTTCTGTTAATTCTCATACCAATTAGATGATATTTGTATGTGAAATTTCGTTTAAATTACTCTTTTGAACTTCTATTTTGACAAAATTAAAATGTTATGTTTTATTAAAAATAATATTTTTACTGTTTATTTTATGGTTCATGGTCATTTAATATGATCAATGTTGGGATATATATCTCCATACAATTAATTGGGTATTTTTATGTTTGAGGTCGTCCGTGTGGTTACTCCAAGTGTAACTACGATGGGTGAACCATTAGGTAGCTATGGGGGTTATATTATTATGTAGATGTGAGGATTATAAATCCTAATGTATCTAAGAGGGTTAAATTCCTAAATATCCCAATATGGATTATATATGTTTATTTATGTTTCATAGAAATATCATGCTTTCACAATGTAACTATCATATACTTATTGGTTGAGAAGTATATCATTAGACAAATGAATTAATATATTTATATGTATTCCTGTAATAAAAGTTTATTTCTTTTTTTATAACCCTTTCTATGATTTTTGTGCTCATACCATTTGTTAAAATATTTTCCACGGGGTTTAAATATGGGTAAGAGAATAGGAGAATCCATGATAAATGTTGTGAAAAAATTACCAGAAAGTAATTCATGTTTAAATAAAAGATTTGGTATTACAGATAAATGGAATTTGTTTTTATAGTACCCAATTTTTATGTTTTTGGGTTCATATGTATAAATTATGCTCTAATTTTCTAAAACAATTGATCTAAAATTCTTTGGGAATATAAATAAGTGAATCTACAAATTAATTTACTATATTATGTAATGTTTAATGATGAGTCATTATAGTTGGTATTATAGAACAATTTAGATAACTTTAGGGGTTAGGTTGATGACAATAGAGTACCATAAAATATTTTTAACTTATATTTATGATGAAATTATATATTTTTTCAAGATTACCATGTTTCATTGTCTATGGTATGTATGTTCCGAATGGTTTTCCAAATAAGAAATACAAAATCAGAAGTTAAAGGGAACCAGGAGGCTAATATCATTCTGAATCCACAACTAAGATTGTTAGGGATTATATTTGAGAAGTTTGTGATAATAATGGATTATCTTATGCATGAAATAAATTTATGTGGAATCTATTCATGATAAAGACAATAATTACAACAAAATAACATGAAAATAGTATTATAATTTATGAGATAACACACTACTTTTATTGGATTCCTAACCCATTAGTGGCTGAAGAGTGGATTAAATCCCTTAAAAATATATTCATTGTCATGGGGTGTTCATATAATAAAAGTGTTAGTCATTAAATTAATTATTTTGAAGGTGATACTGACTAGTGGTGGAAATTGGTTATGAATACCAGGGATGGGGGAGGAGATCAATATCATGGAATGAGACGAATTTATGAACCTTTCCCTTGAAAAATATTTCCAACGGTGGTTTGAATATGGATAGAAAATAAATTCCTTAAATTGAAAAAATGATGATGATTCAGTGGGTGTGTATGAATAAAACTTTTACCTATTGGAATAATATTCTATAAATCTTATTTATGATATTGATATTAAATTCAATCATTATTTACTCATGATTAATACCAATATACAAAAGGGAATTGCCCTAATGAGAATTTATATGTTATGAGAAACTCATTTGATGTGATGAGATGGTAGAAATGGAATTTTCTCAGGATTATGTGCACATTCACAATATTTAGATGAAATGAACTATATGGAATGAAATTTTAAGGAATCAAAAAAATAAATCCTAAGGAATGAATTTATAGTTTTTGGTTTGTGGGAAGTGTGGTAAAAATCACCCTGGGTAATTTTTTAACAAATCCACGAGTGTATTTGATCTGGTAAGTTTATACATATTGCCCAATAATTTAATGAAAATGAACTTATTATCAATTCATATAATAATAGTATAATTCCTTTCAAGTGTGGTGAGATTGGTAATTATGAAAATACTTTCCCAATGAATGATCCAGATTACAAGAAGAAATGTGTGGTGATATCCATAGAGAATAGATCAATATGTTTTTGTCCTTCAATTTAAGTGGTATCCGATACATTGTTTGTTTACACATATTTTTCTAATTTATTACTTCTTATTAGGTCAAAATATTCAATTATTAATGATAAATTTTCTACTAAATTGGATATTTCACCCCTGGAACTGAGAACAAAACATATGTTTAAAACACCAAGGATGAATGTTATAGAAAAAAAGGAATTATAATAATATTTCTATTAAAATCTGTTGAATGGAATTATCTATAACCCGGGATGTTTTACCCTTAATAGATTTTTATGTAATTCTATGTATGGATTGGATTTCTGTTTATTATGATATGATTTATTATTGAGCTAACGAAGTTTTATTCAGAAATATTTTCAGTTTCTATATAATATTGAGCACATAAAATTAATAACATACTAGGAAGAAGATAAACTATTAAAATAATTAAATTAATGTTGTGTTTCTCATATGGATGAAAACAATGGAACTATTCAGATTAATGATGTACTAAAAGAGAACGTATACCTGGATGTTTTCTCTGTGATTTTCCAAATGTTATACATAATCTAGAAGTTGAATTTAATATTGACTATGTTCATAATACATAGGAAATTTAAAAAAACTCTTATCTAAAGGATTAAGTGGATCTTATTGAATTTAAAAATCTATTACAACAGTTTATTTGTAGAGAATTCATTTTTCCTACCAATTCAACATGGGGTTATCCTGGTTTGTACATTTAAAAAGAAAGATGGTTCCATGAGGGTTTTCATTGAATATATATATTTGAAAAAAAAAATCTTTTTATAGTAATAATCCATCTCCTCATATCGATTACTTGTTTGACTTGCTCTATAGAACTTATTATTTTTACATGATTGACTTGTGATCTTGGTACCATCATCTAAAGGTGAAGGAATATGGAATCCTGAAAATATTGCATCATACTAGAAATGAGAATTATGAGTTTTTTATTATGTTCATTGAATTGAAAAAATCTCCTTCTATATTCATGGATCAAATGAATACAATATTCTATGAATATTTGGAAAAAATTGTTGTTTTTATTGAAGAAATTTTTATTATTTTAAAAAAGTTTTGAGGATCATGAAAAACCATTATGTATTGTTATATAAACTCTAAATGAAAAGAAGTTATATGGGAAATTGAGAAAATATGATTTTTTTGTAGTACAAAATTTCTTTTCAATGGAATATTGTAAATAAATATGGAATAAAAGTTGATCTATGAAAAACAAAAGTGGTTGATGAATTTCCAAGACTTACAAATAGTAGAGAGATTCATAGTTATCTTGAATTAGTAAGATATTATAGACAGTTCATTAAAAACATTTCAAATTTATCTATCCCACTATATATTTTAACATGTAATGTGGTCAAATTTATACAGATTTAAGACTTTGGTTTTTAGGAACTGGATAAGATATTGGATAATGATCATGTTTTGGCCCTAAATTCTAGAAGTAGTGAATTTGACATATATAGTGATGATTCATTGATGATACATGGTTTTGTACTGATACGGAATTATTAGGAAAATAAATACACTTCAAGAAAAATAAAACATCATGTGTTAAGTTATCCCACACATGATTTGGAATTAGCAGCTATTTTCTCTTTGAAAATTTAGTGGAATAATTTATATGAAGAGAAATTGGAAATATATATTAACCATAAAAGTATAAATTATATATTCCCATATAAGTAATTAAATATGTCGTAGAGAAGATATATTTAACTGATAAAGGATTATGATTTCATAATCAATTACTATCATATAAAATAAAATTGGTGGATTCCTTGATTTGAAGACCACATACTACATTAATAATTGTATGTTTTTTAAATGACCCCTTGATAGATGATTTGATGAATTTTTTATTGAATTTTGTTGATGTAGGAAATTATTCTATTTTGATTGAGGTGTCAATGCAATTTTCTATTTTAGGTAGAATTTTGAATGTCTAGATGGAAGTCCATTAGTTTTATAAAAAGGTAGATTAGTTTAAAAAATTTATGTTTCAATAATTGTAGATTTATAAATATTGATTTTTAGGATTTGGATTATGTGTCCCATGGGATCACTATATAAATAAATTATTCTTCTATAAACCTCATATTACACCATTTTATGTTCATCGTGGAAGTAGTACGATGTACTGAGACATTTGGTAGTATTACTGGTGTGATGGGATTAAAATAGATATTTCGGATTTTGCAATGAATTGTTTGTATATTTAATAGGTTCTATTAAACAAAATACTACCAAAGAGGATGCTTCATCCTTTCCTATTTCTATTTTGGAAATGGGAAAATATTTCTACGGACTTAATGATGGGACTAAAAAATAATTCTCACTATGACAATGTGATTTAGATTATTATTGATCAGCTGAAAAAATCTGTACATTTCCTTCCTTTTCGAGATACTATTTCTCTAAATCATTTTTCTATACTATACCTCAATGAGTTTTTTAGGTTACATATAGTTCCTCATTCCTTTGTATTTGAACTTTATCTCAGGTTCACTTATAACTTTCTAAAATAACATCATATGTCACTAAACAATGAATTCAATTTCAGCACATCTTTTAATCCTCAATCTGATTGACAAACTGAGGAAATAATTCAAATGTTGGAGGACATCCTTCAATCATGTTCAATTAACTACTATAGACATTGGGATCAACATATTTGTCTAGATAATTTTTGCTTATAAATTTTTTTTTTATTCCAGTATATTGATGGATCCTTTTGAAGAATTATATGGAATGTGGTGCCGATATCCATCATTATGGGATGAATTTTGGGAATTATTATTGATGGGACTGGAATTTGTAGATTAAGTGGTTGTGAAAGATTAGTTGATCTGGTTGCACATGAGGATAGCTCAATACTGGAAAACATGTTATTCAGATAATAGAATAATTGACTTTCCTTTTGAGGAAGGTGATTCTGTTTTCCTTAAAATATCTCCTAGTATAAGTGTTATGAGTTTTGATAAGAAATAAAATCTAAGTACCTTTTTCATTAGACCTTATTAAATCATATATAATTTTTTACTAGTTTGATACTAAAAAGAATTTCCTATAATTTTATCTTGGGTATACAATTTTATTCATGTTACAATGTTGAGAAAGATTGTGCCAGATTGATTTCATGTTTTGAGCCCCAAAGTAGTTCAGCAGGGAGATAGCCTTTCTTATGAAGATAAGACTCTACTAATTTATTATCATATAAAAAATATAACACTGAATAATTTAATCCACTATGTTATAGTTTTATGGAGAAACCACATGGTTGATGAAGAAACATGGGAATATGAAAATGCTAGGGGCTAGAGGTACACTCTTTTGTTAAATCAGTAAAGTAAAATATCGAGGGCAGCATTTCTCGAAAGAAGGGTGAATGTAACAACCCAAGTATATATAATATAATTTTATTTCATTCATCAATTAAATAGAAACATTTTTTATTAATGTATAATTAAATAATTAGTATTTATAGAAATTACCGATTTTTTACTGATGAAATAGTAATTTGTCATTTGGAATAGTAACATGACAATTAAGAATTAAAATATGGCCAATTGAATAGTAACATCTCCTTTGAGAGTGAAAATAAATTTTTTTTAACTTTTAAATGTAATCATGACATATCTATTTCATGTAATAATTAAATAAATGTTTTGTAAATGATAAATTAATTGTTTTCATTTTTATATATCTAGAATATTTAATTAATTTTTTGATTAATTAAATAAATTAAAATAATATTTATTCACATAATAATTATTAATTAGTTAATATTTTTTTGTCTTATTATTTTCAGATTATATTAGGTGACCATAAATAATTTTTTAATTTTTTGTAAAATCAGTTATAATTTTAAAATCTTTATTTTCCAATAAAAAGGTGATTTTTATTTAAAATTAAATCACTTATATTTAGAAAAATATTTAAATAAAATGGAGTTTATTTTTTTAATTAAACATTTCAAAAACAAGTTGGGATGATTTTGGTATTTTTTTGAAATAGTTCAATTTTTGGTGAATAGTGAAATACAATAATTTAAAAAATAAGCTAAATAAATGAATTATTGAGTCACAGATTATGTTCTACTGAGGTAAGTACCCTTGTTTTGAACTCAAAATCACTTATTATATTATATAGTCATAAGAAGAAACTCTATTCTTTGCCTTGAGCAAAATAATAAAAATTGATATTTTTTTTGGAAAAACCCTCTCTCCTTCACTTTAAATACCACCCCTACACCCCACCTCTACTGACACATCAATATTTTTCATTCAAAAATTTCTTCTCAATAATATTCCCAATCATCTTACCCAATTCCGAGACCATCCTGTCTCACCAAAAGGCCAAAACCAATGTCGTTAAGGCGTTTCCCAATGAGTAGAATTCAAGAGGTAAGAATCCTCTTCAATTTTCTTTTGAATTATTTTTCATTTATAATACTCTCTTGACATCCCGTTATCAAATATTCATAAAAATATTAATTTCTTATATATTTTTTTTAATTTAATCATTTTTATTGGAAAATTCTTAATCAAAATTCTGTTTCTCTCCATTTTTTTTAAAAAAATAAAAACATTGTTTTTTGTTTGTTGAATAACCAATATCATAAATGATGTTTGTTTAATTTCCATTACCTCTATCATGGCTTGTAAAATAACAATTTGAATGGTTAAATATTTTTTTATTTTTATAATACAATACCTTTTAGGTTTTTTAGTAAACATATATATCCTAATATTAATTATATGAGGGAACTTGTTTTTGATTTTCGATTAACAGAAAGAATGATCTAAATGAATAAAAATACCGTTTTATCTAATTATTCATCATAATATTTAGAAAAAAATTTACAGTGTCATTTAATATTCTGGAAAAAAATTAATACCATTTCATTCCTATTATAGAGTTTCTCATCCATTCTATATGAAAATCCATTATGAACCGACCAAGGAAACCTTGTAAAGAACGCACCTGTAGAAATGGATATAATAAAATTTTATTAATAAATGGGAGGAATAATAAAATAAAATGATCACATAATGTTATCTAAAAAATAATATATTTCAATAAAATATTTTAAAAAACATTTTTCCAATATATGGTAGTTTTATACACATTTTACTTAACAGGAACCAAAGGTAAGTAAATTCTTAAAAATTTCCCACTCATTGGTATAACCATCTACTTCATTAAATATATGTTACAAGGATTATTATTTAATGAATTTTGTTTAAACTAAGTTTTATTATGTGTATTTATAGTTTATACACATTTTTATTTTATTATATAAATTATCTTAACAATAATTTGATATTTGTAAGGAAATTTTCTTTTAAAATTCTCTTTTAAAATAATATTTCTAAAAAATGAAAATATGATATTTTATAAAAGCTATTTTCATTATATTTTTATGTTATTTTTCTTGGGAATTGTTAATGATGAAGGGTGGGTGCTATATCTTCCTTTAATTCATTTTATAAGTTTATTTTAGAGGTCAGTAATATGGTTACTCTAAGTGTAACTGTGATTGTCACACAATAATGTTTCCATGAGGGTTACATTGTAAGTTAGACATGAGGGATTAAAATCATATGGTATTAGTGAGGGTTACAATACTAATTAATTAATTTTTTATGTTACCTATAATTTTTTTTTAGTTTTTTATATGTTTCATGGAAATATATTGTTTTTACAAGGTAACTATATGATACATATTCGGTGAGAATTATATCATTGTGGAAATGATATTATATTTTTAATTGTTTAATAATGATTTATATATTTTTTTACATCCCTTACTGAGGATTTTATTCTCATCCCATGTTTTTAAATTTTTCAATATGATTTAAGGATGGGTTAGAGAATAGGAGAATCCATGATGAATATTCTGATGATTTTTTAGGAAGGGAAATAAATTTTATAATAAATTATTTTTTATTAAGAAAGAATGGATATTGTTTTAGTGGTACTGAATTTTTATTATTTTGGGTCGGTATGTATGAATTATTTTTTAATTTTCTAAAACATGAATCCAAAAAGATCATTATGAATATAGTGAACTGAATTCTAAAAGAATTTACAATATTATTTAATTTCTATGTCCGGGTCATTATAATTGCTTTCCATCCATTATTTGTAATCTATACAACTTTATTCATGCTCTCATTTAGTCACATTTCTTTTAATGTAATCATGTACTTGTTAATATGATCCTGGACATGGGTCAATATAGTGGACTTGAGGGAAATATCCACCCAAACATATCTAAATTTTACTTGATTTTTATGATGCGATCAGAAACCAATGAGTCTATTATAATTCAATTTATCTTAGCTTAATTCACATTTCAACTCATATTAGGTCCAAAAAATGGATGTATATTCAATATTCTAAATCCATCAAAGCATGGGATGACAAAGAATAACAATTCAATGAAAAATATTTTTTTCCATACGTATATATAATCTTATTAAAGAAAAAACATTTTTCAGGTGGATGATTAATTAGAAAGGGTTCCTTGAAGAAATTTTATGTAATTGACCAATAATTTCCCATGTAAAAAACGTGACATGTGGTTACACATTGAAACATTATACAAATTCCTAAAACACACTACATAGATTGTGGTTGACATCTCCAATGTTTGAATACTTATTCTCTAGAAACTAGAATATGACTAAGAATTTATGTATGAGGTCCCACATAATTTTAGTCTATGTTTTTGGTTATAAATTCCCCAATCAACAAAGGATTCATTATGTTGTGTAAATCACCATGCTTTTACCCCACATTAAAGCCATTATAATTTTTTTTTAAATTTCATCTAACTCTTCAACAGCTACATCCACCTATGATGATCTTAATGGTTCCATCCTATGAGATGTGTGGAGGACCACCTATATATCTTGGCTTCCATGTATGCATGTAAGAACAATAAAATAATGATTGTTATTATATTAATTATAATAAACAATCAAAAAAATCCAACAACCATTATTCCAAAAAAAAAACCTCCACAACATCAGTAACTGAATTGGGTTTTATATCAATAGAGGAGTGTCCATTATCCCCCATAGAATATGGAATCCAATGGGTAACCAATATAAATTCTAGATCATTTACTATAATATATTTTCATAGAACAATATTTTCCCCCATCGTCTTAGTATATTTCACACCCTAATCAGCAATATTCACCTAGATCATTTCCCATATTGCTACAACCCCCGCCACATTAGACAAAACATTAAAATAAATATAATGATTTCATTTTAAATTCATAGAAGATATTTAATAATAGAGAGATAGAGATAAAAAATTTAAGATAATATATCTACTAGCTAGACCACAAATTATGGAATATATTTAAAAAAATTTTAGCAGATTATAGGGTACTATTCCAATTAATGTAGAGACACTTATATAGTAATAGGCTAAATTTTTAGTTCTTTATAGTATAAAATATATAAATATTCACCAAAAATAATATGTAAAGGAAAATTGGATAGAATAACCTTAACCTCACAAGACATTCACCAGTAAAGACAATAATGAATCATCAACCAATGATTATAAAGAAAAAAACATAGTATCAAATCTAAGTGAAAATACTCCTAAAAAGTTGAATCTCAAAGAAGAGTATGTATACCTAGAAGTACCGTAATTCATCCACCCTCCTCCCTCATAAAATAATGATACAAAGAATTATAGATGGAGAAATAAGAAATATTTTTAAATATTCATGAAACTCTACCTAAATATCCCCTTTTGTAGGAATTTATGTTATTCCGACATATATTATATAATTAAAGGAGATAATATTCAATAAGAAAAATATATAGGAATTAAGATTTATATCCTTGATTGAAGTATGATCTATGATAGTTTAATTGAAATTTACCCCTAATATAATGGACCTTGAAGTCTTCTCAATCCCATGCACCATCATAACATGAGATTTTAAAAAATATTTTTTGGATGTTGTTGCATGTATGGACCCCATTTTAATGATTATTTTCTTGGGATTATGACATGAATACCTAAAACATATGAAATTGTAACATTATCAAGAAACATTATCTATAATGTATCGTTACGGACTCCACAGGGGTCATTAAATTAATATAATAAAATTCATATTTTTCAATAAAATTATAATCCAAAATATAGAGGAAGAATGAGATGACTTTATAATTATAGGATGACTATTTATAGTAGAAGAAAATCCATAACAATTGTTAACCAAGATAAACTGATTTTTAATTTCAAGGATGAATTAGTAGGAATTGACTGAATTAAGTCATACGAGCAAAGTGGTGACTCATTTTATTTTCAATCCATTTTTATGGATGATGAAAAATAATTTTTCATGGATATTAAGGATGATAACAAGAATTATATTCTTGATTAAGAAGACTATAGTAAATTTGTATATGTGTTTTGTATCAAAAACCTATTGAGCAAAACTATTACACATTTCATACCCTCCAATAATAATCTACCAAATTAAGAATTAAAGCCATTCTGACACATTGTACTACACATTCATATAAATTATAGATTCATTTTCATTAATAAAATTCTCATATATAAATAAATAAAAATATTATAAATAGATAAATGATCTCAATACATATAAAAAATCAATATCATAAGTGTGTCTAATATTAGGGTGATTATCCTAATAATTTTCACTAATAAGACTCTATTGGAAGAAGGTGTTAAGATGAAATGCCAACCGTAGAGGAAAATCACCGCACCAAACAAAAAAATTATTAAATAATAAGTTCAAATTATTCTCCCAAGTGGTAATATATCTTCCCTCTTATATAATAAGAGGGTGATCCCGTGGCATGATGTATCAAATAATCGTGCCTTAAATATGTTAAAAAATGAAAAATTAATATATCAAAACTCGAAACATTACTAGATTTAGAGTTAGTACTGACAAAAAATATATCAATACAACAACCTTGGAAGACCATGTATCTCTTCCATTAAGAGAACCAATTTATGAGAGTTTTTATACTAAATAATTTTATTTTTTCTTGGATCGATATTTTGGATACAATCAAATATATTTTGACTTAGTTGATTTCTTGAATTCAACATTCACATGTGATTTAAAAACATCGCCTGTTGAAGGATGCCATTTTGAATGAGTAACTTGTCAAAAATGTTCCATGGGTGTATGAAACATAAAATTCATTTTATGGTGGAGAATATTTTAAAAATCAACATTGTCGATTTTTCCAAGTATGGTCAATCATGTAATGTTTTTTTAAAATTTTGAATTGATATAACAATGATATGAAGGGAAATTACAAGTTTTTTCTTGGGATAAATTCTAATTAATTCTTCATGTATGAAACAATGTTAGAAATAAAATTTCTTTGGAAATCATGTAGTTTGATCTAGTGTAAATTAATGTAATCAAAGACATTCATGAACCCATAATAGTGAATCGATTATTGATTTCTCTAGGCCATGTGGGATTTTATCACCACTTCATAAATGAATATGAAAAAAATTATTTACCTATAATACAATTACAATAAAAGGAAATACTATTTTATTTTAGTTAAAAATGGAAGTGAGTGTAAAATAGTTTGAAAAATATCAAGGCGGTTTCTCTTATCATTGTACCACCTAACAAGAATGACGAAATCAAAAGGATTTGAAATATTTGTTACTTAATTGTTGTTTTTTTATGAAAATAGTTTAAACATATATTCCAACCCATTTATTCTCTCATATTTACTTTAACTGAATCTATGATCAATTATATGCCCACAGTGAAGGATTTTCTTGATGTAGTATTCACATTTTATAAATTTCAATCATATCTCATTCTATTCAAAGGCATAATATACATTGATAATTCAACAGTGAGATAAATTTTAAATAAAATGAAAGCCCATAATAGTATAATTAGGTGGATCCAACTACTTTAAAATTTTCAAATCGTCATCAAAGTAAAAAAGTTCCACTACAAATTTCATTTTTGGTTGTCTTTCTAAATTTATCCATCTTAATATTGAGAATGATGAAGAGATGAGTAATGAATATGATTTCATTAATGGCATACACTTCAATGTGGATGTTCAGGAATAACCCCTGTTCTTTGGAATAGAAAACTATATTTCCACTGAAACAATATACCTTAAATTCTCCCAAATACAACGGGAGAATTTCCTTGCCATTTATTCACACTATTATTAGGATGAGTCTCTACTATTAAAGAATTTAATTGATGATGTAATGTTATTATAAATTACATAGGAGGATATTCATTATCTTATAGAGAAATTTCATATATCCAAAAATAAAATATTTCAGGGAAAAGAGCATACAATAGAGAAAATAATTTAGAGTGGAATCATATGGACCTGGACCATTAGGATGAAATTTGTTTTTCCAATCTTGTGATAGTTTTTAGAGAATAGGAATCATTGGGAAACAAAAATTAATTCCCAAGAACCCTATCATAGATGTTTAAATATTATATTTTTGGGGAATTAATTTAAGGGGAACATTTCTAAATTACCATGGAATGATTAAATTATGGTTACTATGGAATATGACACAGAATGAGTAGAATAAAAAAGATACACCTTTTAAAAAAATGTGGTAATATATTTTTTAAAGAAAAAAATTATTTCATGATTTGTATTTCCATGATTACTATTTATATATTAGAGAATTAACTTCATTAATAATATTGATAATGTGTTTTTTATAAAATTATTAGATTCAGTACCATACTAGTGCTCATTACCACATAATAACAAGTGGGTGAATAGAACTCTCTAATTATGATATTATAATTAATATAAAAATTATTATCAATGAAAATATGATGGATTTGAGTCTTAAATGTTAATATTTATTATTTTTATCCCAAAAAACATATAAAATTACAATACTAATGAAACCATTCATTATTATATATGGAAAACCCATCCATTTTCAGGTGGAATTAGAACATTTTTTAAAATGGGAAATTTAAAAGATAAACCTGGATTCATAGAGAGCAGGAAAACAATGATTACATAATATTAATGAACTCTAGTAAGTCATAATATATTATTATTAAAATACCAAAACCAAAATAATGGAAAAATAAATTTAATGACCAACACATCAAAAGATATACATTCACACAAGGGGTCATAGTTCAATTATTCAATATTATCAGAAATTATTTAATGAAAAACAAATGTCGTGGTGGTCAGTTCCATTTTAATCTATTAAATCATTAATTTATGGATCTATTGAAATTTGAAAAGGAAATGGACCTCTATTCAGAGTCAATGTTAATCAAATAAGTATTTACCAATATCCATTTCAAGTATAATGTTTTTCAGTTTTCAAATTCTCAATAATTAAAGGGAAGTATATATCTAGAATTAAATTGTATAACCCACTCAGTGGAATCCCACATTTTTTTAGTATGTTATTATTGTGTAATCTTATATGGTTCACTGTTTGTAAAAAAAGTTGAGTATTTTAATATTACAAAACATATTTCATCATAAACTTCAATTCCACATCATAATTTTCTCAGTCATTTGAAAACCAATCATGAAAAGATTACACTATAAAAAAATATAATTTATCAAATAAAAGTCACATTAATTTTTTATTAAACCAAAATATAGGATTTTTATGTATACAACAACCTTTCCCACTATTATCGATCTCCTCGAATCATGTCCCCCGTATCCCTCCTTTTCTCCAATGAATCCAAACTCTTCCCATACAAAAACAATCCAATTTATTGGTGGTTCTCTCCCCTCATCGAATCATGTTGGTCAAGTGTTATGGCCTCTCACATCAGAATTTATGAACTAATAATCCTCCCCATCAACTCCTTGTCTATAACAACCCCATCCTTATATATATCTCAAATAAACTCCACCTTTATCTATTTTTTTGTTGTTATCTGAATCACTCCATTTTTATGGTATAGCTCTGCATACCTGTATTCACCTGTGTGTTGTATTTACAAACCTTGATCATCAAGTCTCCTTAGCCCACTTACATACCAACATGATGTTCTCTAATAACACCATATAATTAGTTAGTCATCATATGATCCTCATGGATTTGAAAATTATGGATTCTATTGATTGGATTCACCTCTCACATATTTGTGATGTGCATTGATAAACAATTATGGAGTTCATTTTATAGTGTCTAACCACTTTTGAGATAAAAATCATCTATATCACCATCCATCAAAGTGTCCCAGATTTCTATATGAAGTTATGGGAATTTAGAATTATGATTTTGGTTTATACATCTAGAATCACTACCTGTCCAAGACATATAGTATTTCTTATTTATCTGGACTGTACACACACTCTATAGATAGCTCTTTGCCCCACTAGAATGCATGATATTCTCAAGATGAAGAGAAAAAATCTAAAAGGATGAATCTCTCTGGATCAGCCACCATGATTTAGCTCACTCCTGGCTTGAATGAAGAGATTTTTACAGGAACATCACTCAGACCAAGGTGTTCGTCCTAACTACTTCCATGGGATCCCCTATAATTAACATGGATCACCAGTTTTCACTATTATGTGAGAGTCATTCCAGGAGGTGATGTGTCACTATAATGGGATGACCATTAATATCCAACCTATAAATTCATTTTAGAGTCTTTAATATCTCTTAGTATCCATCATCTATGGGGTTGATATATACTATGGTCATTCCAATGCAGCATAATATGAGGGTTATTAGCATTTCTGTTCCAGGGGCCCTGTCAGAATTACGCCCCTTCAAAACCTGGAAGTTTTCCAATTTTGCCCAAAACTAACTTAGTGTATTGTAAATGGACTATCTCATCGCGAGGATCCCAGTGCCGCAGATGGCGCGTTAATCAGATGCTCAGTCTAGAAGTTATTCAGGTTTAAGTGAAATAGGCCCGACCCGTCAAGCCCCGTGGGATGGAGGGTCGGCCCGACCCAGTTTAGTGGGTCCGACCTGGCGGGGGGTTGGCCTGGCCCGGTGGAGCGCAGCCAACCCAGGGACCTGGCCCAGCGGGTCCGACCCTGTGGGGTGCGGCCAACCCGCAGACCCGGCCCGAGTCGCGGGCCGATTCAGCTCGCCCAGCGGTGTTGAGCGGCGCTGCCACACCTTGCTTCCCATCCGGTCAAAGCAAGCCAGTTTTTTCTGGATTGAGCAGCACACAAAGCATGCCACTATCCTCCCACGCGACAATGAGTGGCGCCACAGTTTCTTCCGTACAGCCGGCTGGCGGCTGGTCGTTTTTCCC
The DNA here is from genome assembly GCA_963277665.1 of Viscum album. Taxonomy (NCBI): domain Eukaryota; kingdom Viridiplantae; phylum Streptophyta; class Magnoliopsida; order Santalales; family Viscaceae; genus Viscum; species Viscum album. The sequence continues at coordinate 1,757,650,064 of OY728161.1, forward strand.
GCAGAGCTGCCCACAGAGTGGGCCGTGGTATTCTCCATATCACGACACCACAATCCTCCCTCCTTGCTAGCGGGCGGTCAGCAAGTTATGCTCATCCGAGCGGCCCATGCATGCGAGCCTCATCTCCTCCATGTGACACCTATGGGTGTCGTGCTCCACCAGCTCGGTCGACCATAGCAGGACGGTTCTACAGCACGAGCGGCCTACGGTAGGGGGCTACGGTTTTCCTCCACACGGACGGCGCGCGGCCGCCGTCTATGGTTTCTGCCGCCTCTTCTGACACCACCTTTGTCGCCAATTCAAACAATGTTCAATTTAGGGTCATCGGTCCATGTTTGTTCGGCCCGTTCCCTCTGAATTAGGAGATAAAAAAATTCCATTGTCTAACTAAGCATTCAACAAGATCAAGGGTATAATTTTATTAATTTAATATTTATAAAAAAACCCTGACCTCGAGTCAGGAATCTTGTTCGCTTGTTGGTGTCATAGAATGAGAATTCGAAGATGACGTCGTACGTTGTGCTCCTTACACGCCATCAATTCTGGGCTCGAGAATTCTTCCTCATTCTTCATTGGAGAGGTCATATTTCTTAGCTGAAGATGTTCTTCGTCCTTTGTTTGAGATGTTCTTTGTGGAAAGAACCATTTCCTTCTAATCCTCCAAAATTCCCCCTAACAAAATAGTTTCGCAGGAAAATATAATAAAAAGGCTCCACTATATTAATACTTCCATGCATTCAAAACAATTCAATTGAATTGATGATGACACACATTAATTAAATGAGACATTAATTAATTGTGTTGGCATAATTAATGGGATGGATATGGGGGGGCTCCACCATTATGTGGATGTTCAAAAGTTAAATAGGGGGTTCAAGGAGTTAAAGGGGAGTTGCAGGGTTTGGTGTTCATGTGGGCCCCACCAAACAATATCCTCCCAAGGGATGTTATGTGGGGTAGGGGCCCCACCTCCAACTTCACGTTGGATGAAATAACCACCACTTAAAAATTAAATTTTGTTACATATCAATTTTATTTTAATTATTAAGAATCTCAAAATTAAAACTTCTACTCACGTCCAAACACAACAGTCGTAATGTTCTCGTTAAGCGAATATCGGAACTGTGACTTCATCGATGTCCTCAGATTTCAATTCCAAGCACCGGTTCAAAAGATAGAAAAACCCACACGTGCGTTTACTGAACGTACCAGAGAAATTTTTCAGAAATTGATTCTGGCCACACTGAGCCTCGGAATCAGGTGCTTTCAGAAACTGCAGACTCATAAAATTCCAAATAATTAATGAAAAAAATTTCCTTTAAATTTCTGGGTCTTTACATTACACCCACATCAGAGATTTTTGTCCCTAGAAAGCACAAAACACACTAGGGAAACGAATGTGGGTAATGAGAATGCATATGAGTCTCCCGCTCCCATGTGCTCTCCCAGAGGTTCTCGTGCTACCAGTAAAATCACATAAGAGGAATTGACCATTCACACAGAACCCTCTCTTGTCGATCCTTAATCTCCACCAGAAATCCATAAATGTCACCCCTTCATCGATGTCCAGCTCCCCGTAGATGATGATGTGGGACGGGTCATGCACATATCTCCTAATCGTAGATACCTAGAAGACATCGTGCACCCAATGGAACTGAGGTGGAAGGGTTATCCGTTAAGACCCCTCGCCGACTCTGATGAAGACTTGGAATGGTCTGATGAATCGTGAAGATAACTTGCCACCTCAGCCAAATCGCCGTAGACCCCGTCGAGATGAGACCCGTAAGAAGACGTGGTCTCCATCCTTGAACTCTAGTGGTCTCCGTCTCATTTCATCATAGGACATATGTCTGCTCTGTACAGTCTTCATCCGCTCCTGGATGATCTGCACCTTCTCCATCATAGCCTGAACAATCTCTGGTTCTACAAGTGCTGACTCCCCTGGGTTAGTCCAACACAAAGGTGATCTGGAAGGTCGGTCGTACAGTGCCTCATTAGGGGCCATCCCAATGGTGGAGTGGTAGCTATTTTTGTATGAAAACTCCACCAAGGGTGGGTTATCCTCCCAGCAGCGACCAAAGTTGATGACATATGCACAGAGAATTTCCTCAAGAATATTAAGGGTCCTCTCAGTCTGACCATCAATCATAGGATAGAAGGTGGTGCTCAAGCGAAGTTGTATCCCAAAATCCTCTTGTAAACCCTTCCATAGCTGGGAAGTGAAACGAGCATCTCGATCAGAGATGATATTCAATGGAACACCATGAAGCTGTATGATCTTCTGAATGTAGAGTCATCCCAAGCTATCTATTGAGCCCTTCTCTATAATCGGTAGGATGTGGGCCGACATGGTGAGTTAGTATATGATCACCCATATAGATTCGTCCCCTCTGGATGTACGTGGAAGTCCCATTATGAAATCCATGTATATCCCATTACACTTCCACTCTGGGACCTCCAAGGGATGAACCAAGACTACTAGTACTTGGTGTTCTACCTTCACTTACTGAGAAGTGAGACATCGCGAGACAAACTCTTCTACTGCTTTCTTTAAACCTAGCCACCAGTGCTGTCACCTGAGGTCCTGAGACATTTTCACACCTTCTGGATGTACCGCTAGAGGGGATGTGTAAAAATCCCTCAACGCCTCCTCTTATTGTGCAACTGGTACCATGGTACGTCCTATTAAAAGGATGACGTGCTCCCCGCCTTTAGAAAACCCATCAAGTTCCTACCATGAGGATATCTAAGAATGTCGTGTGTCACAGTCAACGTCCCCACGTTGTGCCTCTATGAATCGTTGTAGAGGAGGAGGAGTGATTGCGAAAGACTGAAGAAAGGCTCCTCCATCTCTATCCATGAAGGATATCTGCAACGCGACTAGCTGCTCTGTCAACTCTCCTAGAAGATGAATGCTCTATCTTCTTCTGAGAGCATCTGCTACAACGTTTCCATTCCCAGGAGAATAGACTATCTCAAAGTTTTATTCCTGTAGGAACTCGATCCATCGTTGTTGTCTCAAGTTCAGGTCCTTCTGCAAGAAAATGTACCTAAGACTCTGGTGGTCAGAGTAGACTATAAAATGGTCTCCCATCAGATATTGTTGCCACATCTTCCAGGAGAAGACCACTACTGTAAACTCCAGGTCATGGGTAGCGTAGTTCTACATGTGATGTCTTAGCTGTAATGAACCATACGCAATCACTACTTTCTCCTGCATCAGGACACACCCGTGTTCGGTCCCTGATGCATCGTAGTAAACTACGTATCCTATGCCCTCCCCCGATAACCTCAAGATGGACGCACTGGTCAACTTCTTCCTCATCTCCTCAAAGCACTGCTGGAATCTATCTGACCACACGAAGGGTTTCCCCTTTTTCATCAATGCTGATAGTGGTGATGAAACTCTAGAGAAGTCTAGACCAAATCTCTGATAGTACCCAGCCAGACCCAAGAAACCCCGCACCTTAGTCACACTTCTGGGTGGCACCCAAGGAAGAACTGCCTCAATTATCCATGTATCCATTGATACCCCATCCTCTTAGATGGCGTGACCCAAGAATTTGACCTCTTGAATCCAGAACTGGCACTTCGAGAGTTTACCATAAATATGGTTCTCTCAGAGTGTATCCAGTACCACCCACAAATGGTAGAAGTTATCCTCCTCAGTAGTTGAGTAAATCAGTATGTCATCGATGAAGACTATGAAAATGTGATGAAGGTAAGGCTGGAAGATCCTGTTCATGAGACTCATAAACTCTGCTAGAGCGTTGGTTACAATGAAGGGCATAACCAAGAACTCGTATTGGCCATACCGACACATAAAGGCCCTCTTCTGAACATTCTCGTCTAGATCTCTGAAAGGGGGATAGACTAACTTGAGCTCTATCTTCGAGATCCATCATGCTCCCCAGAGCTGATCAAAGAGATCATCATTCCTCAGGAATGGGTACTTTTTCAACATGGTCAGCTGATTTAGGCGACGGTGTCAACACACAGTCGTAAGATCCCATACTCCATTAGGGTGAACAAAATCGGGGATGCCCAGGGTGAAACAATGGGTTAGTTAAATCTATTACCCTGGAAGTTCTCAAGTTGTACCCGCACCTCACGATGCTCGACGAGAGCCATCCGATATGCCGGAGTAGATATCGGTGATGTCCCGGTGTATATGTCAATTTAGAAGTCTACCTCTCTATGATGAGGTTGTCCAGGAACATAGCCAGGGAAAACATCCGCATACTGATCCACCACAACAGGTAAACATTGACATTGCACATCAACCACTCCGAGGATGAGACTAGCCAACTAATGTGTGATCGGCTTCCCCCTCCTATGTGTAATTCCATCCTACACTGCTAAGGCTCCCTTCTCACTGGTGATGGGGAACCTAGTCCCATCCATGATGATACACCAAACTTTGCACCTAATATAGTCAATTTGGGCATAAACTGTGGATAACTAGTCCATACCCTAGATGACGTCATAAGGCCTCGAAGCCACTAGAAGAAGATCCCATCCAATGGTCTAGTCTCCTGGAGTAAGCTCACACTGCAGACACTAGTACATAATCATCGAGTATGATCCCGTAAGGATCGAGCCAATGGATCCATTGGAATCTATGAGATCTGAACAAGGACATATACAATAAAAGAATCACTAGAACCTATTTCTATAAGTACTACAACAAGGGTGGAGTAGACACAGATAGTACCACAAATCATCTCAGGTGCGCCATGGTTATAGGACTCGACTTCCTGGAGTTGAGCCTACCTCTATCCTCCAGCACCCTATATACAGGGTGGAACTCCTGGTGGTGGTGGTGGTAGAGCCTCGAAACATCTTCCACCAACCACTGCTCGGAAATCTCCACCTCCACGTCTGCCTACTCCTGGTGGACCACCATGGTTAAACCTTTTCCCCTACCTTGGAGGTCCCTCTACTATCTGTTTCTTGTCCACATGGTGGGTCAGACAGTCTCGGGCCATGTGGCCCTGCCCACCTCATGCATAGCACTGTCTGCTCCTCATATGGCTGGATCTGTTTCGTGTGCCCCGAAAAACCGAGCCTGTATCCTGAGGTCACCAACCAGATGGCCTGGTCCTCTTGGCCCTCTGCGTCAACAGCCTCCTTCTGGCTATAGAATTCTCTGCTACATGTCATCATATGGTGGATCACGACACTGGTGACTACTCAGCAAGAAAACTCTCCACTAGGAGGTCTCCCTCCAGCACCCCCATCTACATCGGGACGCTGAGGGGAATCGTCGAAGCATTGATCTCATGACTGAGTCCATGCCCAAATGTCTGGGCCCTAAAGAATGGTTCTCATACCATATCTATGGAGTAGCACGAGAGGTTGGTGAACCTCTCTGAGTAATGAGCTACTGTCATGCTTCCCTACTGCAGATGAAGTAACTCCTGAATCCGCACCACATGAAGGGTAGCTGGAACAAACTATGATCTGAAGAGACTCTCGAAGTCCATCCAGAGCAATGATGCCTCATCATGCACCTAGAGGATCAGGCTCCAGCATCTACCTTCTGCTGCATGTAGGAGACTCACATCAAGGATCACAATAAGGTCGGCTAGTGTCCCTACCAATCTGAAAACTCTCACGATAGCCTCTAGCCAATCCTCAACAGCCTGTGGGTCCGTCTCACCCCGAAACCTATGCCGCCTCTATCATAGGAACTCGTGCAATTAACTCAAGAGGTAGGAACACTCTGTTACTGGGACAGGTGGTATCGATGTTCCAATGTGTAGAGGTGCTACTGGTACCTCCACTGTGATGGGGCCCTACACCCAGGCCTCGTCGCTCGGTAGGCCACCATCTCATACGAAACTCAAATCCCTAGCTTGCTGCCATAATGGGGCCATGATGAAAAGAAACTGGTGTGCCACGGTTAAAACAGTATTCTTGGTTAGCTGACACAATGTAATCATGAAAAAAACATTTTCAATGGAATCACACACACAATCAATGTTTTCGTGCACTTAGTCAGAAATCAGATGTTAGGGTCCTATGTATGATATGTCGGCCACTACACCACCACTAGACTCCCTGGTCTGAAAACAACAATCAATACTGTTAAAAATAATTCTCCACAGTAATGAATGATCAGAGTCCTGAGTTCTGTGGTATCACTGACACATTTGATACAAATTTGTCCTGAACCATCCTCAGGGCCCGTTCCGTGACTACCCCAAGTACACCTTCCATTGACTAGGGGCTGGCGAATAGCACCAAAGGCATAATCCCATTAAATGGGAAGCCATTTCATTTTAACTTGTAACATAGACACAGTATGAACACAAGCAACAGAGGAAACAACTAGAATAAAACATCATGTAAAACTGAATAGAAGAGAAAGTGATGAAAGGAAAGGGGATGGAAATACAAGCCCAATAGTAATGTACAACTGTAGAAAAGTAAATAGAAACTACTGAGTCGTCATCTGGGAATCCCCCCTGAAGGGTGGGTAAAGATGGCCTCCTCAGCACCTCAGTTCCGTCTGTCTGCTTCGTGTACGTCTCGCCATGTGGTCCACCTCCGGGTACCATCCAGCACTACAGGTCTCTACATCGATCTGTGATGCCCGTCATCTACAACCAAAAAAATGAAGTGCAGATATAGCCCATGCATGGGTGAGTATGATGACACTCAGTAGGGACCCCGAGACCCATGATGGTCTCCCAGAATCCATGAAGGATAAACCACATAATAAAGATACAATCATGAAGTATCAACTATACCTACTTAGGTATATTTCCATACATATACCTATGTTATCAACCACAATGGAGCTCCAACTCTCGAGCCCAAGAACAACCCAGTCCACACAGGAAAATAAGTCAATCAAATCGATGATAATGATTGATATTCAAGACTCAGCTCACACAAGTATACATCTTTCGTAAAGTGATAGTGATAATTATATGTATTTACTGATTCATCTAAGCTGTCAAACCCTCACATGATACTAGACCAGCTAAGTTGTCGGACCCACACAGAATACAGGAATAACTACATTGTCAGACCCACATAGGATACAATACAAAAAGTCAAAACTGTCAGACCCACACAGGAAAGAAGAACAGTATTCATCATTGTCGAACCCACGATGGATTCCAGAACAGTAGCCATCTTCGTCAAACCCATGGAGGATCCTAATATAGTAGTCATCTCTACAGAACCCACGTAGGATTCCGGTACAGTAGTTGTCATAGTTGTAGCCAGCTCTAGGGTTCCTGCACACACCACACTCAATTCAGGGAGGGTCTGATCCTCATGAAAAGGGGGTTCGATACATCAACTATCATGAAGTACTAATTTGATGTTTTCTAATGTTCCGCCTCATCAAAAGGAACCCAATGCGATAGGCGACGCATCAATTGGACGCCCAGTATGAGAGATATTAGCATTTCCATTCCAGGGGATGGGTTGAATTACACTTGTTCTAAACTGGTTATTTTCAATATTTTTTCAAAACTCACGTAGAGTATCAAAAAAGTACCGCCTCATCGCGAGGATCCCAGTGTTATAGACGGCATGTCGATTAGACGCGTGGTCTAGTAGTTTTTTATGTTTAAGTGAAATGGGCCCAGCCCGTTAAGCTGATTGGGATGGTCGGTCGGCCCGATTGAGTTCGGTGGGTATGACACGGCTGGGGGGTCGGCCCGACCTAGTGGAGTGTGGCCCACACAGGGACTCAGCCCGGTGGGTCCGACCCGGTTAGGGGGTCTGCCTGGACGACTGAAGCTGGCCGGTTTTATATGGCGTGAGGGGCCCGCACAGCGGTCCCCTGCCCTCCCACACGGTGCCAAGCAGCGCCATAGTTTCTTCTCCCCGATCGACAAGAGGTTGGCCGTTTTGCCCGCCGAGCGGCCTGCACAACGGGCCGCAGTCTTCTCTACAGCACGGTTCCCTGTGGCGCCGCGATCCTCCCTCCCAGCATGAAGGCGACCGGCTGGTTCATCTCATCCTAGTGGCCCGTGGATGTGGGCCGCATCTCCTCTGCAAGGCACCTGGGGGTGTCACGGTCCACCAACCCGGCCAGCCATAGTCGACCGGTTCTTCACCCTGAGTATCTCGTGGTTTCGGACCATTTTCTTCCCCTACACAGCCGGCGTGTGGCCGCCGCCACCTGTTGCTGCCGCCTCTTCTGACACCACCTACATCACCAATTCAATCAAGGTTCTACAGTGGGTCATCGGGCTGTGTTTCTTCAGCCCACAACCTCCGTGTTAGGCGATAACAAATGTCCATTCTCGAAGTAAGAATTCAACATGATCAAGGGTATAATTTTATTCATTTAAAATTTATACAAAACCCCACTACCTCAATTCAATAATTTTGTTCACTTGTCAGTGTCGCAGAAAGATAATTTGAAGACGACATCATATGTTTCACCTGTCACACCCCGCCGATTCTAGGCTCAAGCGTTCATCCGCGTTCATCATCGGAAGGGAAATCATTCTTCGTTGAAGATTTTCATCATACTTTGTTGGAGATGTTCTTTGTGGAAAGAATTTTTTCGTTCTAATCCTCCCAATGTCCCCCCCAAAAAATATTTTCTAAGGAAAATATAATAAAAGGCTCCCCTATATTAATATTACCATGAAATCAAAACAATTCAAATGAATTTCTGACACCACAAATTAATTAAAGAAGACACTACTTAATTGTGTTTGAAAAATTAATGGGAAGGAGGTGGAGAGGCTCCACCATTATTTGGATGATAAAAAGTTAAAAAAGGGGGTTCAAGGAGTTAAAGGGGTATTGAAGGGTTTTGAGTTCGTGTGGGCCCCACCACACAATATATTCCCATGGGAAGTTATGTGGGTTGGGGAACCCACATCCAACTTCCCTTTGGACGAAATAACCACCACATAAAAATAAAATTTTGTAACACATCAATTTTATTTAATTTATTAAGAATCAGTAAATTATAACTTCTAATCACGACCAAACAGAAATGCGGTAAAGGTCTCCATAAGCGAATACCAGCTCTGTGAGTTCATCAGTGACCTCAGATTTTAATTCGGAGCATTGATTCGAAAGATAGAAAAACCCACACTTACGTTTAATGAAGTTACCCGAACAGAACATTAGAAATTGATTCTGGGAACATTGGGCCATAGAATCAGGCGCTGTTAGAAACTGCGGACTCGTAAAATTTCAAAGAATTTAAGAATAAATTTTCCTTGAAATTTCAAGGTCTTTACACTATATTCAGGCCAATGAGTGGTTTACAATCATTTTAGATCAAAAATATTAGATCACACTACTGAAAATCTAACCTTTACCAACGGTTTGAAACTGTTGGTATAGGCCTCCAAACCGTTGGTATAGCCTATAACAATGGTTTGGAGAACCGTATCCATGTAAGCCGTTGGGATAGGTCTATACCAACGGTTTTCCAAAAACCGTTGGTATAGACCTATACCAACGGTTTGGAGAACCGTAGCCAAGTAAGCCATTGGGATAGGTCTATACCAACGGTTCTGGAAACCGTTGGTATAGGTAATATGAAATCTATACGAACGGTAATGGAACCATTGGTATATAAATTCCAAAAATAAAACATCCGCTGGGATATGATCCCATGACCTCTCATTTATAATTGAACGACTCAACCACTAACCTAACATGACTTTTCTGATCATAATTACATAAATATATATATGTATTCTCATAAATATTTTAAATTTTGATTTATATAATGTTCTCGGTACGATGGTTCGATAAAAAATGAAAGTACCTATACCAACGGTTTTAACAATCGTTGGTATAGGTCTTTGGTTGTGATTTTGATTCTGTGTAGGATGTTGAATTTTGGCCTTCTTTTCCGAACAGTTTGGCCAAACCGTTGGGAAAAGTGGCATATGTGGGGACCTTTACCAACGGTTTGGACAAAACCATTGGGATAAGTCCACCTTTCCCAACGGTTTGGCCAAACTGTTGGGAAAAGTTTTATATTTGGGGACCTATCCCAACGGTTTGGCCAAACCGTTGGGATAGGTCCACCTTTCCCAACGGTGTGTCCAAACCGTTGGGAAAAGTGTCCAATTTGAGGGCCTTTCCCAACGGTTTGGCCAAACCGCTGGGATAGGTCTACCTTTCCAAACGGTTTGTCCAAACCGTTGGGAAAAGTGGCCATTTTGGGGGCCTTTCCCAATAGTTTGGCCAAACCGTTGGGAAAGGTGACCTATACCAACTGTTTTTTCAAACCGTTGGTATAGAAGCGTTGGGAAAGATCTAATTTCCAGTAGTGTCATGTAAAAAATTGGTGTATTTTGAAAAATTATGCAGTATAATCCAATAAACCATCATTTGTTTGATTTCTGGTTTTATTACGAGAATGATCCAAATAATTTAACATGAACACAATCACCCTCTACATAGTTTAATCCAATTAATTATCATAAAATAAATTATTATATTCATTTAAGGAATTTATTTGTTTGTTATAATAACTAGATCTATATAAAATTTTAGATTTTCTTTATGGGTTCGACACTGAACATCCACTATTCCTCATACCTACATAGTAGTTCTAGTTAGTATTAATATATAATTATAAACATGCAAAACCCTTTTGGAATTAATTATTCTACACAAGAGAGTAATATATCATCAATAATGATCATTATAGAAAGATAAATTTTTTAATTTTGACTAAAAATTTCCAAATCAAGTAAAAAATAGAAAAATGTAATGTACATAATGCTGATGAGAATAAATATTTTTTGAAAAAGTAATGTAAAAGTTTGTTAAAATTTTTCTTTTGAAAATAGATTTCTGGAAATAATAATATTTTTTTCATATTGAAAATGAATTTTAAAAATCTAACCTTTTCAGATCATTTTAATGTTAATAAGATTATACCATCCCCCCTACTGATGCATTGGGATTGATAAAATAAAAATAACCATTAAATCAATAGTAGAATGAGGAATTAAAAAATATTATAAAATAATTCATAAAAAAATTTAATCATTAGGGATTATTAACGATTATATTAATATCCCATAATAAATTTGGTAAGACTCTCAAACAAGGTGTTCAATAAAGGTACACCAACCATGACTAGAATAGAGGAATGGTAAAAACCTCAATCAAATCTTTCTGAAGTAAATGATCTTGTGATAATCTATGATAGATTCAAATCCACTTTTTTATATCTAGAAATCAATTTTTTTCATTCTTTTCCAAAATTTTGAAAAGTGTTATAAAATATTGATTTAATTTTAAATCTAATTTTTATAGAAAATGAAATAAATAAATAAATAAATCAAACATTCTATGTGATTGATATAAACATATTAAAATGTAATCATACTAATATTTGACATGATGATGTTAATTATATCAATAAAAATGATTATATTGGAGGTATAGAAATGGTAAGACTTTTAAGAAACAAATTCCAAAAATATATCACAATTTAATTTTATTTAAAGATAAAATTAGTTTCAAGAAAATTTTCATAGTGATAGATTATTGGATATGTTTTCTAAAACACATATTATACAAGTGTTTTCACCCTTGATAGGGATAGAAGACTATGTTTTCCAAATTTCCCAGAGTATTTTCCTTCCATATAAAATTGGAACAATAACTCTAAGTGTATATTTATTCCACATTAACTGTATAAATATAAAAAAAACTAAACTTAATACTCTAATATGTGTGGTATTTTCCTTGTAGATGAAAAGTTCCACAAGTCATATTTATATCCCATTGGAATCCAGAAAAGTCGACAAAAAAACAAGAATGTTCAAAAGTAGTTTCATTAGGGTAAAAACCCCATGGCTATTAGTTTTTTTTCAAATAATGTATATTTATTTTTGTTGTTTTGAATTTTAATTACTTTTGATTAGTTATAATATGAAAAAAGGAAAAAATTATATTGATATCTAGAAGATTTATTTTATGGTCAATTAGACTTCAATTCATAATTCAATAATTATTGGCGTCAACTAATTAATCATATTTATACATCATCAAAAAATAAGTTTTACTCATGGAAGTTATAATTTAAATATCATTGTCCATTCCAAAATTCTTTAGATGTTTGTTAGTGTGTTTGCATTAGTTTAAAAAGTATTCATTTGAATTTTGAGATTTTTAAAACCCAAGGATAATGTTATGTTATCCCTTTAAACACATTTCAAAATAATAATTCATTAAATAATAAAATTAATTGATTTTTTTTCTATTTATAGAAAAAAAATTCATTATCAACAAAAAATTTTAATAATTAAAAAATCAATTAAAAAATTTGACAAAAGGGTGGAATCAGGTTCTCCCATTTTGAAGTAATTTGAAAAATGATTTAGTTATCCAATTATTCCAATTCTAAAGTGATTTTTAGATCATATATAGCACTTTATATCTAATTTTTTTTTGGAAATTAAATATTTTATATCCCTCGTGTTTTTCAGACAAGAACATTTTTACAAATAAAACTATTTAGAAAATGAAAATGTACATCCATTTGAAAAATTATGAAATGAAAACGGCCTATGAATTCAAATAGGATTCTAAATATGTGATGACAACCAATGTGGGAAAATGTTCAAATTAAAAAATACCTTTTTAAATTATATATCTTCTTGAAAAAATTCATTCCTTATTGAGGATAACATTTCCCTGTTGATAATGTTTATTTCAATAAACAAATTTGCTATGAATAATTGGATGATAATTGAGGTGCTCTATGAATTTAAAAACATTATTTCTATGAAATTAGTTCAAATCCCCTTGAATTAAATGTTTACAATTGACGTCATTAATATATGCATCAGTGGATAGATGTTCGTTATGTAGAGAAAAAAATGATTTTGAAGCTCATTCAATACCAATCTTCTAGTATGAGTATTTTATTTTAATTATCAAATAGTAATAGAAACAGGATGATATTTAGATTATATCAATGCCTTATATGAATGATAGGATAGTGAATAAACAATTTTTAAATTAAATTAGAATGTAGTGTTTTAGGATGTTTACCACTAGACTATTCTACATCTTTATCCATTTATGGAAGTGATTTTGGTTGATTTAGATCTAATTTGATATGAATTTTCACATTAGGGGTTTGGGAACACTTATTCAATAAATAAAATGCATTAAATGAGTTATATTATCCAAAGAAAATTCATTTATAGTATTTAGTGATGAAAATTAATAAATTAACAATGGTATTAAGGAGAGTTAATCTAAAAAATAGTCTAAAGAAGAAATAATTTGGGATTTTAACATTAAAATTTTCATAAGAATTTTTTTCCAAATATTGTTCTCAAGAGATCAATTTTAATGATATAACATGTATTGTTGACCGATTCAACCCAAAATAATAAATTCATGGGGAAACAATATATCTGATTCTAAATAATTATTGAACGGACATATTTCATCTCCCAATAACCCGATTTTTTAAAAGTATTAGTAATGTAAATAGAGTTAATACAACCGTAAGAAGAAGAAAACTCATCAAAATTTTTGTTATCAATTTCTCCACCATTGAAAAGTCTAAAAGAAAGTAGTTTATATCTTTTTTACTCTCATCATTAATATTAATTTCAATAAATAGATTATGAATCTCATATTTACATGCTAAGAAGAATAACATGGTAAATATACTCAATTAATAAATAAATGAAAAATTTTAATTTTAACCTGTAACGAACCGTTTTTTTTAGCAGATAAAATGCGAAGGCTTTTGAACTTTTTCTTTTATCAGCGGGTCAGTTTTAAAACCGAGCAGCAGAATGAGGTTCCGAGGTCTGGAGCCATTTTAAGCGGTGATATCGGACTGCGCGCAGTAGGATTAACCGTGCGGGTCAGCCGTGCAGGGTACCCCGGGTATCCGGTAGCAGGCGCGCGGGCTGCACACGGTGTTCTGACGGTACGGATAAAACCGTACGGGTTGGGTGTGTTTTAGTTTTTGTTTAAAATTAAAATAAAGAAAAAAAAATTAATAACCTAAACTAAACACCTCCCTCACCCTCACTAAACCCACGACGCACCCCCTCACTTCTCCCCCGCAAGCCACGCGCGACCCCCCCCCCTCCACGGCGCCGCCTCCTTCCCCGTTGTTCCCAGTTTTTCTTCTCAGCTTCTCTCCGAATCATCAGGGTCGGTGCGACGGTTCTCTTGGGGTCCCTTGAGGTGCGTTCTGCCAACCGCCGCTGAAGGCGAAGCGGTTCGAGTGGTTTCAGTTCGTCGCCAACGTTGCGAGGGCGTTGGATGGTTTCACTTCGTTTCGCGTTGTCGCTAACACCCGAGTGCGTTGGAGGTTTCGGTATGATTTCGGGCTGCCGGAGTTTAGGCGACTCACCTGCGCAGGCATAGGTACGTATTTATATGAATGTGGGTTCCCCCAGCGTGCGTATATTTGTCCATGGCAGCGAATATACACACGTACGGGGCTAGTTGTCCCCATTACATATATAAAATGTGCCTGTGAAGGTGAGTGGAGACAGGCTTATGTGTATAAGAATATCTGTAAGGATCCTCTTGCGCACGCTCATGGCCATGCGGAGCGTGTGCATAGGGGCTAGGTGTCCATATACGTATGTGAAATCACATATGCCTCGTGGGGGAGCAGCTGCGACAACTTTAGTTAGAAAGCGCCAAGAGCCGGAGTGTATGGATGGATCCACCTTGAGGTAGGGTCCCTCTCCTTGCCCTTTTAAATTTAAGTAAAGTAATAGTGAGTTTAATATTGCACTTAGAATTTTAATTATGCAAGTTTAGTTCCAATTAAATGCTTCTGTGGAAATCGTGTGAATTGCAGGAATAAGATAAAAGAGGTTGTTTGGTCACTAAACTAATGATTTAATAATAAAACCCCTCTTTCGAGGTGCGCTGCCTTCAATCACAAAATGTAGCAATAGAATTTCATGATTGCCTTCCTTACTATTTGGCTTCTTAACTATGTTAAGTGATGAATGATTCTTAAAGTAAATGCTAAATGTCACTAAATGAATTGTCTGATAAAGTAATGGCATGTTTTCTAATAAAACTCCTCCAATGGAGGTGAGCTACCATCAAAATAAACGTGTATTAGTAGATTTCCTTTTTTGTGATTGCGTGCTTAAAAGTATTATGACTCTTTATGCTTGACATTATACTTGATAAATGACATGCTTGTACTTGTACCTTACTGGTTACCTCAAATGACGTTGCTTATTGAGAAATCATAAACGAGCCATGACACCTCCTAAGTTCATGGCTTAACATGTAATTAGAAATTTTAGGGTAGGGTGTTTACCCCCTTCCCTTTACTTCAACACTTATATCATGCCACGTCTTGTGTCGCTTGTCGCAACCTTCCAGCAATGCCTCTTTATTTATTATTGAAATGCATGGGTGGTTCGCTCATGCCCATTTTGGCCCTCGTTTATGGTAAAGTCCACCCTAGGTGCTCTCCTTGCCTCTTTGCCACCCCTTTGGGTGTGCCCCGCCTAAATGCCCCTTTTCCCTTGTTCTTTAAGTTATAAATTTAATGTAATAGTTTGATTTGAATGTCATGCTTGAGAAAGTTTGTTAGCTTGTACCATTTAATGTCATTAATCACCTAACATAGAGGCATGTTGATGCCATATGCTTTTGTTTACCATCTATTGCTCGTGAAAGTTCCAGAATGTTGAAAAAGTATAATTAATTATGAGAATTGATTATAAAAACTTGACATATAATTTGGATAACTAAATGTGAAGAATTAATCATGAAATGAGAATTGTGTTGACTGATTAATTAATTGATAAATGGTAGTCACCAAATGTGATACGGGGAGTTAGACATGGTGATCTACACCGAATGATTATCTAGGTGTTAGAAATGGCGATCTACACCAAACGTGATACGGGGTGTTAGACATGGCGATCTACACCGAACGATTATCTAGGTGTTAGACATGGCGATCTACTACAAACGTGATACGGGGTGTTAGACATGGTGATCTACACCGAACGATTATCTAGGTGTTAGACATGGCGATCTACACCAAATGTGATACGGGGTGTTAGACATGGAGATCTACACCGAACGAATGATAATAATGATTTATAAAAAGAATGAGAGATGTGGGTAAAACCCGAGTGAATTTTGATCAAATAAAGAAAGGTAAGAATGAATGGATTTCCAGTCTGAGTTGAAATGATAAGTGAATAAATAAATTAAGTGAGAAAAATGATAAAAAGTGTTTTTATGCTTGAACCAAATTTACTTGTGTAGTTTTAAACAGGTTCTTATCCCGGCTATGGGCCGAAGCAGGTATTGCCGTCAGGCGTCCTTTTTGGAACCTGGAGGGCGTTTATTGTTTTTATTGTGTCGTTATTGTTCGAAAATACCAGCACTTTGTTTAATTATATTTCATGGTCTAGAGTGGGCTCGACCCCGGTGGTTCCGGCCTACTGAGATATATATCTCACACCCTACTCGGGCTGCCATTGCACTGGGGTACCCAAGTAGATTTCATTTGGTTTCAGGACCTTGTTGTTGCTGTTTCTTGTACTTGGAGTTAGGATCAAAGGACCGAGTTGGGGCTCAGGATGCTCACGGAGAACGCCCTCTGGGCTTGAGACTTTAGTTCATTTACTTCTTCATTGATGTGTAAGTATGTCGCATGATTTAATTCTTTCATTGTATCATTAGCATGTCATGCATGCATCTCGTATATAAACTTCCATTCGCCAAATTTATTCAAACCTTATAAATGAAAAATGTTTTCCGCTGTTTTCTTATTATTATTTACACTACTCCTGTTGCTGTATTTTTGGTCCCTTTGTTCCACTTTGATAAGAGGGTATAGTCTCCCCCCTGGCTTACCTTACACCCTCGCCGCTAGTCGGAAACCTCTGGTGTAAGGGGAGACGCGCTTGAGGCCATGTCGCGGGCCAGCTCAGTTGACCTGGGTGTCCGGTTCAGGGTCGACCTGGGTTGGTTCGTGACAAAATAGTATCAGAGCGGGGTTTCATTCTTTTCCTTTGTCTTACTATTTCGGGGATGGTAGACAGGAGACTAGGAATGTGTCGGTGCTTGGGATAATAGCCGTGCTTGGGACTGATCACCCCATGTACGAGAAATGACCAAGTGGCCAGGGCTGGGAATTGATGTTCATGTTGTATGCTGTTACAGTTGATGTGATTTCACCTTGGGTGAATGTTGTACTTTCCACTACTTATTTGTTTATGAAGA
This sequence comes from Viscum album, assembly GCA_963277665.1. Classification (NCBI taxonomy): domain Eukaryota; kingdom Viridiplantae; phylum Streptophyta; class Magnoliopsida; order Santalales; family Viscaceae; genus Viscum; species Viscum album. The sequence goes on from OY728161.1 coordinate 1,757,667,275, forward strand.
GGTTTTGAAAATTTTCCTTGGCCCGATATGGCCAGGAAATTGCATTGCATGCATCATATTAGACACTTATAGATTCACATGTCATGCATATGTGCCATGCCATGTAGTTGCATTAGTAGGATGCCTACTGATTTTGATTTTATGCCTTGGAAATATGTCAAATCTAGATTTTTTTAGCACGCCTCTTTAGAAAGCATGTTTCGGTGATAGTTAACATGTTTGGGTGATAATATGTCATGTTTTCTGTCTTGCTTGTGTGTCATGCTCTGTGTTATAGCATGTTTTAGTGATTTCTGCTTGTTGATTTGTGTTAGCTGTTTGTAGTGTCTTGTTAGCTTGCTGGCAAGCACTTGGTTGCTTTGGCTGAAATTGTTGGTTGCGATTACGACAGAACCAATTTTCCATTATTAGGTGTATGGGCGCCTTATAATTGGGAAAAGGGTAAATCGTGTTTTCAATCTTTTTAAAATATGGCTGCTGAAGTATAAATGTTAAATGGAAAAATTTATCTGATAAATGGGAACCAAATTCCAGCGGTAAGGTGTATGGGCACCTTATCGATTGGTAGGTGGCCACCCATGTGATTGAACCTTTTTTAACCATTACATGTGGAAAATGGTTATAAATGTAAAACTGTTGAGTTTTGATTGAAATTTTGGTGTACTTTTAAACATGCTCAACTGGACTTAGTGGGTCAGTTGGGGCATGTTTTATTGAAATGAACTATGATATGGGTTCTTTTTGATGAACCTAGTTTGAATGAATGGGACCTTATGAGGTCGCCTCTTTGTTAAAAGGAATTTAGATGCTAAATTTTCTGTTTATGATTGGATAACATTAAATGTTAAATGTTGAAGAGGAAGATTGCTGCAACTTGCCTGTTTTTCTCGTGGGGCGTTGTTTGAAAACCATGTACTTTTTGTGAAATAGTACTTGTGGGTTTGTTAAGATCTTCTTTCAAATGATTAAAGTTTGGAATGAATTAATGAAATGGATAAAATGGAAAGATGTTTTTGAGCCTAGTAATCCTTGTTTTGCGTGACCAAGAGTTAGGGATGATGTGTGTGATTCGTAAGGTACTAGCACGTGCTAGGTAGTACCCTTATAGCATGTGTTTCCTTGTTTTCGGTGTGAGATTATGATGTGGTGATCGTTGTTCGAGGAATGTCACCCATGAATTAAAGTGTTTCAAAAATAGTGTTCCGGTGAGCGGCTAGTTCTTACAACGACATGGACACTCCTAAGGTGGGTAGTGTCGCATGAGTTTCTGTTTTCATGTCGGTTCTTGCATGGCAGCATGACTGTGATAATGTTGGCTGTATGCACAACACTTTAGAAACTCCGTTAGTGCGGTAAGAGTTTCAGTGGTTAATCTTGGACGAATACGAATGACTCGGGTGGTATAGGCATCAGAGTTTGGTCCGATTGATCTTTTCAGCGACCTTGGTTTAACCTTAGTGTACTCTGCTGGATGAGACGAGCATGTCCCCCATCTTGATGTCATCTTGGATACACTAAGATAGTGTCGGTTATATGCCGCGCTAATGTTTAAAAGTTGTTGGTTTGTTTCGTAATCTCTCTCTGGTTGTGTGTGGGATGCACGGTTTCTTGGAGTTACGCTTCGTGGTGAGGCACAATAGTTTTATAATAGTCTTGTGATGGCTTGACTTGAGAATGTCACCAAAGGTCATGTAAGGACTTCGGTGTACGCGTAGTTGATAACGGAACAGTTTTAAAAGCATGTCATTGGTTTAAGGGCGAGTGTGAATCTCGGGTCGGAGACGTCTTTCGAGGAAATCTTGCGTGACCAATTTTAGTTGGTCGATCGTGATTCAACCGTTTTCTTGGGTTGAGGTCCCTATAATGGCCTCGGATGTAAGCTCTGCTTTGATGTTTCAGTTGTAACGTGAGCGTTGGCTCGAGTTGTAAAGGCTTAAGTGCAGTTTTCATAGAAAATGCTTAAAGGTTCATTGGGAGTTGGAAAAGCAATACGACCGGTTGAATGCAACTTCACGACCCTTGTAGGTCGGTTGATGTTTTCGTTGTTTTCCGAAGGCTTCTCGGGGACGAGAAGTTTTTTTAGGTGGGTAGTTTGTAACGAACCGTTTTTTGAGCGGATAAAATGCGAAGGTTTTTGAACTTTTTCTTTTATCAGTGGGTCGGTTTTAAAACCGAGCTGCAGAACGAGGTTCCGAGGTCTGGAGCCATTTTAAGCGGTGATATTGGACTACACGCAGTAGGTTTAACCGCGTGGGTCAGCCGTGCGGGGTACCCCGGGTATCCGGTAGCAGGCGCGCGGGCTGCACAAGGTGTTCTAACGGTGCGGATAAAACCGTGTGGGTTGGGTGTGTTTTAGTTTTTGTTTAATATTAAAATAAAGGAAAATAAATAAAAAAAATTAAAAATTAAAAACCTAAAATAAACACCTCCCTCACCCTCACTCAACCCACGACGCACCCCCTCCCTTCTCCCCCGCGAGCCGCGCGCGACCCCCCCACTTCCACGGCGCCGCCTCCTTCCCCGTTCTTCCCGGTTTTTCTTCTCGGCTTCTCTACGAATCATCAAGGTCGGTGCGAAGGTTCTCTTGGGGTCCCTTAAGGTGAGTTCCGGCAACCGCTGTTGATGGTGAAGCCGTTCAAGTGGTTTCGGTTCATCGCCAACATTGCGAGGGCGTTGGGTGTATTCACATCGTTTCGCGTTGTCGCTAACACCCGAGTGCGTTGGAGGTTTCGGTGAGATTTTGGGCTACCAGAGTTTAGGCTACTCACCTGCGCAGGCATAGGTACGTATTTAAATGTATGTGGGTTCCCCCGGCGTGCGTATATTTGTCCATGGCAGCGAATATACACACGTACGAGGCTATTTGTCCCCATTACATATATAAAAAGTGCCTGTGTAGGTGAGTGGAGACAGGTTTATGTGTATAAGCATATGTGTAAGGATCCTCTTGCGCATGCTCATGGCCATGCGGAGCGTGTGCATAGGGGCTAGGTGTCCTTATACGTATGTGAAATCACATATGCCTCGTGGGGGAGCATCTGCAACAGCTTTAGTTAGAAAGTGCCAAGAGCCGGAGTGGACGGATGGATCCACCTTGAGGTAGGGTCCCTCTCCTTGCCCTTTTAAATTTATGTAAAGTAATAGTGAGTTTAATATTGCACTTAGAATTTTAATTATGCAAGTTTAGTTCTAATTAAATTCTTCTGTGTAAATCTTGTGAATTGCAGGAATAAGATAAAAGAGGTTTCTTGGTCACTAAACTAACGATTTAATAATAAAACCACTCTTTCGAGGTGCGCTGACTTCAATCTAAAAATGTAGAAATAGAATTTCATGATTTCCTTCCTTACTGTTTGGCTTCTTAACTTTGTTAAGTGTTGAATGAGTCTTAAAGTAAATGATAAATGTCACTAAATAAATTGTTTGATAAAGTAATAGCATGATTTCTAATAAAACTCCTCCAATGGAGGTGAGCTGCCTTCAAAATAAATGTGTAGTAGTAGATTTCATTTTTTGTGATTGCATGCTTAAAAGTCTTATGACTCTTTATGCTTGACATTATACTTATTAAATGACATGCTTGTACTTGTACCTTACCGGTTACCTCAAATGACGTTGCTTCTTGAGAAATAATAAACGAGCCATGACACCTCCTAATTTCATGGCTTAACATGTAATTAGATCTTTTAGGGTAGGGTGTTTACCCCCTTACCTTTACTTCAGCGCTTATGTCATGCCACGTCTTGTGTCGCTTGTCGCAACCTTCTGGCAATGCCACTTTATTTATTATTGAAATTCTTGGGTGGTTCGATCATTCCCATTGTGGCCCTCGTTTATGGTAAAGTCCACCCTAGGTGCTCGCCTTGCCTCATGGCCACCCCTTTGGGTGTTCCCCGCATAAATGTCCCTTTATTCCTTGTTCTTTAAGTTATAAATTTAATGTAATAGTTTGATTTGAATGTATTTCTTGAGATAGTTTGTTAGCTTTTACCATTTAATGTCATTAATCACCTAACATAGAGGCATGTTGATGCCATATGCTTTTTTTACCTTCTATTGCTCGTGCAAGTTCCAGAATTTTGAACAAGGATAATTAATTATGAGAATTGATTATAAAAAGTTGAGATATGATTTGGATAACTAAATGTGAAGAATTAATCATGAAATGAGAATTATGTTGACTGAATAATTAATTGATATATGGTAGTCACCAAATGTTATACGGGGTGTTAGACATGGTGATCTACACCGAACGATTATCTAGGTGTTAGACATGGCGATCTACACCAAACATGATATGGGGTGTTAGACATGTCGATCAACACCGAACGATTATCTAGATGTTAGACATGGTGATCTACACCAAACATGATACGGGGTGTTAGACATGGTGATCTATAATGAACGATTATCTAGGTGTTAGACATGGCGATCTACACCAAATCTGATACGAGGTGTTAGACATGGCGATCTACACCGAACGAATGATAATAATAATTTATGAAAAGAATGAGAGATGTGGGTAAAACCCGAGTGAATTGTGATCAAATAAAGAAATGTAAGAATGAATGGATTTCCAGTCTGAGTTGAAATGATAAGTGAATAAATAGAGTAAGTGAGAAAAATGATAAAAAGTGGTTTTATGCTTGAACCAAATTTACTTGAGTTGTTTTAAACTGGTTCTTATCCCGGCTATGGGCCGAAGCAGGTATTGCCGTCATGCGTCCTTTTTGGAACATGGACTGGCATTTATTGTTTGTATTGTGTCATTATTGTTCAAAAATACCAGCAATTTGTTTAATTATATTTCATGGTCTAGAGTGGGCTTGACCCCGGTGGTTCCAGACTACTGGGATATATATCTCACACCCTACTCGGGCCGCCATTGCACTGGGGTACCCGAGTAGAATCATTTGGTTGCAGGACCTTGTTGTTGTTGTTTCTTGTACTTGGAGTTAGGACCAAAGGACCAAGTTGGGGCTCGGGATGCTCACCGAGATCTCCCTCGGGGCTTGAGACTTTTGTTAATTTACTTCTACATTTATGTCTAAGTATGTCATGTGATTTAATGTTTTCATTGTATCATTATCATGTCATGCATTCATCTCTTATATAAACTGCCGTTCGCCAAATTTATTCAAACCTTATAAATGAAAAATGTTTTCCGCTGTTTTCTTATTATTATTTACACTACTTCCGTTGCTGTATTTTTGGTCCCTTTGTTCTAATTTGATAAGAGGGTATAGTCTCCCCCTGACTTACCTTACACCCTTGCCGCTAGTCGGCAACCTCTGGCATAAGAGGAGACACGCTTGAGGCCATGTCGCGGGCCGGCTCCGGTGACCTGGGTGTCCGGTTCAGGGTTGACCTGGGTTGGTTCGTGACATAACCCTTGATTCTAGAGATGTGAGTTAGTTGTAAAAGGTAAAGGAGGACTAGTTCTATAGATTCAATAGTGTAAACATATATTTTTAGGATGGACATATGAATTGAGTTTCATTAAAAGTTTCCATGATTCCCAAACTATGTTATCATTAAAATGAAATTTTTTTAACAATCATACTAGTTGTTTACAATTGATCTTAATAAAGGAATTAGTATTAAAATGGTTAAGGCACCAATGCCAAATCCAATAATCATTATATTTTTCTCTTAATAATTTGCAAATTTTTCATTAAATATAATATAAATTAATAATGTTAACATTTTTAAATTGGGATGAAATGAATAAAATCATTCCATTAGAATTAAAAAATTAGGAAAATATTTTTTAAATGTAATATTAAAAAAACTATCAATTAGTTGATTAATTCATAGAAAATTATGAATCTAGAATATATAAAATAAAAAATGTTTAATAAGATTAGGTTCATATAAACTTATCATTTATATTTTTTAAATTTTAGCTTTTGAATCAACACCAAAATAGAGATGTCCTATATCAAAATCCTAAAGAAGAATGAATTTAATAGAATCTTCACACATATTCCATGAGAACCTACTATGCATATACCATGTTTCTTCTCAATATTTTCACTATTTTTACAATATATTACAAATATATAGCTCTCATTACCCATATAATGTTTCAACATAAGTACTCTAATAAATATTTCATAATCCAATCTTTTTTACATAATTTTATTATATTTTAAAAATGTGAAGAAATAGTACTTATTTTTGGTATTTTATATCTATAATTAATACAATTTCCTTTGAAATAAATGACCATGATTTTTTAAAAAAAATAAAAAATTATTTTGATAATTCTCCATACAAAAATATCCCCTTTATAATTATTGATAAAATATATGGTTTTGAAAAAGACAAACCATAATGATTTATAGTAGTTTTTTAATAACAAAAAAGCAAGATAAAATTATCTTCAAACTAGGTTCAATATTAATGATAGTTTATATTATTATTAATTTTGAAATAATTTTTTTAATTTTTTTATATTCTCCTATTTTTAAATGAAAATTCTATTTTTATTTTAAAATTTTTTATTTTTTAGAAACAATGTTATTTTGTTTTTTGACATCAATTTTTTGGAAGAATAACATAAAACCCGTTTTTATGTTCATTTTAATAACTGATAAGTCCATTAAAATATATAACATATGAATTTGAAGTAGAATATTAAGAATAATAAGGATTATAAAAAGAGGAATTTATTTCATTACATACATAGTGTATAGAAACTAATTACATGGAACATTATTCACCTGATTCATTTATTTAAATTAATTCCTTGCTTGTTCTCTATCATGATGCATTAATAGCTTCCTAACTTACTTATTATATTTTTAAAATTTATTGGTAATGGGGTAATATGATTCGATATGGCCCATATTTTTTGCAGCAGAAAGTAGTTATCATCATCACTTGCAGTTAATTTTTTATGTTTTGAGTGGATCTATAATTTTTCTCTACATGGACATAATCTTTATAAAATTTTAAATGTTAATATCACTTTAATATGGTTCATTAATGATCAAATTGAAATAAATATTCCTTAAGTTTAATTGAGTTTTTTGAATTCCTTTTCTAGAAATAATCTATTATAAATCTCATATTTAACGAGTGAACCAATGTGTTCCACAATATCCATATTTTTAAATCATTAATTTTTCAGATTATAATAACAATATGAGTATAATTACTCAGTAACACCCAATGAATTTTCATTAATATAGTTTTTCTAGAAATATAATCCCAAATATCATTTCACCCATTAAAAAATCTAAAAACGAAGGATAAATTTTAATGATTGATTCAATATACGAAAATAAAAAATGTATTGTCCCAACATATCTAAATGTGAATCATTGAATTTTTAAATTATATAATTAGTTATTTCTAAATGATTCCAAATTTTTGGAGTCTTTTTTCAAATATAAATTTAATTAAATTAATTTTTTCTAGTCACCAATGAAGTGAGTTAGTAACATTATCATATAATAAAAAAATCAGTAGTATCACTTGATGACCATTTATCTTCCTTCTACATTTTATTTGTACTTATATGTATATATATTATATATATATAATATAAAACAAATCTATGAAAAATAATCATATGAGTTTTAAAATATACAAATATACTACCATAAAAAATTGAGCATGAACCAAGGACTGTAATTCTATACAGCACTACTTGTTTGATAAAAGAATTTAAACTATGATCTTAATTTCAAAATCGTATTAAATATTTTAGAACATAAAAATAATCTTCAAAATAATTTGAAGAAAAATTAAATCATAATTAAATTGATACCATATTTCAGTAAGTGACAAATTAATGGTAAGAGGGGTACAAATACAAATTAAATAATTATATTAAAGTAAATACAAGTTTAAAAAATGTTTTAAACATGATTATGAAAAATAAATTATATTTAAATAAACTCTTGTTGAAATTGAATCAATAAATTTTTTTTTGTAATAAATGGATGACTAAGAAGTGCCTCGTAGTATTCATGAAAAGGATAACATCATTTGATAAAATATTGTTGGAGAAAACAAGTGATTTCCTCATTCAATGATAGGCTAAAATATAAATATTATTGATCAAATGGAAGATATTGACCACATTGAAGTGAGCTCAAATGTGGATCATTGTAACTTTACACTTTCTTTCTATGGTTCCTTTACATCAAGGGACTTTTGAAAAATTAATAACATAAAGATAAATGCTAAAAAATGGAATGGAATATATTTTATTAGTATTATCCCTTCTAAATTTAATTTTTTAACTGTAGGATTTGGAATGTGGATGTCCCGACTGATGAAAATATTAAGCGGTGTGTCATAGATACTGTCTCGAGATGTGAGTCTTGAAATATTTATAGCAATGATAGTATTAGTCATTATTTCCTTGAATGTGAATTGGCTCAGGATTTCTGGAAAATTCTAGGGGACTCCATGGACTTGTCTTCCTTCACCATGGTGGATCACTTCTTCATTGAATTATGGTTTATGGGTTAGGAGTGCATGTCCCAGAGAGGTTTCCTCAAACAGTGGTTTTATATTCAGGTAGCTGGTGTATTTGGAAATCGAGAAACAAGGCCTATCAAGAAGGGCCCTAATGGCCCGAAGGCCTTATTTTTTATTTTATTATAGATAATTTCCCTTTTAAGGGTTGAAGGGGAACCCATATATGACCCGTAGTTCCAAGGCACTAGGCCTGACATGACCCACAATACATGACCCGAAGGCCCGGAGGCATACCATGCCCATTACATGACCCGTAGGCCCAACAGACTAGAACTGCCCCTCCCCAGCATCTTGAATCATTGATATCCTTATCTCCCCACCATGAATTGATGATCGGCTAGAATTGCCCTGTTAAAAGCTGCACGGTGCCTGGTCCCGATGACGGCTGTCATACCCTCTCATTCTTCCAATCGTGGAAGCTCTACATCTATTGGCTGCTACTCCTTGTTGTTGTGATCCTCTTCTGCGGTCGGTTCTGTGTGAACTGGGCTACTCAATGGTCTACGTGACCCAATGTCCCTTTGGCCCGAAGGCCTTTGATGACCCGAAGGCCCTGGAGACCCATAGGCCCAAACCGGTGGCCTGAAGGCCCAAATTAGGTGAATAGTTTTGGCTGCTACAATACCTAAGAGTAACAACTACAATGCTGCTACAGTGCTACTATAGTACCCTGGAAATTCACCTCAACTCGGTTATGATCCTGGGTCTCTTCGATGCCATGTAGGAGCCCTTACCTCTTGGGTACAGGATCGTTGGAGAATCATGAAGGGAGATCAATAATAGTACGTTCTATTTGTAATGGGATGAATAATCTACATTTATAATTGTCTAGGGTGGTGCCCAAATGGAAGGAGTCCCATTCCATTATTCTTTTTAATAATGCCGCTCTGGATAGCCATCCATTATCATTAGTGTAAGGGGTATCTGTGTAAGGTGGATGCATCCTGTCAGGGGATTGAAACTTAATGCAGATGGCTACTATTCTCTGGGGATCAAGAGATGTGGTGGGTTTGTGCATGAATTGGACTATTTTTTATTCCTTTCATTCGATATAATGCTACGATTGGGTTCTTTTATTCATGTGAAGTCAATAATGATGTTTATGGGAGTCATTTTATGTGGTTAGAATGGCATAGATATTATTGATGATTAAAAAGGTTCTTTATTGTTTTACAACTCCCATATAGGTAATTGAGAGACACTATAACAGATTAGATATATTATTAGAAGCTGTCAAATAATTCTCAACAACAACACAACATTCGATCACACTAGGTTGGAGGGGTACAATTCTATTGAATATTTATCCTCTCTGGACATCCTTGGTTCTGAAGATATTATTTTTCCCACTGTGGGTAGCTTGAAGCATTATGGGATGGACTTGATCTCGGTGGATTCCATTGGAATGATTTTTTCAGATCTCCTTAGTATTCCTGTAGGATATGGTTTTGTTCCCATCTATGTTTTGACATTTTCTTATGTTAATTAATAATAAAATGATGATGAATGATGTTAATATGATTGATTCAACACGGTTCCTTGTAGTATTCATTGAGTATCTAATATGATCTCTGGAATTTTATCCTCACTAACAATTGTAACAACCCCAACTCTAGTAAACCATTGATGGTGTATACTTCTTTACATTCACATAATATAAAAGGGATCAAATACCCAGTGATTGATCTATTTAATTATATTATAGAAACAAATACATAAATTAATCCTATTTTACATTTGTATGAAAATTTAAAGCATATTAATTGGAAAAAATATTCTACTTAACAACATTCATGATAATATATTCACATCCGTATGAAAAGAAACAATATATGGGTGATCTCAAATGCTTAGTAACAGTTTCATACAATGGAATATATCATACATAAATAATTCATAATATTTATGGATAGGTAAATTACCGAACACATAATCAATATATTCAATAAAAGAACAACTAGCATTAGATAAGGAATAATAAATAGCAAAAGATAAATACATGAACAAACATTCCTTTTAATTAGTAAATTGAGAATGAAATTCATGTAAAGAAAAACTAAATTTAAAATTATCTTGGATAATAATAACAATTAACTTCTCAATAAATTAAAATCCTAATTATTATTCATTCAGATCCCAGGCATCGGGAATCTACTACTATCAAGACCAATCAAATTTTAGTATTTAACTATTTGGGAACCCTAATCAAACATATTCTTATCGATTCACCTTATGATACCACTGAAACATCGTAGTGATATCCATTATTGGTCCCCAACTATCACTTCATGTAAAAACCATCCCTTATATATAAAATAATTTATTTAATACCTGAATTGTGTGACCTCTCATAAAATATATGAATTGATTAAAGAATTAAAATTTACCAGTAGTTCCCTAATTATAAAAACATCATTTAATGTATGAAATGTATGTTTAAATGGTATTCGTATTACACATTAATAATATCCATGATACAAATATTATGGTTATTTTGGTTAATTAATTGATCATATGAACAATAAATGATATTATTCCTTCAATAAGATTAAAATGAATCCCAAAACTATTTAATATTATAAAATAGATTCCTTCAACTTCGGTAACATTAAAATTGAAACCCGTGAAATATTAAACATGAATTGTAATATTAAGAAACATTATTAAATTTTTGTTCATTTTAAATACATCCAAGGTTTATTTTATACACCACAAGAAAATTGAATAGTTTTATATTAATCAATCTGAATGAAATGGAAAATGTGGTGAAATCCCTATCCATGATCCTAAAATAGAATTGAGGATTAATAGATGGATTTAATATGTTTAGAAAACGTGAATCCAAATAAAAAATGTATAAATAAAACATAATATAATAAAAATAATGTACAATAATAATTATAAAATATTAAAGTCATCATATAAGTAATATAACCAAATGAATATAAACTGAGTTATGAAATTCTTTACCACTTGCTAACATTAAATTCAAATACACTTTGATGAAATAATTAATATTTAAAAATAAAATGTAATTATGTTTTTATATTGATGATATATCATGTAAAAGTTGTAGTATATATAGTATATTAAATATATTATGTGTATAACATTACAATATTCCCCAATGAATGGAAATTGAGACAAAATACTATACCACGTGTCTCACTATGGTTGAACATGATTTAAACACATTTATAATGATTTGGAGAAATTAAATGATTTATCAAAAACATATTGATTTTTATTATATCATATATGATACTCTAATAACATTATACCACTCCTTTGTTAATACTATTTCATTATTTTCATAGTTTTGAGATTATTTTTCCTTGTCTTCTCTTGCATGATTTTTCTTGAAAGTTATTACTAATTTGTATAAGTTATAGTTATATCCTCCAAAAAATGATAATAATTTTATAAAATTACTATTAATTAATTATATATAGTTTTGAAACCATATTTAAAAATTTGACATATAAAATTAACTGCATCGCTTCTGTGGAGATGGCATGCTGTATATATTCACAAGTGATGATATAATTTCTAAATGGGTTAATGCATAAATATTTTTATATATATTCAAATTTAACATTAAATATATTTTCATATATATCATATATAACCATTAAATATATATATATTACCATTCATGTAATGTATATGTGAAAAATGAATCACATCACTTTGTGAGGCAGTAGTCCTCCGTACACACGAGCGATATTATAATATTTTTAAAAGAATGGAATTCATGATGGAATTTTGATATTATTAATTATTAACTATAATAATATCTAAAATATTATATATATACCTTAAATTCATCATTATATAATATTGTGAGTTGTGTTAATGGAAAATTTGACACATCAGTTCGTGAAGATGTAGTCTTCCACACACACGATGGATGACTTCATTTTCCATTAGATTATGGTGGATATGGATAAGTATTAATCAATCATGAAAATATCATCTCAGTGTATTGGATATAAGGGTGTTATTATATTTTTAATCTTATGTATAAGGACCAATCCTTAAACGTTAAATACACTTGGGTTTTAATTCAACTATTTACATTTCATCACTTTGTGAATATTTACATGATTATAATTAAAGAGAATTTTTTCACAAATAATAAATTATTAAATCAAAAAATAAAAATTGGAAACATTCATTCACCATCCATTTTTCTACCGTGAAAAATATTTCAAACAAACTATGATTTCATTTCATGAACTCTTCACAAATTTCAATAGGACAAAACATTATCATTTCTTATCCATCAATCCTAATAAAATACAATTAATGTGTGGGATGAGAAAAATAATCCACATAAATGATAAATAAATAAGGAATATCATTAGTCTAATTAACAAATGAAAACTCATATAACATTTAACTTTATCTACAATATTATTTGAGCATATGAAATATAACATTTTCACAAAAATAAAACACCATTTTCTCATGGAAAATCATCAAAACCCATATTATAAAGATAATAACATGTTAGTGACTTAAAGAATCATATAAATAAAATACATTCAAACTATTTTAGTTTGAATAACCAAACATTTAACTTCAACTAATATCATTACCCACTATGTGGGAGCACTATCTAGGTTCAACCATCATTTAATCTATGAAAAGCTATAATTGTACAATCAATTCCACCCAATGTTTAAGATATAATTTCCACACTTAGTTTAATATAATACACCATATTATTAAGCTATAACGGGATCAAAAAACACTATTGGGGCCACTAAATGTTTAAGATGTAATGGGAACACCCTGCTCTATATGGGCTCACTCGTTTCTCATGTATAACTATTTTGATCAATATAATGAATTATAAAATTATTCATTCCATTTTCACTTGTAATGAATATTAAAAAATCATTTAAACATGTAAAAATAAATTTTCAATATATAAATTCAATTTTTTTATAATAAATTTTCAATAAAATAAAAACCTATTATTTTGTAAATTGATTTTCAATTCAAGAATATCCCAAAAAATGGAAGAGGCTTTTATTTGAATAATATAGTATAACATTAAATGGGATCTAGAAATCAAATAATGGTCATTGTTCTGGAATAGTCAATGTTCCCATGTATGTTAATAATAGCACAAACCTTTAGTCGTTTGAGAAAACATTCCATGTAAAACATGTAAAAAGATTCATTTAATATATATATATATATATATATTATAAATTATTAATTTATAAATTTCATAAACTTGTTTTAAACACGCATAAATGGAAACTAAAGTGTTGTAATGATACTATTAGAATATTTTTTAAAATATATGATCCTTTATCACTTTATAAATATATGAATCATACAACACATGAAAAGATAACATTAAAAAACATTAAATATTATAAGAATATATAATTTCATGATATACCATGTTAAAGGATCTATATGTAAAACTCAAAAAATATTATAGGAGTATAAAATGAAAATATTTCTCTTTAAAAGGACATTTAGATGAAGAACCATACCATGAGTCGGATCCATCATGTCTGGATTTATCATCCTAAAAATTTAACTTATCGTAATTATTTACATTCATGAGAAACTTTTTAGTGTTCATTATTAAATTTATTTAACTTATTGACATGATATATACAATTATATAATCAATTAATTTTTTGTAGGATGATTTGTGCATATTCAATTTATAAGTCAAAAACAACTTTTCATAGTTGAGTATGGTTTAAGGTATAATTATTTAAATATCTATAGAAAAATAATAATGATTTTTTTTCATATTTATAAAAAACTAGTACATTTAAAACCACGCATGGATTATGGTTATGAAAAATAAACTAATTTTGTGATCATGAAGACAATCAATTTTACGTACACATGAATAACGTAACAATTTTCCAATGGTCATTATGGAAAAAAATATGTAATGTTTATTTTTTATAGAATTATAATTATATCAGAAATAAAAAAATAATTAATTATATATACTTAGATATTTCATTCCTTTAATGTGGTGATGAAAATAGATATCATGTTTCATTGAGGACGCAGTAGTCCACACATCCATGAATCACGTTATAACAACATCAGTTTGTGAAAAGGAAGCAAATAAAATTATAAATTATAGTTCCAGAATAAATTATGTCATGAATATAATAATTATTTCATTTATATTATATGTATTAATTTTATTTACCCTTTTTACCTTTCATATTATATTATAGTGAAAAATAATTCACATAGTTTCATTGGGAGGTTGTCCAACGTACACATGATTGATGCTATGGTATACCCTATGGTATGAAAATCATATATTGACCCCTTTTATTTAATATTATTATAGATATAATAAATATACTATATTCAAATTATTTCTCGAATTATTCCCAAAAATGACTTCTATTAATGGAAAAACAAACAACATCGTTTCTCGACGCGGCAGTTTACCATAAACACGAATAATAATTATATAACTCTTTTGAGGGAAGTGTGTATATTTGTAGGTAATAATCATAAATTAAAAAATATATTATTATATTTATTATAATATTATTATTATATAGTCAATTTTGAAGAATAATTCATGGTGTTAGATAAATAAATAAATCAAAAACACATGTTTATTCACATTACCTCTTCATTAGGTAACTCTTTTTTCGTTGCACCAAATGACTTATTTTGTTGGATTTTTACCCAAATTAACTCTTCTAGGATGGGATAAGATAATTTTATAATTTACCTAGGATTTTATTGGATGAAAAATATTTCTTGAGAGTTATTAATAAAAGAAAATTGGGGAATCCTTTTAGAACGGGGTAAGTGGAAAACATTTAAAATTTTGAAGGATTGAATTACAACAACATCTGTTCTAGGAAATATTACTCTGACAATGCTCAAAAAAATATCATAGAAGGAACAATTTTGGTATATATCCCAATAATTTGTACTCATAATTTTTATATTTCTTTTAGACCCTTATGATTAATGTGTAACCAATAAGTTTTCTTTTGTTTACCCTAATTGATATAATTAATTTTAATTGTTTTCACAATTCACTTTGGTCAAAAATTAATTCAAATTGTTAGAAATTATAATTTATTGTGATTTAAAAAATGGAATTTATTTTTCAATGTTCAATTTTACATAATGGGTAATTTGTTATTTAATATTAATCTCGCAGACCCAGCAAGACAATAATTTATTAATAAGAGTATTTTATTCAAAAAAGCTTCCACGTTGACTCTATGAATTATAATAACCATTTAATGAAACTATATAAATATTTATTGTAAAATATTCATTAAATTTCATTTATAATATTCCTCTTTATATAATATGTAAATTATTTAAAAAGGAGAAGAAATTATTTCTTTTAAAATAGTTTTTCGAGAAACCCATTATTTAACCCAAAAAAAGACTTATATTAAAAGACATAATAAATGAGATTCATATAATTAACAAAATTAAATATAATTATATAATAATTATGTTTCATTAAAATATATATTTCAAATATTTGGTCTCTTAAATTACCTTATTTTATAAAAATAAACTATTTCTAATAAAATTGGTATTTCTCATTATACATTGAAACCCCAATATTTTTTGAAAAATTCCAAAATTTCACAGAACATAAATTTTGTATTTTACTTTAAAAAAATATTTATTATTTTATAAAATTCAAATTCTAAAATTTTATAAATTAATATTTTCAATAAAACCATATAATAATGTGTCTATAAAATACAATTTCATTTTGATTAAAACATATTTTATATCAATATAACTAATATATCAATAAATTTCATATTATTAAGTATTATAATGATTTATTCTACTATTAATTTTGTATTTACATCCATTCCTACTATTATAAATTATTTTCTACAAATGTTTTTCACTTACCAAACAAGTGTGGATATCATCCCCTCCAATTATTTTCATATTATCATTTCCCACTTTAGTAGTTCACTAATTCCATAAAACTATAACCTATAGAACAACTTTATTCATCAAAACATTCCCCATATAATACATAATCTGAATTGGATATTTCTCATATAAAATATTCTCTTCCAATTGATCTACTTCATTTATTTGAACATTAGAAAAATTTAGCACATATTTTTGAACATTGAATCAATAAATACATTGTGTACTTGAGATAAACAAGGAGGTGAATCCAATCACTTAGAAACTGATGGAATTTTTTCCATAATTTCATATGGTTCAATCAGCATTATACAAATATTCCCATTTTTACAGAATCACAACACACATTTCAACGAATAAAAATAGATAAAAACACGAGAACCAACCTTGAATGAAATATATTTCCACTGAATACCAGGATAACTTTTCTACCTACTCTAACAAGTACGCATGTGTTGTATGTCAACTATACATTAACCTAAATTTACTCTACCAACTATGGTACATTTAATATCATTTCTTATAATTAATCACATATTTTTACTGTCCAACCCCACTTTTCATATAATTGATCAAATAATTTCATTTTTCTATCATAATGAAAACTCTTATTATAAGAAAAATTCACCAATGAAATAGATGGATCAAAAATTTCATGGTATTATACGGTTTAAAATTGATTAATAACTTCAATTTATTGAATCATCTACTCAGACTATCCATTGGTTTGAGGATGAAAATGTGTGTTTAAATTTTATTCAGTACACATTGACATCTGAAGTCCCTAAAAAATGTAGATGTGAAATCAATATCATGGTTTGATACAATGAAGAGATTCACTACATGAAACATCCCAATATCATTTAGGTATATTATAGGAAACTGATATAAAAAAATCTTATCTCAAATTGTATGTAAATGTGAAGATTTATTTAGTCAATCCGCAATAACAAAAATTACATTGTGGCCTACTGATATCCTTGGATATCCTAATATAAAATCAATTGATATACTCTCCCATCTCCAATATGTCATAAGAAAAGGATGAAGCAACCCATTGTATTACTTTTATTCCACATTAACATGCTTTCCATTAAAACACTTCTAGAAAAATTCAGCAACATCTTTATCATTCAATCCTACTAGAAATACTCTCAATGGTCTCCCAAAATAATAATGTTATCCTTATTAATGAAAATTAGAGAACTATAATCTTTAGTCACTAAATATTTCTCCAATTGATGATCATAAGTCACATATTATATTGTTTCTTAATGGTGACACTCATTCTTCATCAATATTTTAATCGGAAAACATACATTTTCTAATGGAAGCTACTAATCATGTAAATATCGATCCTACTTATTATTTATCCTTGTTCATTCTAACAATTTCAACAGTAATGAAATCTAAAAAGCATAGGGTGTACTAATTAATACTACTTCTGGGACAAAATTTATCAAATCATTAACAAAGATGTCACGTTCTAAACATAAGTCAGTTAATGTAGCCTTATTATTTTGACTGAAAGCATAATCTACATTTTTTCACTTTTATGATGATATTAAATCACGAAACAACAATCATAGATCAGTTCCAAAAATAATATTAGTATAATTTTTAATTCCTTCTAAGTGAATATATACTTCAATCTTTTCTGATAAAAATATATTTCAAATTGTACTACATAAAAAATATGCCTCCAAATTTTTTATGAAAAAACATAAAATCAAATTCCAAATAATGTGTCAAAAAATTTGACTAATGAGTTTTAAAATTTCATAATGCATAGGAAATTACCTGATCATTCCCAATTACGTAAAAAATTCCTTTTACAAAACCATAAAATTAGTTTAAAATTTCATAATTTTTAGAAGAGAGAGTGAAAAATGGAGCATTTACCAGGTTTTTTTCCTCAAAAAAATAAATAATCACATTTTTTCTAGATGTATTTTAATCTTTTTTTTCTTAACATATTTTGTGGGATATGAAAATATAGATATTTTTTCAAAAACCAATCAGTAGTATCCCAATAATCCATGAAAACTACCAATATTTATGAAATCTGTTGGTTTTGGATATTCACAAATTTTTCTTTTATTAGTATCAATAGTTATCCAATCCATAGAAAAAATATAAGCATGGAATTAAATTTACAGCAAACAAAATTCACACATCATAAATATACCATATAGTTTTATTTCCCTTAATGTTTGAAAAAAAAAATCATTATGTTTCATTCATGTTCCACTTGAATTTTAGAATATAATAAAATTTCATCTATATAAACAACCAGAAACATTTCCAATAACTCATGGAAAATTATATTGATAAGGTCTATCAATAAAAAAGGGGCATTAGATGACCTAGATGGAATAACTCAAAATGCATACATCCCAAATCATGTTGGAAACAGTGTCTTCATAATTTATTATTCCTTCACATTCAAGTGATGGTACCACAACCTATGGTCAACCATCAAAAAAACATTTGTCCCTTGAGTTGATAAAATAAATTGTCGATATGAGGAAAACTAAACTTGATCTTAAGAGTGTTGTTATTGAAGGCTCTGTAATCTGTGAAAAGTCTCACTGGACCATATTTCTCTTAAACTAACAGACATGATAACTCAACGGTGAACTACTATGTTGGATGTAACATTTATCTAATATATCCTACACATACTTTTCCATTTATAAATTTTCAACATGATCCATTTTATAAGGTGTATTATAAATAGTATTAGCATAAAGAAGTAAGACAATAAAAACCAAATATCCTGATCATGACTAATTGTAACATCCCAGGTAAATAAAGAATAAATAATTTTCATATTTATTAATATTTACGAATTAAATATTAATTTTAATTAAAATGGGTTTCTACGTTCGATAGCGTACTCCGTACGCAACGATGAGTTTCTTTGAAAACATACGTTGCACACAAGTAATAAAATAATATTATTTTAAATGTTATTTAACGAGTAGCCGTTGTACTGGAGGGAATGGATAGAAATAACTAAAATATGATTATATATGTTTTTAAATGTTTTTACATTTAACCAATAAAAGATAAAGGCTTAAAATACGGAAAGAGTTCAATTTTAGGCATTTATACCCTAATTTTCACGAAAGGTCCACTTATCACCTTTTGATGGAGAACCATTATTAAATATAGTTTTGATCGATCATAAAAATTCTATTGGACCAAATATAACTCTTCTTTAGAATCAGGACATCAAAATTTACTTTGTGTTAATTTTTGGTACCTTTCTGATAAAGGTCATTTTTTAATGAATAGTGTAAAATGTTGTATTTTAATTCAAAACCTCTTTTTAATCTAATTTATTTATATGATTATATTATCTTTTGAATTGGTTTTAAAGTGAAATTAGAAAATATTTTTACAATTAAATCCAATAGTGGTCGTTGGAATTAATTTCACTTTGAAATCGGACTTAAACTAGTGTCAATCTTTTGATACTTATGGTTTCATAAAAACACGCTATTTGCTCTGACAGCGGGAATTAATTATTAAATTAATTAATGTGACTTATATGTTTTGAATTTTGTAAAATAGACTTCATTTTTGAATTCTTAATATCAAATATAGCTTAGGGTGAATTTTTGGTATTTTTCTGAAAAACTTCAATTTTTGATGAATAGTGAAACTACTAAGTGGTACTTATAAAGACTGATTTTGCGTTTAAATGAAATTTTTCCATCATTTTGTTTTGAATTTCAAAAATCCGACATAAATGGTTGTCATTAAGAAGTAAAATTTGGTTCAATGAGATTATAATAATTTTTTTGTGAATAGTAACTTATTAAGTTTTTAATCGCGATTAGTGATAATTAGTGTAGTTTAAGGTATAAATAATTCTTTAATAATATGAAATGACCTAGACACATGCCCCAGCTTTATTGGTTGTGTCATGGCCGACCAAGAAAAGCCATGGGTAATCTTGGGGACCCCATGGAGACACTTTGGTTGGGAAATCACATAAATAATCGTTTATTTAATGTAAAAGTAAAAATGACACAAACATGATATGTTTTACTAAAATAATTCTTAAATGGGGTTATACAAGTCAGATTTTTGATTATAAATATTAATTGGAAAGTTAAAAAGATTTCCTACATCATAGTAGTTTTTTTTAAAAATTTTAGACATTAAATAAATTAAATTATTTATGACCTAATAATGATGTAGCGATGACATCATTATTTGACGATTTAAATAAAATGGAAAGATAATGTAAAATCTATAAACTACACATGTCAAAAACTTATTGGATGGGTGGATTTCGAACCCTTATCACCTTATCCACGAATTATATCAATGTGGGACCTTTTAAAACCGAAACACAGTTTCAAATAAAGTAATATTTCTTTACTTTCCAAAAGTGCCCCTCCTCTCCTCTTATAAAAGCCCCCCAACTCTACCTCATTTCACACACTCCTCAAGCCTTTGGCATGGCCAACCCCTACCCATTTACACTCTCCACATCCCTATCCTCATCCTAGAGGATTCCCTTTGGGAATAATCCTTTCAAAGGAAGCCTTTAGGCTCAAATCAAAAGTAGTTACACTTTTAAAGGTAATTCATTCTCTCTTGTTCATTTGTTTTATTTTGCTTCTCCAACCCTCTAAACTCTTTTTATATACTTATTTTGTAAAAACACCATTATATTCAATATACTAGGATGTTGTTATAAGATTTATTCGAGCTACACTCTCACACAACTACATCAAATGGTTAAAGAACATACGGTTTCCGTGGATGGAGAAATTCTGCTTCCCGAAACTATGATTGTTCAATACTCATTTAACACCATAAAAGGTGGCCATTATGATGTCACTATTTTTATATATGATATATAATATGTTTATTTTTTTCTTTATGATTCTGTATTTTTCATTTTGGGAATACCTTTATGGTTTCCATTATGGGTAAACACGATATCTTCATTTAAGGAAGTGCGGACTACCGCCCCCTCAAAGTGATGTGATTCGTTAATGCCATAAGTGGGATGTGTAAAGGATGGATTTAAAGTTATTATATATGATGTTATACTGGAATTATAATATACATCTATATCATTATTATTTCTTTCCATTAAAGTATGAGATAGAAATGAAAGTAGCGTTCATGCGTACGTACGGCTTACTGTCTCCAGGAACGGTGCATTTCATTTCTTATCCCCAAATGTAATGTACTATTAAAATTACATGTATATAATGGATATATATAATTAAAGATATATCTAAATGATGAATATAATTCTGGAATTAAAATATACATACCTCTCATTTAGTTTTAATTCCATTAATATGACAGAGAAATGAAAGTAGCGTTCATGCGTACGTACGGCTTACCGTCTCCATGAACGGTGCATTTCATTTCTTTCCCCTAAATGATTATGTAATATTATAAATACATGTATATTATGGATATATATGATACATATTATATCCAAATCGGGAATTTCATTCTGGATATAAAGAACATTTGACCACACGAGCAACATGTAATTGTAAGATGTCCACTTTCGACTTAAGAACCAAATATTGAGAAAACAAACATTATTAACTTAAATGGTTACATAATGTTTATTACATGGCCATAAGTGATATAATAGTAATAATGAACTTTAAAAATGTTGTTAATCAATTATAAATTAACTCATGTTTATTATTCAGGACGTTAAAGAACGATCGAGTCAAGTCGGACCCGAGGTAAGGGACTTCGTCTCAATCTCCTTTCATTGAGGCATATTTCATTTTATACACAACTTTCTTTTATACAGTGTATAAACCCCTTTGACTTTTACTTTTATACAAAAGGAATCTTTTTCTACGAAGCGTTTTACAAAACGACAAAAAGGAATGTTTCTTTTAACATACGCGGCGACAACGTCCTTTTCCGCCGCCGCGAGTATTATTTGGTCTTTGGCTTTCTCAACAAGCTGTAATGTTTTTAGAATAAAATAAATACCATATACTCTTTTATTTATTTTGGTATATAAAATTGTTTTGAAAAAGGATTCTATTATGTCAATATGTTTATGATATATTGTGATTGAAATGTGTAAATGTTATCATTCCTTTATATTGGTTTTATGTTTTATGATTTTATACTGTTACTTGGACATTTTAACGGGTGGTTACGTTATAAACCATATGACGGGTGGTGCTATGAATACCAGGACGGGTGGTTACGTTATAACCTCCAATGCATTGGGTATGAAAGTCGGTCGTATGGCTATTCCATTAAGTATGTATGTAAATTGTCCGTATGGCGATTCCATTAAGTGATATGTGTGGTAGTCGACCGTATGGTTATTCCACTTAAGTATGTTTATGTCCCAAGTTACTTTTATATATGTTAGGTGTTCTTTTTATGGATTTTATGGTAATCCTTTGGTTACAAAAAGGTAAGTAATGATACTTTATTCAGTGAAGAGTTTTTACTACTTCATGAATGTGAAGGTATTACTTTGATAGAGTATATATGGTTTATTTGATGTTTGAAAAACTAATAGTTTTCATTCTTTCTGTATCCCTTACTAAGCTTTTTATGCTCACCCCAAGTTTTTTTTAAATGTTTTCACAGGACTTAATGTGGAATAAGGTCAAGGATGGGATCAAGGGAATGTCATCCTATATAAAACATGGAACTAGACACGTTTCTTTTTAAGAGTTTTTCTTATTATGGAAAATTAGTAGAAGTGACTACTTTGTAATCTTTTGAGATGTAATAGTTATGTTCTAATTCTCTAAAACTCTAAACCTAAAAAGATCCTCGACATGAATTATTCATTTAATTCAATATTAAGTAAGGTTTAAGGATAGGGCCTTATAGTTGGTATCAAAGGTCGGTTTAGACAACATTAAGAGTTAGAAAAGTGTTAAATTATAATATGATTGAAATTATATAGTATTTACGGATTACCATGTTGCTTCGCCTAAGATATTTCTGTGTTCAGAATGGTTTTCCGTAGAGGAAACAAAGCGGCTATGTTGGGACGACATCAGGAGGAAGATAACCTTCCAAATCAGCTACCTGAGATGGTCGGAATCGGAACTGAACAGTTTTTTGCAGTGATGGCACAGTTGACTCAGGCTATAAATGATGGTGGGATCCATGCACGAGATCAGCCAGATCAACCACAGAGGAACATGTCAGTGGTGGAACATTTCATGAGGCAACATCCCCCATCATTCAGAGGATCATCTAACCCTGTGCAAGATGAAGGGTGGATTAAAACACTGGAGAAGATTTTTGATGTCATGGGGTTTTCAGAACATCAAAAGGTTAGACTTTCTATTTACTGTTTTGAAGTTGAAGCTGATCACTGGTGGTCGATGGTGAAAAATATAAGGGATAGTGATGAGATTGAGGATCTTCACTGGGACGAATTCAAAGGTATGTTTCTTGAGAAATATTTTCCTAAAGTGGTTCATCTTAGGATGGAAAAACAGTTCCTAGAATTGAAGCAGGAGGATGATACAGTGGCTGCTTATGAAGAAAAGTTCACTCGATTGGCAAGGTATACTCTAAACTTCATACGAGATCTTGATAGTAAAATAAACCATTTGTACTCAGGGTTAAAGCCAAATTATCGAAGGGCTTTAGCTTCTCGTGAGTTCAAAAGTTATGAAAAACTTGTTCGATGTGCGGAGAAGGTGGAAATGGAGTTTTCCGATGATCAGGTGTTCTATGACAAACAACAGAATAAGAGGTCTAGTTGGCAGGAAAAGGGGAAGAATTCAACAAAGAAGTAAGGAGGTAAAAAAACCAAATATCCATCCTGTCAGAAGTGTGGTAAAATGCATCCTAGAGAATGTTTATCCAAGTCTGGTAAGTGCTTTCGGTGTGGTAAGTCTGGTCATATTGCTCGTAACTGTAAGGAAGATGATCAAGCAGGAAATGAAAAGCCAACGGTAAGATGTTTTATGTGTAATGAAATGGGTCATTATGCAAACGAGTGTCCAACAAAGAACTCAACTGGGGGAATGCAGCCAGACTACAAGTAGAAAGGGGTGGTGAAATCCTTTGCAACAACTTTAGTAGATGTTGGGCCATCGAATGAAGTGGTATCGGATCCCGGGAGCTCAGTATTTTTTGAAGATTGACTTGAGGTCGGGGTACCATCAGTTTAAAGTAAAAGAAGTAGACGTTCCGAAGACTGCGTTCCGTACTAGATATGCCCATTATGAATTTGTAGTTATGCCTTTTGGGTTAACCAATGCACCTGCTGTATTAATGGACCTTATGAATAAAATTTTCCATGAGTTCTTGGATAAGTTTGTGTTTGTGTTTTGTGGTTTGGGAAGAGGTTATGTGTGCCTTGTGATTCACAGTTGAAGAATGAGTTGTTATGTGAGGCTCATAGTTCCCCGTTTTCAGTTCATCCTGCCAGTACTAAGATGCACAGATATCTGCGGGATTATTACTGGTGGGATGGAATGAAAAGAGATAATGCTGATTTTACTGTGAAGTGTTTGACATGTCAACAGGTTAAAGAAGAGCGGCAGTTATGAAAGGGATGCTTCAGCCTTTACCTGTTCCAGAGTGGAAATGGGAAAACATATCCATGGACTTTGTTTTGGGATTACCGAGGACATCTCGTGGTAATAATGAAATCTAGGTTATTGTTGATCGCTTGACCAAATATGCTCATTTACTTTATATATGAGATACTTTCTCTCTAGATCAACTTTCCCGTTTGTATCTTAAAGAGATAGTTAGGATACATGGAGTTCCTCTCTCCATTGTATCTGATCGTGATCCCAGGTTCACATCTAACATTTGGAAAGGCCTTCAGAAGTCGTTGGGTACGGAATTAAATTTTAGTACAGCTTTTCATCCTCAATCAGATGGGTAGTCAGAATGAACAATTCAGACATTGGAGTATATTCTACGAGCTTTTTCTATGGATTATCAGGGAAGTTGGGACCAACAACTTTCTTTGGTTGAGTTTTCTTATAATAACAGTTTTCATTCCAGTATACAGATGGCACCATTTGAGGCATTATATGGGAAGTGGTGTCGAACTCCAGGATTTTGGAATGAAGTGGGTGAAAGGAAGATGATGGGACCAGAATTGGTAGAAGAGATTGCAGAAAAAGTTCAGTTGATTCAGAAGCACATGAGAACAGCTCAGAGCAGGCAGAAGAGTTATGAGGATAACCGGAAGAAGGATCTATCTTTCGAGGTAGGTGATCATGTTTTTCTCAAGGTTTCTCCTTGGAAAATTGTGATGAGATTTGGTAAGAAAGGAAAGCTTAGTCCAAGGTTTTTTGGACCATATGAAATTCTGGAGAGAGTTGGATTAGTTGCATACCGGGTGGCTTTACCTCCGATTTTATCTCAGGTACACAATGTTTTTCATGTTTCAATGTTGAGAATGTATATGCCAGATCCATCTCATGTTTTGAGTCCAGAGGTAGTTCAGCTGGAAGAGAACCTATCTTATGAGGAACAACCGGTCCAGATTCTTGACCACAGGGAGTAGGTGTTACGGAATAAGGTGATTCATCAGGTAAATGTTTTGTGTAAAAACCATGTGATTGAAGAGGCAACGTGGGAATCGGAAAATTCTATGAGGGATAAATACCCCCCACTTATTTTGATAAGTAAATAAAATTGCGAGGACGCAATTCCCAAAAGGGGGGAAGGATGTAACATCCCAGGTAAATAAAGAATAAAGAATTTTCATATTTATTAATATTTACGAATTAAATATTAATTTTAATTAAAAGGGGTTTCTACGTTGGATAGCATACTCGGTACGCAACGATGAGTTTCATTGAAAACTTACGTTGCACACAAGTAATAAAATAATATTATTTTAAATGTTAGTTAAGGAGTAGCCGTTGTACTGGTGGGAATGGATAGAAAGAACTAAAATATGATTATATATGTTTTTAAATGTTTTTACATTTACCCAATAAAAGATAACGGCTTAAAATACGGAAAGAGTTCAATTTTAGACATTTATACCCTAATTTTCACAAAAGGTCCACTTATCACCTTTTGATGGAGAACCATCATTAAATATAGTTTTGATTGATCTTATAAATTCTATTAGACCAAATATAACTCTTCTTTAGAATCGGGACATCAAAATTTACTTTCTGTAAATTTTTGGTACCTTTCGGATAAAGTTCATTTTTTTAATGAATAGTGTAAAATGTTGTATTTTAATTCAAAACCACTTTTTAATCTAAATTATTTATATGATTAGATTATCTTTTGAATTGGTTTTAAAGTGAAATTAGAAAAACATTTTACCATTAAATCCAATAGTGGTTGTTGGAATTAATTTCACTTTGAAATCGGACTTAAACTAGCGTCAATCTTTTGATACTTATGGTTTCATAAAAACACGCTATTTTCTCTGACAGCGGGAATTAATTATTAAATTAATTAATGTGACTTATACTTTTTGAATTTTGTAAAATAGACTTCATTTTTGAATTCTTAATATCAAATATATCTTAGGGTGAATTTTTGGTAATTTTCTGAAAAACTTCAATTTTTGATGAATAGTGAAACCACTAAGTGGTACTTATAAAGACTGATTTTCCGTTTAAATGAAATTTTGCCATCATTGTGTTTTGAATTTCAAAAATAAGACATAAATGGTTTTCATTAAGATGTAAAATTTGGTTCAATGAGATTATAATAATTTTTTGGTGAATAGTAACTTATTAAGTTTTTAATCGCGATTAGTGGTAATTAGTGTAGTTTAAGGTATAAATAATGGTTTAATAATATGAAATGACCTAGACACATGTCCCAAACATATTGGTTGTGTCATGGCCGACCAAGACAATACATGGGTCAACTTGGAGACCCCATGGAGACACTTTGGTTGGGAAATGACATAAATAACTTTTTATTTAATGTAAAAGTAAAAATGACACAAACATGATATGTTTTAGTAAAATAATTTTTAAAAGGGGTAATAAAAGTCATATTTTTGATTATAAATATTCATTGGAAAGATAAAAATATTTCATACATCATAGTAGTTTTTTTATAATTTTTAGACATTAAATAAATTAAATTATTTATGACATAATAATGATGCAGCGATGACATCATTATTTGACGATTTAAATAAAATGGAAAGACAATGTAAAATCAATAAACTTCACATCTCCAAAACTTATTGGATGGGTGGATTTAGAACCCTTATCACCTTATCCACGAATTATATCAATGTGGGACCTTTTAAAACCGAAACACATTTTCAAATAAAGTAATATTTCTTTACTTTCCAAAAGTGCCCCTCCTCTCCTCTTATAAAAGGCCCCCACATCTAAATCATTTCACACACTCCTCAAGCCTTTGGATCGGCCAAACCCTGCCCATTTACTCTCTCCACATCCATATCCTCATCCTAGAGGATTCCCTTTGGGCAGAATCCTTTCAAAGGAAGCCTTTAGGCTCAAATCAAAAGTAGTTACACTTTTAAAGGTAATTCATTCTCTCTTGTTCATTTGTTTTATTTTGATTCTCCAACCCTATAAAGTATTTTTATTTACTTCTTTTGTAACAACACCAATATCTTCATTATACTAGGATGTTTTTATAAGATTTATTCGAGCTACACTCTCACACAACTACATCAAATGGTTAAAGAACATACGGTTTCCGTGGATGGCGAAATTCTGCCTCCCGAAACGATGATTGTTCAATACTCATTTAACACCTTAAAAGGTGGCCATTATGATGTCACTATTTTTATATATGATATATAATATGTTTATTTTTTTCTTTAAGCTTATGTATTTTTCATTTTGGGCATACCTTTATGGTTTCCATTATGGGTAAACACGATATCTTCATTTAAGGAAGTGCGGACTACCGCCCCCTCAAAGTGATGTGATTCGTTAATGCAATATGTGGGACGTGTAAAGGATGGATTTAAAGTTATTATATATGATGTTATACTGGAATTATAATATACCTCTATAGCATTATTATTTCTTTCCATAAAAGTATGAGATAGAAATGAAAGTAGCGTTCATTTGTACGTACGACTTACCGTCTCCAGGAACGGTGCATTTCATTTCTTATCCCCAAATGTAATGTACTATTAAAAGTACATGTATATAATGGATATATATAATTAATGATATATCTAAATGATTAATATAATTCTAGAATTAAAATATACATACCTCTCATTTAGTTTTAATTCCATTAATATGACAAAGAAATGAAAGTAGCGTTCATGCGTACGTACGGCTTACCGTCTCCATGAACGGTGCATTTCATTTCTTACCCCTAAATGATTATGTAATATTATAAATACATGTATATGATGGATATATATGATACATATTATATCCAAATCGGGAATTTCATTTTGGATATAAAGAACCTTTGACCACACGAACAACATGTAATTGTAAGAAGTCCACTTCCGACTTAAGAACCAAATATTGAG
Source organism: Viscum album (assembly GCA_963277665.1). Lineage (NCBI taxonomy): Eukaryota > Viridiplantae > Streptophyta > Magnoliopsida > Santalales > Viscaceae > Viscum > Viscum album. The sequence continues at coordinate 1,757,696,175 of OY728161.1, forward strand.
AAAACAAACATTATTAACATAAATGGTTACATAATGTTTATAACATGGAAATAAGTGATATAATAGGAATAATGAACATTAAAAAGGTTATTAATCAAGTATAAATTAACTCAAGTTTATTATTCAGGACGTTAAAGAACGATCGAGTCAAGTCGGACCCGAGGTAAGGGAATTCGTCTCAATCTCCTTTCATTGAGGAATATTTAGTTTTATACACAACTTTCTTTTATATGGTGTATAAACCCCTTTGACTTTTACTTTTATACAAAAGGAATCTTTTTCTACGAAGCGTTTTACAAAACGACAAAAAGGAATGTTTCTTTTAACGTACGCGGCGACAATGACCTTTTCCGCCGCCGCGAGTATTATTTGGTCTTTGTATTTCTCAACAAGCTATAATGTTTTTAGAATAATATAAATACCATATAATCTTTTATATATTTTGGTATTGAAAATGGTTTTGAAAAAGGATTCTATTATGTCAATATGTTTATGATATATTGTGATTGAAATGTGGAAATGTTATCATTCCTTTATATTGGTTTTATGTTTTATGATTTTATACTGGTACTTGGACATTTTAACGGGTGGTTACGTTATTAACCATATGACTAGTGGTGCCGTGAATACCAGGACGGGTGGTTACGTTATAACCTCCAATGCATTGGGTATGGATGTCGGTCGTATGGCTATTCCATTACGTATGTATGGAAATTGTTCATATGGCTATTCCATTTAGTGATATGTGTGGAAGTCGACCGTATGGTTATTCCACTTAAGTATGTTTATGTCCCAAGTTACCATTAAATATGTTAGGTGTTCTTTTTATGGATTTTATGGTAATCCTTTGGTTACAAAAAGGTATGTAATGATACTTTATTCAGTGAAGAGTTTTTACTACTTCATGAAGGTGAAGGTATTACATTGATAGAGTATATATGGTTTATTTGATGTTTGAAAAACTAATAGTTTTCATTATTTCTGTATCCCTTACTGAGATTTTTATGCTCACCCCAAGTTTTTTTTGAAATGTTTTCACATGAATTAATGTGGAATAAGGTCAAGGATGGGATCAAGGGAATTTCATCCTATATAAAACATGGAACTAGACACGTTTCTTTTTAAGAGTTTTTTTTATTATAGAAACTTAGTAGAAGTGACTACTTTGTAATCTTTTGTGATTTAATAGTTATGTTCTAATTCTCTAAAACTCTAAACCTGAAAAGATCCTAGACATGAATTATTCATTTAATTCAATATTAAGTAAGGTTTAAGGCCAGGGCCTTATAGTTGGTATCAAAGGTCGGTTTAGACAACTTTAGGAGTTAGAAAAGTGTTAAATTATAATATTATTGAAATGATATAGCATTTACGGAATACAATGTTGCTTCGCATAAGATATTTCTGTGTTCAGAATGGTTTTCCGCAGAGGAAACAAAGCAGCTACGTTGGGACGACATCAGGAGGAAGATAACCTTCCAAATCAGCAACCTGAGATGGTCGGAATCAGAACTGAACAGTTTGTTGCAGTGATGGCATAGTTGACTCAGGCTATAAATGGTGGTGGTATCAATGCATGAGATCAGCCAGATAAACCACAGAGGAACATGTCAGTGGTGGAACATTTCATGTGGCAACATCCCCCATCATTCAGAGGATCATCTGACCATGTGCAAGCTGAAGGGTGGATTAAAGCACTGGAGATGATTTTTGATGTCATGGGGTGTTCAGAACATCAAAAGGTTAGTCTTTCTGTTTACCGTTTTGAAGGTGAAGCTGATCAGTGGTGGTCGATGGTGACAAATATAAGGGTTAGTGATGAGATTGAGGATCTTCACTGGGACGAATTCAAAGGTATGTTTCCTGAGAAATATTTTCCTAAAGTGGTTCGTCTTAGGATGGAAAAACAGTTCCTAGAATTAAGGCAGGAGGATGATTTAGTGGCTGCTTATGAAGAAAAGTTCACTTGATTGGAAAGGTATGCTGCAAACTTCATATGAGATCTTGATAGTAAAATAAACCGTTTTTACTCAGGGTTAAAGCCAAAGTATCGAAGGGCTTTAGCTTCTCGTGAGTTCAAAAGTTATGAAAAACTTGTTCGATGTGTGGAGAAGGTGGAAATGGAGTTTGCCGATGATCAGGCGTTCTATGACAAACAACAGAATAAGAGGTCTAGTTTGCAGGCAAAGGGGAAGAATTCATCAAAGAAGCAAGGAGGTAAGAAAATCAAATATCCAACCTGTGAGAAGTGCGGTAAAATGCATCCTAGAGAATGTTTATCCATGTCTGGTAAGTGCTTTCGGTGTGGTAAGTCTAGTCATATTGCTCGTAACTGTAAGGAAGATGATCAAGCAGGAAATGAAAAGCCAACAGTAAGATGTTTTATGTGTAATGAAATGGGTCATTATGCAAACGAGTGTCCAACGAAGAACTCAACTGGGGGAATGCAGCCAGACTACAAGGAGAAAGGGGTGGTGAAATCCTTTGCAACAACTTCAGCAGATGTTGGGCCATCAAATGAAGTGGTATCAGCTCCAGGGAGCTCAGTATTTTTCAAAGATTGACTTGAGGTCGGGGTACCATTAGTTGAAAGTAAAAGAAGCAAACGTTCTGAAGACTGCGTTCTGTACTAGATATGGCCATTATGAATTTGTAGTTATGCCTTCTGGATTAACCAATGCACCTGCTGTATTCATGGACCTTATGAATAAAATTTTCCATGAGTTATAGGATAAGTTTGTGTTTGTGTTTTGTGGTTTCGGAAGAGGTTATGTGTGCCTTGTGATTCACAGTTGAAGAATGAGTTGTTATGTGAGGCTCATAGTTCCCCGTTTTCAGTTCATCCTGGCAGTACTAAGATGTACAGAGATCTGCGGTAGTATTACTGGTGGGATGGAATGAAAAGAGATATTACTGATTTTACTGTGAAGTGTTTGACATGTCAACAGGTTAAAGCAGAGGGGAAGTTACCGAAAGGGATGCTTCAGCCTTTACCAGTTCCAGAGTGGAAATGGGAAAACATATCCATGGACTCTGTTTTGGGATTACCGAGGACATCTCGAGGTAATAATGCAATCTGGGTTATTGTTGATCGCTTGACCAAGTCTGCTCATTTACTTTCTATACGAGATACTTTCTCTCTAGATCAACTTTCCCGTTTGTATCTTAAAGAGATAGTCAGGTTACATGGAGTTCCTATCTCCATTGTATCTGATCGTGATCCCAGGTTCACATCTAACTTTTGGAAAGGCCTTCAGAAGTCGTTGGGTACGGAATTAAATTTTAGTACAGCTTTTCATCCTCAATCAGATGGGCAGTCAGAACGAACAATTCAGACATTGGAGGATATGATACGAGCTTGTTCTGTGGATTATCAGGGAAGTTGGGACCAACAACTTTCTTTGGCTGAGTTTTCTTATAATAACAGTTTTCATTCCAGTATACAGATGGCACCATTTGAGGCATTATATGGGAGGCGGTGTCGAACTCCAGCATTTTGGAATGAAGTGGGTGAAAGGAAGCCGATGGGACTAGAATTGCTAGAAGAGATGGCAGAAAAAGTTCAGTTGATTCAGAAGCACATGAGAACAGCTCAGAGCAGGCAGAAGAGTTATGCGGATAACCGGAGGAAGGATCTATCTTTCGAGGTAGGTGATCATGTTTTTCTCAAGGTTTCTCCTTGGAAAAATGTGATGAGATTTGGTAAGAAAGGAAAGCTGAGTCCAAGGTTTATTGGACCATATGAAATTCTGGAGAGAGTTGGATCAATTGAATATCGGGTGGCTTTAACTCCGAGTTTATCTCAAGTACACAATGTTTTTCATGTTTCAATGTTGAGAAAGTATATTCCAGATCCATATCATATTTTGAGTCCATAGGTAGTTCAGCTGGAAGAGAACCTATCTTATGAGGAACAACCGGTCCAGATTCTTGACCACAGGGAGAAGGTGTTACAGAATAAGGTGATTCATCATGTAAAGGTTTTTTGGAAAAACCATGTGATTGAAGAGGCAACGTGGGAATCTGAAAATGCTATGAGGGATAAATACCCCCACTTATTTTGATAAGTAAATAAAATTGCGAGGACGCAATTCCCAAAAGGGGGGAAGGATGTAACATCCCAGGTAAATAAAGAATAAAGAATTTTCATATTTATTAATATTTACGAATTAAATATTAATTTTAATTAAAAGGGGTTTCTACGTTCGATAGCGTACTCGGTACGCAACGATGAGTTTCATTGAAAACTAACGTTGCACACAAGTAATAAAATAATATTATTTTAAATGTTAGTTAACGAGTAGTCGTTGTACTGGAGGGAATAGATAGAAATAACTAAAATATGATTATATATGTTTTTAAATGTTTTTACATTTACCCAATAAAAGATAAAGGCTTAAAATACGGAAAAAGTTCAATTTTAGGCATTTATACCCTAATTTTCACGAAAGGTCCACTTATCACCTTTTGACGGAGAACCGTCATTAAATATAGTTTTGATCGATCTTATAAATTCTATTGGACCAAATATAACTCTTCTTTAGAATCAGGACATCAAAATTTACATTGTGTAATTTTTTTTACCTTTCTGATAAAGTTCATTTTTTTAATGAATAGTGTAAAATGTTGTATTTTAATTCAAAACCACTTTTTAATCTAATTTATTATATGATTAGATTATCTTTTGAATTGGTTTTAAAGTGATATTAGAAAATATTTTTACCATTAAACCCAATAGTGGTCGTTGGAATTAATTTCACTTTGAAATCGGACTTAAACTAGTGTCAATCTTTTGATACTTATAGTTTCATAAAAACTCGCTATTTGCTCTGACATCGGGAATTAATTATTAAATTAATTAATGTTACTTATATGTTTTTAATTTTGTAAAATAGACTTCATTTTTAAATTCTTAATATCAAATATAGCTTAGGGTGAATTTTTGATAATTTTCTGAAAAACTTCAATTTTTGATGAATAGTGAAACTACTAAGTGGTACTTATAAAGACTGATTTTCCGTTTAAATGAAATTTTGCCATAATTGTGTTTTGAATTTCAAAAATCCTACATACATGGTTGTCATTAAGAAGTAAAATTTGGTTCAATGAGATTATAATAATTTTTTGGCGAATAGTAACTTATTAAGTTTTTAATCGCGATTAGTGGTAATTAGTGTAGTTTAAGGTATAAATAATGATTTAATAATATGAAATGACCTAGACACATGTCCAAACCTTATTGGTTGGGTCATGTCCTACCAAGAAAAGCCATGGGTCATCTTGGGGACCCCATGGAGACACATTGGTTGGGAAATGACATAAATAACTTTTTATTTAATGTAAAAGTAAAAATGACACAAACATGATATGTTTTACTAAAATAATTTTTAAATGGGGTTATACAAGTCATATTTTTTATTATAAATATTAATTGGAAAGATAAAAAGATTTCTTACATCATAGTATTTTTTTATAATTTTTAGACATTAAATAAATTAAATTATTTATGACATAATAATGATGCAGTGATGACATCATTATTTGTCGAATTAAATAAAATGGAAAGATAATGTAAAATATATAAACTACACATGTCCAAAACTTATTGGATGGGTGGATTTCGAACCCTTATCACCTTATCCACGAATTATATCAATGTGGGACCTTTTAAAACCGAAACACATTTTCAAATAAAGTAATATTTCTTTACTTTCCAAAAGTGCCCCTCCTCTCCTCTTATAAAAGGCCCCCACCTCTACCACATTTCACACACTCCTCAAGCCTTTGGCTCGGCCAACCCCTGCCCATTTACTCTCTCCACATCCCTATACTCATTTTAGACGATTCCCATTAGGCAGAATCCTTTCAAAGGAAGCCTTTAGGCTCAAATCAAAAGTAGTTACTCTTTAAATGGTAATTCATTCACTCTTGTTCATTTGATTTATTTTGCTTCTCCAACCCTCTAAACTCTTTTTATTTACTTCTTTTGTAACAACACCAGTATATTAAATATACTAGGATGTTGTTATAATATTTATTCGAGCTAAACTCTCACACAACTACATCAAATGGTTAAAGAACATATGGTTTCCGTGGATGGTGAAATTCTGCCTCCCGAAACGATGATTGTTCAATACCTATTTAACACCTTAAAAGGTGGCCATTATGATGTCACTATTTTTATATATGATATATAATATGTTTATTTTTTTCTTTAAGCTTCTGTATTTTTCATTTTGGGCATACCTTTATGGTTTCCATTATGGGTAAACACGATATCTTCATTTAAGGAAGTGCGGACTACCGCCCCCTCAAAGTGATGTGATTCGTTAATGCCATATGTGGGACGTGTAAAGGATGGATTTAAAGTTATTATATATGATGTTATACTGGAATTATAATATACCTCTATATCATTATTATTTCTTTCCATTAAAGTATGAGATATAAATTAAAGTAGCGTTCATGCGTACGTACGACTTACCGTCTCCAGGAACGGTGCATTTCATTTCTTATCCCCAAATGTAATGTACTATTAAAAGTACATGTATATAATTGATATATATAATTAATGATATATCTAAATGATGAATATAATTCTGGAATTAAAATATACATACCTCTCATTTAGTTTTAATTCCATTAATATGAAAAAAATGAAAGTAGCGTTCATGCGTACGTACGGCTTACCGTCTCCATGAACGGTGCATTTCATTTCTTACCCCTAAATGATTATGTAATATTATAAATATATGTATATGCTGGATATATATGATACATATTATATCCAAATCGGGAATTTTATTCTGGATATAAAGAACCTTTGACCACACGAACAACATGTAATTGTAAGAAGTCCACTTTCGACTTAAGAACCAAATATTGAGAAAACAAACATTATTAACTTAAATGGTTACATAATGTTTATAACATGGCAATAAGTGATATGATAGGAATAATGAACTTTAAAAAGTCTATTAATCAAGTATAAATTAACTCAAGTTTATTATTCAGGACGTTAAAGAACGATCTTGTCAAGTCGGACCCGAGGTAAGGGACTTCGTCTCAATCTCCTTTTATTGAGGAATATTTCGTTTTATACACAACTTACTTTTATACGGTGTATAAACCCCTTTGACTTTTACTTTTATACAAAAAGAATCTTTTTCTATGAAGCGTTTTACAAAATGACAAAAATTAATGTTTCTTTTAACGTACGCGGCGACAACGACCTTTTCCGCTGCCATGAGTATTATTTAGTCTTTGGATTTCTGAACAAGCTGTAATGTTTTTAGAATAAAATAAATACCATATACTCTTTTAAGTATTTTGGTATTGAAAATGGTTTTGAAAAAAGGATTCTATTATGTCAATATGTTTATGATATATTGTGATTGAAATGTGGAAATGTTATCATTCCTTTATATTGGTTTTATGTTTTATGATTTTATACTGGTACTTGGACATTTTAACGGGTGGTTACGTTATAAACCATATGACGGGTGGTGCCGGGAATACCAGGACGGGTGGTTACGTTATAACCTCCAATGCATTGGGTATGGAAGTCGGCTGTATGGCTATTCCATTAAGTATGTATGGAAATTGTCCGTATGGCTATTCCATTAAGTGATATGTGTGGAAGTCGACCGTATGATTATTCCACTTAAGTATGTTTATGTCCCAAGTTACCTTTATATATGTTAGGTGTTCTTTTTATGGATTTTATGGTAATCCTTTGGTTACAAAAAGGTAAGTAATGATACTTTATTCAGTGAAGAGTTTTTACTACTTCATGAAGGTGAAGGTATTACTTTTATAGAGTATATATGGTTTATTTGATGTTTGAAAAACTAACAGTTTTTATTCTTTCTGTATCCCTTACTGAGCTTTTTATGCTCACCCCAAGTTTTTTTGGAAATGTTTTCACATGACTTAATGTGGAATAAGGTCAAGGATGGGATCAAGGGAATGTCATCCTATATAAAACATGGAACTAGACACATTTCTTTTTAAGAGTTTTTTTTTATTATGGAAACTTAGTAGAAGTGAATACTTTGTAATCTTTTGAGATGTAATAGTTATGTTCTAATTCTCAAAAACTCTAAACCTGAAAAGGTCCTCAACATGAATTATTCATTTAATTCAATATTAAGTAAGGTTTAAGTCTAGGGCCTTATAGTTGGTATCAAAGGTCAGTTTAGACAACTTTAGGAGTTAGAAAAGTGTTAAATTATAATATGATTGAAATGATATAGCATTTATGGATTACCATGTTGCTTCGCCTAAGAAATTTCTGTGTTCAGAATGGTTTTCCGTAGAGGAAACAAAGCAGCTACGTTGGGATGACATCAGGAGGAAGATAACCTTCCAAATCAGCAACCTGAGATGGTCGGAATCGGAACTAAATAGTTTGTTGCAGTGATGGCACAGTTGACTCAGGATATAAATGGTGGTGGTATCCATGCACGAGATCAGCCAGGTCAACCACATAGGAACATGTCAGTGGTGGAATATTTCATGAGGCAACATCCCCCATCATTCAGTGGATCATCTGACCATGTGCAAGCTGAAGCGTGGATTAAAGCACTAGAGAAGTTTTTTGATGTCATGGGGTGTTCAGAACATCAAAAGGTTAGTCTTTCTGTTTACCGTTTTGAAGGTGAAGCTGATTAGTGGTGGTAGATGGTGAAAAATATAAGGGATAGTGATGAGATTGAGGATCTTCACTGGGACGAATTCAAAGGTATGATTCTTGAGAAATATTTTCCTAATGTGGTTCGTCTTAGGATGGAAAAACAGTTCCTATAATTGAGGCAGGAGGATGATTCGTTGGCTTCTTATGAAAAAAAGTCCACTCGATTGGCATGGTATGCTCCAAACTTCATACGAGATCTTGATAGTAAAATAAACCATTTTTACTCAGGGTTAAAGCCAAAGTATCTAAGGGCTTTAGCTTCTCGTGAGTTTAAAAGTTATGAAAAAATTGTTCGATGTGCGGAGAAGGTGGAAATGGAGTTTGCCGATGATCAGGTGTTCTATGACAAACAACAGAATAAGAGGTCTAGTTGGCAGGAAAAGGGGAAGAATTCATCAAAGAAGCAAGGAGGTAAGAAAACCAAATATCTATCCTATGAGAAGTGTGGTAAAATGCATCTTGGATAATGTTTATCCAAGTCTGGTAAGTGCTTTCGGTGTGGTAAGTCTGGTCATATTGCTCGTAACTGTAAGGAAGATGATCAAGCAGGAAATGAAAAGCCAACTGTAAGATGTTTTATGTGTAATGAAATGGGTCATTATGAAAAAGAGTGTCCAACGAAGAACTCAACTGGGGGAATGTAGCCAGACTACAAGCAGAAAGGGGTGGTGATATCCTTTGCAACAACTTCAGCAGATGTTGGGCCATCGAATGAAGTGGTATCAGCTCCAGGAAGCTCAGTATTTTTCGAAGATTGTCTTGAGGTCGGGGTACCATCAGTTGAAAGTAAAAGAAGCAGACGTTCCGAAGACTGCGTTCGGTACTAGATATGGCCATTATGAATTTGTAGTTATGCCTTTTGGGTTAACCAATGCACCTACTGTATTCATGGACCTTATGAATAAAATTTTCCATGAGTTCTTGGATAAGTTTGTGTTTGTGTTTTGTGGTTTGGGAAGAGGTTATGTCTGCCTTCTGATTCACAGTTGAAGAATGAGTTGTTATGTGAGGCTCATAGTTCCCCGTTTTCAGTTCATCCTGGCAGTACTAAGATGTATAGAGATATTCAGGAGTATTACTGGTGGGATGGAATGAAAATAGATATTGCTGATTTTACTGTGAAGTGTTTGACATGTCAACAGGTTAAAGTAGAGAGGAAATTATCGAAAGGGATGCTTCAGCATTTACCAGTTCCAGAGTGAAAATGGGAAAACATATCCCTAGACTTTGTTTTGGGATTACCGAGGACATCTCGAGGTAATAATGCAATCTGGGTTATTGTTGATCGCTTGACCAAATCTGATCATTTACCTTATATATGAGATACATTCTCTCTAGATCAACTTTCCCGTTTGTATCTTAAAGAGATAGTCAAGTTACATGGATTTCCTCTCTCCATTGTATCTGATCGTGATCCCAGGTTCACATCTAACTTTTGGAAAGGCCTTCAGAAGACGTTGGGTATGGAATTAAATTTTAGTACATCTTTTCATCTTCAATCAGAAGTGCAGTCAGAACGAACAATTCAGACATTGGAGGATATGCTATGAGCTTGTTCTATGGATTATCAGGGATGTTGTGACCAACAACATTATTTGGTTGAGTTTTCTTATAATAACAATTTTCATTCTAGTATACAGATGGCACCATTTGAGGCATTATATGGGAAGCGGTGTCGAACTCCAGCATTTTGGAATGAAGTGGGTGAAAGGAAGCTGATGGGACCATAATTGGTAGAAGAGATGGCAGAAAAAGTTCAGTTGATTCAGAAGCACATGAGAACAGCTCAGAGCAGGCAGAAGAGTTATGCGGATAACCGGAGGAATGATATATCTTTCGAGGTAGGTGATCATGTTTTTCTCAAGGTTTCTCCTTGGAAAAGTGTGATGAGATTTGGTAAGAAATAAAAGCTGATTCCAAGGTTTATTGGACCATATGATATTCTGGAGAGATTTGGATCAGTTGCATACCAGGTGGCTTTACCTCCGAGTTTATCTCAGGTACACAATGTTTTTCATGTTTCAATGTTGAGAAAGTATATGCCAGATCCATCTCATATTTTGAGTCCAGAGGTAGTTCAGCTGGATGAGAACCTATCTTATGAGGAACAACCGGTCCAGATTCTTGACCACAGGGACCAGGTGTTATGGAATAAGGTGATTCATCAGGTAAAGGTTTTGTGGAAAAACCGTGTGATTGAAGAGGCAACGTGGGAATCTGAAAATGCTATGAGGGATAAATACCCCCACTTATTTTGATAAGTAAATAAAATTGCGAGGACGCAATTCCCAAAAGGGGGGAAGGATGTAACATCCCAGGTAAATAAAGAATAAATAATTTTCATATTTATTAATATTTACGAATTAAATATTAATTTTAATTAAAAGGCGTTTCTACGTTCGATAGCGTACTCTGTACGCAACGATGAGTTTCTTTGAAAACTTACGTTGCACACAAGTAATAAAATAATATTATTTTAAATGTTAGTTAACGAGTAGCCGTTGTACTGGCTGGAATGGATAGAAATAACTAAAATATGATTATATATGTTTTTAAATGTTTTTACATTTACCCAATAAAAGATAAAGGCTTAAAATATGGAAAGAGTTCAATTTTAGGCATTTATACCCTAATTTTCACGAAAGGTCCACTTATCACCTTTTGACAGAGAACCGTCATTAAATATAGTTTTGATCGATCTTATAAATTCTATTGGACCAAATATAACTCTTCTTTAGAATCAGGACATCAAAATTTACTTTGTGTAAATTTTTGGTACATTTCTGATAAAGTTTATTTTTTTAATGAATAGTTTAAAATGTTGTATTTTAATTCAAAACCTCTTTTTAATCTAATTTATTTATATGATTAGATTATCTTTTGAATTGGTTTTAAAGTGAAATTAGAAAATATTTTTACCATTAAATCCAATAGTGGTCGTTGAAATTAATTTCACTTTGAAATCGGACTTAAACTAGTGTTAATCTTTTGATACTTATGGTTTCATAAAAACACGCTATTTGCTCTGACAGTGGGAATTAATTATTAAATTAATTAATGTGACTTATATGATTTGAATTTTGTAAAATAGACTTCATTTTTGATTTCTTAATATCAAATATATCTTAGGGTGAATTTTTGGTAATTTTCTGAAAAACTTCAATTTTTGATGAATAGTGAAACCACTAAGTGGTACTTATAAAGACTGATTTTCCGTTTAAATGAAATTTTACAATCATTGTGTTTTGAATTTCAAAAATCCGACATACATGGTTGTCATTAAGAAGTAAAATGTGGTTCAATTAGATTATAATAATTTTTGGTGAATAGTAACTTATTAAGTTTTTAATCGCGATTAGTGGTAATTAGTGTAGTTTAAGGTATATATAATTCTTTAATAATATTAAATTGCCTAGACACATGTCCCAACCTTATCGGTTGTGTCATGGACGACCAAGAAAAGCCATGGGTCAACTTGGAGACCCCATGGAGACACTTTGGTTGGGAAATGACATAAATAACTTTTTATTTAATGTAAAAGTAAAAATGACACAAACATGATATGTTTTACTAAAATACTATTTAAATGGGGTTATACAAGTCTGATTTTTGATTATAAATATTAATTGGAAAGATAAAAAGATTTCCTACATCATAGTATTTTTTTTATAATTTTTATACATTAAATAAATTATATTATTTATGAAATAATAATGATGCAGCGATGGCATCATTATTTGACGATTTAAATAAAATGGAAAGATAATGTAAACTCTATAAACTACACATGTCCAAAACTTATTGGATGGGTGGATTTCGAACCCTTATCACCTTATACACGAATTATATCAATGTGGGAGCTTTTAAAACCGAAACACATTTTCAAATAAAGTAATATTTCTTTATTTTCCAAAAGTGCCCCTCCTCTCCTCTTATAAAAGGCCCCCACCTCTACCTCATTTCACACACTCCTCAAGCCTTTGGCTCGGCCAAACCCTGCCCATTTACTCTATAAACATCCATCTCCTCATCCTAGAGGATTACGTTTGGGTAGAATCATTTCAAAGAAATCCTTTAGGCTCAAATCAAAAGTATTTACACTTTTAAAGGTAATTCATTCTCTCTTGTTCATTTGTTTTTATTTTGCTTCTCCAACCCTTTAAACTCTTTATATTTACTTCTTTTGTAACAACACCAGTATCTTCAATATACTAGGATGTTGTAATAAGATTTATTCGAGATACACTCTCACACAACTACATCAAATGGTTAAAGAACATACGGTTTCAGTGGATGGTGAAATTCTGCCTCCCGAAACGATGATTGTTCAATACTCATTTAACACCTTCAAAGGTGGCCATTATGGTGTCACTATTTTTATATATGATATATAATATGTTTCTTTTTTTCATTAAGCTTCTGTATTTTTCATTTTGGGCATACCTTTATGGTTTCCATTATGGGTAAACACGATATCTTCATTTAAGGAAGTGCGGACTACCGCCCCCTCAAAGTGATGTGATTCGTTAATGCCATATGTGGGACGTGTAAAGGATGGATTTAATGTTATTATATATGATGTTATACTGGAATTATAATATACCTATATATCATTATTATTTCATTCCATTAATGTATGAGATAGAAATGAATGTAGCGTTCATGCGTACGTACGGCTTACCGTCTCCAGGAACGGTGCATTTCATTTCTTATCCCCAAATGTAATGTAATATTAAAAGTACATGTATATAATGGATATATATAATTAATGATATATCTAAATGATGAATATAATAATGTAATTAAAATATACATACCTCTCATTTAGTTTTAATTCCGTTAATATGACAATGAAATGAAAGTAGTGTTCATGCGTACGTACGGCTTACCGTCTCCTTGAATGGTGCATTTCATTTCTTACCCCTAAATGATTATGTAATATTATAAATACATGTATATGCTGGACAGATATGATACATATTATATCCAAATCGGGAATTTCATTATGGATATAAAGAACGTTTTACCACACGAACAACATGTAATTGTAAGAAGTCCACTTTCGACTTAAGAACCAAATATTGAGAAAACAAACATTATTAACTTAAATGGTTACATAATGTTTATAACATGGCAATAAGTGATATAAAAGAAATAATGAACTTTAAAAAGATTATTAATCAAATATAAATTAACTCACGTTTATTATTCAGGACGTTAAAGAACGATCGAGTCAAGTCGGACCGGAGGTAAGGGACTTCGTCTCAATCTACTTTAATTGAGGCATATTTCGTTTTATACACAACTTTCTTTTATACGGTGTATAAACCCCTTTGACTTTTATTTTTATACAAAAGGAATCTGTAACACCCCAGGTAAATAAAGAATATGACATTTCATATTTATCCATATTTGTGAATAAAATATTTAAATAACTTTAAAGGGGACTCTATGCTCGATGGCGTACCAAACACACAACAATGAGTTTCTTGGAAATCTTACGTTGCACTCTAATAATAAAATAATATTATTTTAAATGGTAGTTAACATGTAGCCGTTGTAATGGCGGGAATGGATATAAATAACTAAAATATGATTATATATGTTTTTAAATGTTTTTACATTTATCCAATAAAATATAATGGCTTAAAATACGGAAAGAATTCAATTTTAGGCGTATATACCCTAGTTTTCACTAAAGGTTCACTTATCACCTTTTGATGGCTAACCGTCATTAAATATAGTTTTGATCACTCTTATACATTCTTTTGGACCAAATAAAACTCTTATTAAGAATCAGGACATCAAAATTTACTTTTTGTAAATTTTTGGTATCTTTCCGATAAAGTTCATTTTTTTAATGAATAGTGTAAAATGTTGTATTTTAATTCAAAACCACTTTTTAATATAATTTATTTATATGATTAGATTATATTTTGAATTGGTTTTAAAGTGAAATTAGAAAATATTTTTACCATTAAATCCAATAGTGTTCGTTGGAATCAATTTCACTTTGAAATCAGACTTAAACTACTGTCAATCTTTTGATACTTATTGTTTCATAAAACACGCTATTTGACATGACAGCGGGAATTAATTATTAAATTAATCAAATTGACTTATATGTTTTGAATTTTGTAAAATGGACTTCATTTTTGAATTCATAATATCAAATATATCTTAGGGTGAATTTTTGGGATTTTTCTGAAAAAACTTCAATTTTTGATGAATAGTGAAACCACTAAGTGGTACTTATAAAAACTGATTTTCCGTTTAAATGAAATTTTGCCATCATTGTGTTTTGATTTTAAAAAATCCGACATACATGGTTGTCATTAAGAAGTAAAATGTGGTTCAATGAGATTAAAATAATTTTTTGGTGAATAGTAACTTATTAAGTTTTTAATCGCGATTAGTGGTAATTAGTGTAGTTTAAGGTAAAAATATTGCTTTAATAAAATGAGATGAGCTTGACACATGTCTTACCCTCATTGGTTGTATCATGGCCGACCAAGACCAGCCATGGGTCAACTTGGGGACCCCATGGATCCACTTTGGTTGGGAAATGACATAAATAACATTTTATTTAATGTAAAAGTAAAATTGACACAAACATGATATGTTTTACTAAAACAATTTTTAAGTGGGGTTATACAAGTCATATTTTTGATTATAAATATTCCTTGGAAAGATAAAACGATTTCCTACATCATAGTAGTTTTGTTATAATTTTTAGACATTAAATAAATTAAATTATTTATGACATAATAATGATGCAGTGATGACATCATTATTTGACGATTTAAATAAAATGGAAAGATAATGTAAAATCTATGAACTACACATGTCCAAAACTTATTGGATGAGTGGATTTCGAAGACTTATCAACTTATCCACGAATAATATCAATGTGGGACCTTTTGAAACCGAAACACATTTTCAAATAAAGTAATATTTCTTTACTTTCCAAAAGTGCCCCTCCTCTCCTCTTATAAAAGGCCCCCACCTCTACCTCATTTAACACACTCCTCAAGCCTTTGGCTGGGCCAACCCCTGCCCATTTACTCTCTCTAAATACCTCTACTCATCCTAGAGGATTCCCTTTGGGCAGAATCTTTTCAAAGGAAGCCTTTAGGCTCAAATCAAAAGGAGTTACACTTTTAAAGGTAATTCATTATCCAATGTTCATTTGTTTAATTTTGCTTCTCCAACCCCCAAAACTCTTTTTATTTACTTCTTTTGTAACAACAACAGTATCTTCAATATACTAGGATGTTTTTATAAGATTTATTCGAGCTACACTCCCAAAAAACTACATCAAATGGTTAAAGAACATACGGTTTCCGTGGATGGTGAAATTCTGCCTCCCGAAACGATGATTGTTCAATACTCATTTAACACCTTCAACGGTGGCCATTATGATGTCACTATTTTTATATATTATATATAATATGTTTATGTTTTATTTATGGTTCTGTATTTTTCATTTTTGTCTTACCTTTATGGCTTCCATTATGGGTATACGCGATATCTTCATTTAAGGAAGTGCGGACTACCGCCCCCTCAAAGTGATTTGATTCGTTAAATACCATATGTGGGATGTATAAAGGATAGAAATATGATATTATATATGATATTATACTGGAATTATAATATAATTTTATATCATTATTATTCCATTCTATAAAATACGAAATAGAAATGAAAGTAGCGTTCATGCGTACGTACGGCTTACCGTCTCCATGAACGGTGCATTTCATTTCTTACCTCTAAATGATTATGTAATGTTATAAATGCATGAATGTACTGGATATATATGACATATATGATATCTACATAATGAATACAATTCTTTATATAATAAAAATTTCGCCACATGAACAACATGTAATTGTAAGAAGTCCACTTTCGACTTAAGAACCAAATATCGGCAAAACAAATATTATTAACTTAAATGATTACATAATGTTTAGGACATGGTAATAAGTGGTATAAAAGTAATAATGAACTTGAAAAAGGTTCTTAAGGAATTAGAAATTAACTCAAGTTTATTATTCAGGAGATTAAAGAACGATCGAGTCAAGTCGGACCCGAGGTAAGGGATCCTACTCCTCTCTTTCTTTTTAAGTACACACTTTTATGTCATTCCTTTTAAAGATCATCTTTCTTGTTATTGGGATGATAATTTATATTACACTTACTGTAATTTTTATTTTCATGTGATGAGAGACCCTATTCTATCTCATCAATCCATTTTGGAAGTTTTGAGTGGCGTCGTTAGGCTGCCAAACTTTCGTAAGAGATCTAACCTCTATCTTCTTTTTAAGTACTCTCCTTTATGTCACTTCTTTTAAGCTCCTCTTTGTAATGTTGGGGGATGTTATTTTATATTCCTCTTTCTGTACATTTTATTTTAATGTGATTAGATACCCTATTTGATCTCATCAATCCATATTCGGAAGTTTTATGTGGCGCCGTTAGGCTGCCGAGTTTTCGTAAGGGATTTTTCATCTCACTTTTATTCCCATGAGATTTATGCTACATTTGACACAAATTCCCTTGAGTGGTGTATGTACTGCCCATTATTCTACTCTTTGTGTAATATACTTTCGTTTTTGAGTATTTACATCAATTATCTTTTGTCCTTCTTTCATGGGGTGTATGTTTTGAAAGATACCCAAGTCTGTAAGGGTACCTTTCACCCTCCTCTTTTTTAAAAGACTTCTTTTGTTGGGTCTTTTAATTTACATATCGTTATGTTGGGATATGTTCTAATATATCCTTATTGATATAAATTTTATGTCCAAGTGATGAGATACTCTTTTTATCTCTCATCAACTCTTTTTGATGTGATGTCGTTAGGCTGTCAAGGGAACTTTTTAACCCGATTTCGATTTCTTTGGGTTCAACATGTAGTCATTGAATATTTCGTCCATTGAATATGTGTGAATGACCTTTTTACACTTAATATCCACTTATATTGGGTGTATTTATATTTGTCACACATATTTTTGAGATTGATTTGTCCTTAATTTAGGGATACCTTCTTTATAAGGGATTTCATCACATTTGACATTTCTATTGAGGGTTCATTGTTGTTATGAACCAATTCACTCTTATATGGTGTATATACTGTCCTTTGGAGTATTATATCCTGAATCCATTTATTCTAATGATATTATAATGTTTTGACTAAATTTTATTCCTCAACTGTTGTATTCAAGTGTATCTAATTTTGGTAAAACCCCTTTAACCAAAATATCATTTTAAATGTTTTAATTATTTGTTCTTATTAATATCCATGTTTTCAAAATGGTTTTAAGGATTTATTTATATGGATATTAATGGTTTAAAATTTTAATCTTCAAGGTGGTATGGGACTTCCTCTCAATCTCCTTTCATTGAGGCATATTTTATTTTATACACAACTTTCTTTTATACGGTGTATAAACCCCTTTGACTATTGCGCTTATTCAAAAGGAATCTTTTTTATACGAAGCGTTTAATAAATGACAAAAGGGAATGTTTTTGTCGTACGTATGCGGCAACAACGACTTCTCCGCCGTCGTGACCATTATTTGAGTTTCGGCTTCCTCTCCAAGCCATACCTTCTTTTTAAAAGAAAGATAAATACCATATTTTACTTTTCTTTTATTTTGGTATTGAAAATGGTTTTCATAATGTTTTTATATCAATGTGTTGTATTGATATCTCGTGATTCAAATGTGGAAATTTTAGGATTCCTTAATGCATGTTTTATGTGATATGATTATGTTATAGTTCTTGGGCATTATTATGAAGACGGGTGGTTCCGTGATAAACTAAGGGCGGGTGAGCCCGTTATAGCTCTCCAATGCATTGGGTAACGCGAAGGAGTGAAACGTTACGGTTTCTTCGAAGAGATTTTAGGGAATATACTGTGATGGGTATTCCAAACGTAACCAAGAGGGTTACTCCCTACGTAAGAATGTTATGAATGCCTCAAGTTACCTTTATGTCTTATGATTTCTATGATTTATTCATTATTTTATGAGGTATGTTAAAGTGCCTATGTTTTATGGGTAAAGTATGATTTCATTCTTATGTATATATGAACTCATGATTCCTTTCCATATTTTTATAACCCTTACTGAGCTTTTTATGCTCATCCCAAGTTTTTGAAATGTTTTTCACAGGTCAAGGGAAAGGTACATGATGTGATGATAGTGTCAAGGATGTTTCAAGAAAGAATCCGTGTTATATTTTAAATATGTTTCCGTTGATGGGAATAATGAATACTGTCTTTTATGTAACCACTTTGTTTAAATGTGGAATGTAATGCAAGTTTCATGATCTAATTCTCTAAAACTCTAAACCTGAAAAGATCCTCAATGTGTAATCTTGTAATAACTCAAGATTAAGTAAGGTTTAAGGCTGGGGCCTTATAGTTGGTATCAAAGGCCGGTTTAGATAACTTTAGAGGTTATGGTATTCTTTAATCATAAGTGACATTACCATAATGGTTAGGATTTCAGAAAGAGTCCTAGTTTTAGATAAAGTGAATGAGTAAGTATATCTTAGTGTTTACCTTCCTTGTTAGTACATGATGGTTTTGTTGATATACTCACACTGACCTTTTTGGTTTTAGTAAATGGCTGGATCTAGAAGGCACCAAAGTGACAATGGGTTTGAAGGAAACTGTGGTGGTTCTCTGATTAAGATACTCAATGAGATGGCGGATTCAATGAGGAATCTCATGGTTTTTCTAAACCAACTATCAAGGAGTCATGATCAACCACTTGAACCTTGGTGAGGTCTCTAATGCATCATGTAAGAGATGGCCAACTCGATGTGGAAATTCAGGTAATAATTATTAAGGTAACCATTAGGGTTTATGGGTTATTATATGATATGATGGAAAATGAAGGGCATGAGATAAAATTGAGGTTAAAATATGTTATGATTATTCTTGAAGATTTTATCTCATTTTGGGGAATGTTTTAAGAATTATATAGTTTTGGAAGAAGGACAACACGCAGACCATGTGACATCCCGTCGCATCGAACAAAGCTGTGGGAATCGAACCCACAACCAAAGTGCGACTGGTATTTATCGCCTACCGCTGGACTACGTGAAGTCCCTGGTTAGTTTGACCGATTCTTTTTAGTTATATGATTTTATGAATTAAGAGTAAGTTGATTTTGGAGGATATGTGATTAGGATAATTACTTTTCAATGTGAGACATTAGGAGCAACTGATGTTGTTTGGAGATAAATGTCACGATTTAACATGGTAGACTATGTGACTAAATCCCTCAAATTTTTGGGTTTCAATCTTAGTTTGGTTTACTTTGAAGAATTTTATGGACAAATGGTCCTCGTTGAACTTTGGGTTTTGTTGGACAAATTTTGGAGATTATGAATAGATTTTCTTTTTATAAAGGGTTATCCTTTTCTGGATTATCTGATCTTGTACTAGCCTTTTTGGTATTGGTTTTGGTTAAAGACATGGGAAGTATATAGTTCTATTTTTTGGATTAGGTGATTCTCTAGAAGTTGATTATAGTACTCTTAATTTGAATAAGTCTTCCTAAATACTCGTCTTTTGGAGAAAATATGAGTTTGTGTAAGGAATCTAATAAAAGTTGAAAGTCAATATGATAAGTGATTATGTTTCCTTATGAATAAATTCCTCAATAAAAAGTAACTTAAAACAAAAATGTTTCCTATTATCTTTTCCTACTGGGGAATCGAATACCGTTTAACCCATCACAAGTTTGTGATTTTCTCGTGGTTAACTTTCTCCTAAACATGTTTTCTATCACTCTCCATCAGAACATGACCCTTTGTTTTTTCCTCCATGTCCATATTTTCATACTTGGAATCCTAGTATGGGTTAACTCGGGTGACCTTTGTACTTATCTCTCTTTATTTTAATGTGTTTGTTTTACCGACTTTTGTTCCGATGTGGGACTTTCAAGGATGTTTCCAAGCGCAATTTTAAAATTGCGAGGACGCAATTCCCAAAAGGGGGGAAGGATGTAACACCCCAGGTAAATAAAGAATATCACATTTCATATTTATCCATATTTGTGAATAAAGTATTTAAATAACTTTAAAGGGGACGCTATGCTCGATGGCGTACCCAACACGCAACAACGAGTTTCTTGGGAATCTTACGTTGCACTCTAATTATAAAATAATATTATTTTAAATGGTAGTTAACATGTAGCCGTTGTAATGGCGGGAATGGATAGAAATAACTAAAATATGATTATATATGTTTTTAAATGTTTTTACATTTATCCAATAAAAGATAATGGCTTAAAATACGGAAAGAATTCAATTTTAGGCATATATGCCCTAGTTTTCACTAAAGGTTCACTTATCACCTTTTGATGGCGAACTGTCATTAAATATAGTTTTGATCACTCTTATACATTTTTTTGGACCAAATAAAACTCTTATTAAGAATCGGGACATCAAAATTTACTTTGTGTAAATTTTTGGTATCTTTCCGATAAAGTTCATTTTTTAATGAATAGTGTAAAATGTTGTATTTTAATTCAAAACCACTTTTTAATCTAATTTATTTATATGATTAGATTATATTTTTAATTGGTTTTAAAGTGAAATTAGAAAATATTTTTACCATTAAATCCAATACTGTTCGTTGGAATCAATTTCACTTTGAAATCAGACTTAAACTAGTGTCAATCTTTTGATACTTATTGTTTCATAAAACATGCTATTTGACATGACAGCGTGAATTAATTATTAAATTAATTAATGTGACTTATATGTTTTGACTTTTGTAAAATGGACTTCATTTTTTAATTCAGCATATCAAATATAGCTTATGGTGAATTTTTGGGATTTTTCTGAAAAACATCAATTTTTGATGAATAGTGAAACCACTAAGTGATACTTATAAAAACTGATTTTCCGTTTAAATGAAATTTTGCCATCATTGTGTTTTGATTTTCAAAAATCCGACATACATGGTTGTCATTAAGAAGTAAAATGTGGTTCAATGAGATTAAAATAATTTTTTGGTGAATAGTAACTTATTAAGTTTTTAATCACGATTAGTGGTAATTAGTGTAGTTTAAGGTAAAAATATTGCTTTAATAAAATGAGATGAGCTTGAAACATGTCTTACCCTCATTGGTTGTATCATGGCCGACCAAGAAAATCCATGGGTCAACTTGGGGACCCCATGGATCCACTTTGGTTGGGAAATGACATAAATAACATTTTATTTAATGTAAAAGTAAAATTGACACAAACATGATATGATTTACTAACACAATTTTTAAGTGGGGTTATACAAGTCATCTTTTTGATTATAAATATTCATTGGAAAGATAAAAATATTTCCTACATCATTGTATTTTTTTATAATTTTTAGACATTAAATAAATTAAATTATTTATGACATAATACTAGTGCAGCGATGACATCATTATATGACGATTTAAATAAAATGGAAAGATAATGTAAAATCTTTGAACTACACATGTCCAAAACTTATTGGATGAGTGGATTTCGAAGCCTTATCACCTTATCCACGAATTATATCAATGTGGGACCTTTTGAAACCGAAACACATTTTCAAATAAAGTAATATTTCTTTACTTTCCAAAAGTTCCCCTCCTCTCCTCTTATAAAAGGCCCCCACATCTACCTCATTTAACACACTCCTCAAGCCTTTGGCTCGGCCAAACCCTGCCCATTTACTCTCTCCACATCCCTCTCCTCATCCAAGAGGATTCCCTTTGGGAAGAATCCTTTCAAAATAAGCATTTAGGCTCAAATCAAAAGGAGTTACACTTTTAAAGGTAATTCATTCTCTCATGTTCATTTGTTTTATTTTGCTTCTCCAACAC
Source organism: Viscum album (assembly GCA_963277665.1). Classification (NCBI taxonomy): domain Eukaryota; kingdom Viridiplantae; phylum Streptophyta; class Magnoliopsida; order Santalales; family Viscaceae; genus Viscum; species Viscum album. Next base: position 1,757,718,738 of record OY728161.1, read on the forward strand.
CCTAAACTCTTTTTATTTACTTATTTTGTAACATCACCAGTATCTTAAATATACTAGGATGTTGTTATAAGATTTATTCGAGCTACACTCTCACACAACTACATAAAATGGTTAAAGAACATACGGTTTCCGTGGATGGTGAAATTATGCCTCCCGAAACGATGATTGTTCAATACTAATTTAACAACTTCAACGGTGGCCATTATGATGTCACTATTTTTATATATGATATATAATATGTTTATGTTTTATTTATTCTTCTGTATTTTTCATTTTTGTCTTACCTTTATGGCTTCCATTATGGGTATACGTGATATCTTCATTTAAGGAAGTGCGGACTACCGCCCCCTCAAAGTGATTTGATTCGTTAAATACCATATGTGGGATGTATAAAGGATGGAAATATGATATTATATATGATATTATACTGGAATTATAATATACCTTTATATAATTATTATTCCATTCTATAAAATACGAAATAGAAATGAAAGTAGCGTTCATGCGTACGTACGGCTTACCGTCTCCATGAACGGTGCATTTCATTTCTTACCTCTAAATGATTATGTAATGTTATAAATGCATGCATGTACTGGATATATATGACATATATGATATCTACATAATGAATACAATTCTGGATATAATAAACATTTGGCCACATGAACAACATGTAATTGTAAGAAGTCCACTTTCGACTTAAGAACCAAATATAGGCAAAACAAATATTATTAACTTAAATGATTACATAATGTTTATGACATGGTAATAAGTGGTATAAAAGTAATAATAAACTTGAAAAAGGCTCTTAAGGAATTAGAAATTAACTCAAGTTTTTTATTTAGGAGATTAAAGAACGATCGAGTCAAGTCGGACCCGAGGTAAGGGATCCTACTCCTCTCTTTCTTTTTAAGTACACATTGTTATGTCATTCCTTTTAAAGCTCATCTTTCTTGTTATTGGGATGATCATTTATATTACACTTACTGTAATTTTTATTTTCATGTGATGAGAGACCCTATTCTCTCTCATCAATCCATTTTGGACATTTTGAGTGGCGCTGTTAGGCTGCCAAACTTTCGTAAGAGATCTAACCTCTCTCCTCTTTTTAAGTACTCTCCTTTATGTCACTTCTTTTAAGATCCTCTTTGTAATGTTGGGGGATGTTATTTTATATTCCTATTTCTGTACATTTTATTTTAATGTGATGAGATACCCTATTTGATCTCATCAATCCATATTCGAAAGTTTTATGTGGTGCCGTTAGGCTGCCGAGTTTTCGTAAGGGATTTTTCATCTCACTTTTATTCCCGTGAGATTTATGCTACATTTGCCACAAATTCCCTTGAGTGGTGTATGTACTGCCCATTATTCTACTCTTTGTGTAATATACTTTCGTTTATGAGTATTTACATCAATTATCTTTTGTCCTTCTTTCATGGGGTGTATGTTTTGAAAGATACCCAAGTCGGTAAGGGAACCTTTCAACCTCCTCTTTTTTAAAAGACTTCTTTTGTTGGGTCTTTTAATTTACATATCTTTATGTTGGGATATGTTCTCATATATCCTTATTGATGTAAATTTTATGTCCATGTGATGAGATACTCTTTTTATCTCTCATCAACTCTTTTTGATGTGATGCCGTTAGGCTGTCAAGGGAACTTTTTAACCCAATTTCGATTTCTTTGGGTTCAACATGTAGTCATTGAATATGTCGTCCATTGAATTTGTGTGAATGACCTTTTTACACTTAATATCCACTTATATTGGGTGTATTTATATTTTTCACACATATTTTTGAGATTGATTTGTCCTTAATTTAAGGATACCTTCTTTATAAGGGATTTCATCACATTTGACATTTCTATTGAGGGTTCATTGTTCTTATGCACCAATTCACTCTTATATGGTTTATATACTGTCCTTTGGAGTATTATATCATGAATACATTTATTCTCATGATATTATAAAGTTTTTACTAAATGTTATTCCTTAACTATTGTATTCAAGTGTCTCTAATTTTGGTAAAACCCCTTTAACCAAAATATCGTTTTAAATGTTTTAATTATTTGTTCTTATTAATATCCATGTTTTCAAAATGGCTTTAAGGATTTATTTATATGGATATTAATGGTTTAAAATTTTAAGCTTCAAGGTGGTATGGGACTTGGTCTCAATCTCTTTTCATTGAGGCATATATTATTTTATACAAAACTTTCTTTTATACGGTGTATAAACCCCTTTGACTTGTACGTTTATTCAAAATGAATCTTTTTTATACGAAGCGTTTACTAAACGACAAAAGGGAATGTTTTTGTCGTACGTATGCGGCGACAACGACTTCTCCGCCTTCGTGACCGTTATTTGAGTTCCGGCTTCCTCTACAAGCCATACCTTCTTTTTAGAAGAAAGATAAATACCATATTTTACTTTTCTTTTATTTTGGTATTGAAAATGGTTTTCATAATGTTTTTATATCAATGTGTTGTATTGATATCTCGTGATTCAAATGTGGAAATTTTATGTTTCCTTTATGCATGTTTTATGTGATATGATTATGTTATGGTTCTTGGGCATTATTATGAAGACGGGTGGTTTCGTGATAAACTAAGGGCGAGTGAGCCCGTTATAGCTCTCCAATGCATTGGGTAACGCGAAAGAGTGAAACGTTAAGGTTTCTCTGAAGAGATTTTAGGGAATATACTGTGATGGGTATTCCAAACGTAACCAAGAGGGTTACTCCCTACGTAAGAATGTTATGAATGCCTCAAGTTACCTTTATGTCTTATGATTTCTATGATTTATTCAATATTTTATGAGGTATGTTAAAGTGCCTATGTTTTATGGGTAAAGTATGATTTCATTCTTATGTATATATGAACTCATGTTTCCTTTCCATATTTTTATAACCCTGACTGAGCATTTTATGCTCATCCCATGTTTTTGAAATATTTTTCACAGGTCAAGGGAAAGGTACATGATGTGATGATAGTGTCAAGGATGTTTCAAGAAAGAATCCGTGTTATATTTTAAATATGTTTCCGTTGATGGGAAGAATGAATACTGTCTTTTATGTAACCACTTTTTTTAAATGTGGAATGTAATGCATGTTTCATGATCTAATTCTCTAAAACTCTAAAACTGAAAAGATCCTCAATGAGTAATCTTGTAATAACTCAAGATTAAGTAAGGTTTAAGGCTGGGGCCTTATAGAATCTTTTTCTACGAAGCGTTTTACAAAACGACAAAAAGGAATGTTTCTTTTAACGTACGCGGCGACAACGAAATTTTCCGCCGCCGCGAGTATTATTTGGTCTTTGGCTTTCTCAACAAGCCGTAATGTTTTTAGAATATAATAAATACCATATACTCTTTTATGTATTTTGGTATTGAAAATGGTTTTGAAAAAGGATTCTATTATGTCAATATGTTTATGATATATTGTGATTGAAATGTGGAAATGTTATCATTCCTTTATATTGGTTTTATGTTTTATGATTTTATACTAGTACTTGGACATTTTAACGGGTGGTTACATTATAAACCATATGACGGGTGGTGCCATGAATACCAGGACGAGTGGTTACGTTATAACCTCCAATGCATTGGGTATGGAAGTCGGCCGTATGGCTATTCCATTATATATGTATGGAAATTGGCCGTATGGCTATTCCATTAAGTGATATGTGTGGAAGTCGACCGTATGGTTATTCCACTTAAGTATGTTTTTGTCCCAAGTTACCTTTACATATGTTAGGTGTTCTTTTTATGGATTTTATGGTAATCCTTTGGTTACAAAAAGGTACGTAATGATACATTATTCTGTGAAGAGTTTTTACTACTTCATGAAGGTGAAGGTATTACTTTGATAGAGTATATATGGTTAATTTGATGTTTGAAAAACTAAAAGTTTTCATTCTTTCTGTATCCCTTACTGATCTTTTTATGCTCACCCCAAGTTTTTTTTGAAATGTTTTCACAGGACATAATGTGGAATAAGGTCAAGGATGGGATCAAGGGAATGTCATCCTATATAAAACATGGAACTAGACACGTTTCTTTTTAAGAGTTTTTTTTATTATGGAAACTTAGTAGAAGTGACTACTTTGTAATCTTTTGAGATGTAATAGTTATGTTCATATTATCTAAAACTCTAAACCTGAAAAGATTCTCGGCATGAATTATTCATTTAATTCAATATTAAGTAAGGTTTAAGGCCGGGGCCTTATACTAATGCCAGGAAAATTATTTGGGGAAACATCGTAGTTTTCATTTACTATTAGAATATAATTAATATCAAGTGTTTCTTTATTTTCAATAATAAGAAGTAGAAAATTATTCACTAATATTTGTTATTAATTTTTCAGCAACTTGGTATGTCATCAAATATAGGAAATCAATTAACAAAAATTTATGAACATTGAATGCTACGATATCAAGATAAACTAGAAACTAATTAATTTCATCAATTAAATGAAACACCTACGATGGAAATTTTTATATATTTTTTTTTGAGAATGATCCATTTAAAATTATAGGAAGATTCTTATAATTATTAAATACTTTTATACTTCCACCACTGCAAAAAACACAGTAAATTAATAGGGTATAATTTGAAGGGTTTTTGCACAACCACCTCTAAATTTATTTTTTGTATAATTAAAATGGGTTTTGTATAACCCCATCTAATCATAGAATTAAGAGGGGGTAATGAACCCCCTATAAATTCATTTACTATAAAACTAGAGGTTGTTTATGTACATCCCTTGCTAGTCATTTAATTTATTGGTGATTATAAACCACCTATAATTTCATAAATTATAGAGGGTTTTGAACCACCTAAAAAATTTATCATTGTTTCTTTATTATCAATTAGGATTTTATTCGGTGTTCAAAATAAAAAATAATGTCTTAAATTAGAGGTGGTTCAAATCCCCCCCCCCCATTACATTCCTGTATTAGTGGGTGTCCAAAACCCCCTCTATATTCTTTAAGTTAGTGGGTTTCTGAACCCCTCTAACTTCTTAAAATTGAGATGGTTCCAAAACCCCAATAATTTAAAAGATTAAAAATGGTTTGTGAACCCCCACTATTAATAAAAAAACATCCATAATATATATACACATATAATTATAACACAATATATTTATGTTATTATATAGATTATATGAATATATTATATAAAATATTAAAATGAATTTATTTTATTGTATTTATATTTATACATCAATATAAATTTTAATATTATGTAAATTAATATATATTTTTTATATGAATTTTATTTCATATAATATTAATTATTTAAAATATAAAATCATAAACTTATTTTATAAATATATACATAAATAAAATTTATTTAAAATTTATATCATATAAAAACCCATGCTTTTAATTATCATAAATTATATTATAATAAAAATAATTATTTTTTATATAATATCCTTATACATACATATATATATATATATTTAATATTATATGAAATTGAATTAAAAAAAATAAAATTATATTAATGTACACAATTTTATAGAATAATATTTTTTAAATATAAATATATTTTATGGTACATAATAATAGATATTTGTATTGAAATACATTATATAAATATTTTAAAAAAAATTATTTCATATCATATTAATCATATATAATTTAAAATTGTATACCACATAATATTAAGTATATTTTTGTATAAATTTTATTTCATATAATATTGATTATATATAATATACATATTAATTATATAGAATATAATATTAAATATGTATATTTTTATTTTAATAAATTATATTTCATAAAATAATAATAATAATAATATATTAATTTTATATAATCTTATATAATTTATACAAATAAATGTATATATTAATATAAATAAAAATGAATATATATATATCACAAAATTGTATAAATATATTATTTAAATACATATATATAAATATAAATATATATATATATATATATTATTTAAATATATATATATATGTATGTTTTTATTTTATAAATAAATTATATAAATATATAATACAAGTTTATTTAATATAATATATGTTTGACATAAATCATAAAATAAATGCATATAAAAAACTTATTATTTTTATGGATTGAAAAATATATGTAATAAGAATAATAATAATTAATAATATTGTTGTTATCACAGACACACACACTAACATATATATGTACATATATATATATATATGTACAATATAAACATATATTTTTGTTAATATATTTAGGTGATATATAACTAATTAATAAAGAATATATATATAATTTCATATACATATAAATATAGTAAATATTTTTCATATTATTATTTAAATATATATAAGTATATTATGATAATCTTGTTTATTACAATAAATACACAAATATATATAAATACATTCATGTGTAATTTATACTTAAAAATTCGTTGGGCGTAGTGGTTTGCGAGTTTCAATCTAGCTGTTCTTGTTCCATGCGATATGTAGTTCAAATAATAATACTTATTGTTTTTCTACAATAGAAGGGGGAGGAGTGAGTAGGCATGGGAGGGAGGTTGGGTGGTGGAACCATAGGAGAAGGGTGGGGTGGGTACCGAATGGGTAGGGGATGTTTGGCCAAGAATGCAAGGAGGAGGCTGGGGTAGTAATGGAATGTGGGGGAGGGTACTAGGAACTGGAGGGAGGGGCAAGGTGAAGAATTAAGGAGGAAAGGGAGGGGGTGGAACAGAGCTAGTAGGGTGTGGTACGGTTCTAAAAATTCTCAACGTAAACATGTTTTCAACCCTGAGAAAACCCTATTAATCATTTAATAAGTGTCTAGAATAAAATTTGGCACCTACATTGATTATCTACTATATTTTTCTTCATATATAGCCACATCATCATTATATTTCTACCTAAATTCAACGATTTTCATTACCTTCAGATTCAAAAAACCGTAGGGAAATATTTATCAATGAAAATATCCTTAAATGTTTCTCATTCTAATATATCGTGATCATCCTTATTTCTATTATTCACAAAAATTCCAATATGTATTATATTAACCTTCAATATGAAAATATAATGGGTTTCTTATTGATATTATGATCATCTAGTGACATCATATATATTTTCTAGAGAATTGATCCATCCTTGATGTATTATAAGATATGACGATCCACTGAATTAAGGGTGGTGTTTCTGAATGAAATTCAACACAAAATAAATTTTACATCATGGTAGATTGGTTCTATTTTATAATAGATACCACCAACATTTTTATCTTCTTTCAACTAATCGAACATTACAACAAAATATTCTATATGAATTTAAACCATATTAGGATGCTAAATTAGAAAGTCATTTTCCACTTAGTGTCTTTTGAAAACAGTGTCATTGTTCCTCTATGGAAGACCATTCTAGACATAAGTACTTTAAATGAATATACAAGGAAATATTTAAATTTTATATCATTTAAACCTTTCCGCAAGGTAAAATATTTCAAGGGAATGTTATTCAAATTTTCTTAAACATTAATTTTATCTAAAATGATATTTGATAACAAATATATTTATAAGACATTATACAACACATAATCATGAGTTTTAATTCAATAATTTTCATCCCTACATTTTGAGGATAATTTTATTTCATTATTTGTATACAATTTTATCTTAACTCATACATTACAAAAACATAAAATAAAATGTTGAAACATTATTTGGACAACCATTTTTTCCAACATATAAATGTTATAAAATTAAACCCAATATCATTTCACAAAATCTTCATGAAATTCCTCCTCAACTCTTCCACAACCTTAACCATCCTTAAATCCAGATAAAAATCAATTAAAATATATAATTAATACAAGAAGGATAGTACGGGATACAAAAAAATGAAATTATTTTGTTCAATATACACATGAAAACACATATAATATTTTCCATTATCTTCAGTATTATTTGATCATATGAAAACAAAAACATTTTCACATAAAAATTACATACATGTTTTTATCAAAAAAATCATTAAAACCAAAATCAATTAATTATAACTTATTTTGGGGATATCGATCATCATATAAATAAATCCTTTTTAAACTAATTTAATTATAATTACCATACGACTGATATCCAATATTATCATTACCCACTACATTGGATAATTATTTTTGTATACCCATTGTTTAATATATAATTGGATCAAACATGTCTATCTAGATCACCCCATGTTCATGATATAACTTAATTTTCTGGTACAATTAGTTCCACCACATGTTTATTCTTTAATGGGCTCACCCAGTACTATTGTGACCCCCATGTAAATGTCATAACGGGCTCACATAGTGCTATCTGGGAGAACCCCATTCACTTGAATAATTATAAACTACCATATTATGAAAATAAAATATTTAATCCTTCACTATTCCATTTTAATACATTTTTAATATGTCTGTAATATTGAAAAAAATTACTTTTGGATATCAAAATACAATTTTCTTTTAAACCCACTTTTTCCATAATATATTACCCTTTTTTTCAAAATACAATTTCTAATACAAAAAATACTGAAAAATTAAAAATGTGTTATATTTTATTAAAATAATAAAACATGAAATGGAATATAGAAATTATATTATGGTGATTTGTGAAGAAAATTCAATATTGTTGTGCATGTTAAGAAGTGAACATCACTTTTATCATTTGTCAAAACATTCAACGGAAAATATGTAAAAAGATTCCTCTTGAAACCCATATATATAATGTAAAAAAACAATAAAATTATACATTATTAATATGAAATTTAAATTAAATAGTTTCATAATCATATATATAAAAAAGGAAGAGTTGTAAGGAAAATATAAAAAGATATTATTTGATAAAAAAGTCCCCTATCACTTCCAAAATATTTGAATCATATGCCCCATGAAAGGATAAAATTTAGAAAAAAAATTAATAACATTAAAATAGAAAAAATAATGAAATAAAATGTCATTTGGTATTTATATACACCTTAGAAAATAGTATAGTTGTATAACATCAAAATATGCCTCACTGATAGGAGGTAGAGATGAAGTCCCATACGTTGAGTTTCATTCATCATGTGTCTGTTTATCTTCCTGAATAATAATATTATATTTTTTATTTACATTATTGAGTACAATTATAAAGTTTATTATTAAATTTAATTCACTTATCAGTATGTTATATAATATTACTTAATCAATTAATCTTATGTCAGATGTTTTGACCGTAGTGAGTTTTTATTTCAATAATGACTTCGGTAGGATGACTATAGTCAAATATTACCTCATTAGAAAATTTATAGAGTAACAATCCTGAGATAAATCCCTTATTTTTACATAAATTATAATTTTACAACTAATCATGGAATATGGTTATGAAAAATGAACTATTTTTATGATCAGAGAGACGGTAGGCAATACGTATGAATGATTAACATTTCTCTTTTTCAATGATCCTTATAGCATAAAGTTAAGTAATGTGTCATTTTTATAAGAATAATTATATCATAAATAAAATAATATTTTATTATATACAGTTATGTACATCATTATAGTGATTTGGGGATGAAAAAATTAATAACAATGCTTTGAAGAAGTAGCAGTCAACACATTCATGAACAATGTTATCACTTTTTCAGTGTGTAAATGGGTAAGAAGGAAAATTATATATTATATTTCCAAAAATATAATTATTACAATAATATCACAAATTATTTTTCATATATATATATATATTATATATTTATTATATTTACCCTTATTATCATTCGTGTAACATGTTGGTGAAAAATGCTTCACATTGTTTTGCGAGGTGGTAGTCTTTTGAACACACGAGGTACAATATCATATCCCCTATGGTATGAAATGTAATTTTTTACATGATATAATGAGATATAATGTTTTATTATTATATAAATATCATAAATATCATATATATATATATAAACTGTATTTCCATTAGTATTCCCAATCATTAAAGGTGGTAATGGAAAGATGAATGACATTATTCCATGAGGCAGTAGTGTTCCCTACAGAAGAATGATGATTCTCTATCACATTTGATGGAAATGTTTATATTTTTAGGTAATAAAATTTAAATTAAAATATAATTATATTTTGGATACTAATTTTATCATATAAAATTTTTCTTATAATAATTGAATGGGTTGGAGAAACAAATATAACAAAAACACATGTTGAAGAACATTAACTCATCATCGGATTACTCCTTTCAGATAGAACCAATGTCCATAAATGGTAAGATTTATCCAAAACATATTGATTATAGTGTTGGGGGTGGAAATTTTATATGTTATTATTTATGGAATGCAAGGAAAATGTGATTTATATATATTAATAGAAGATGAGAGTGGTGGTCTTTTATACGTACGGTGTGTGAAAACATGAATATTTTTTAAAAAGTGAATTCTAATGATGTTTTTTTCATCTAATTTGGCTCACATAATTCCCAAAAATTGATCTTATAAGGTATAATGTCGCAATATCTTCCTCTAATGGGTTGTTAACAGGTTTTTAGTTCATTTAGCCCCTTAAGATCAAACTCTAACCACTAAGTAAACTTGTGTTGACCCTAATCACTGTAATTAATTTTAATTGTTTACACTAATAAATTTTTTCAAAAATTAAGTACAACATATTAAATTTTTGGAATAAAAATGACTCCAAATATCGAATCCATTTATTCAAACTCAATTATTATAAGTATAAAAATTAATTTAATATTAATCCCACTGATGAAGTGAGACATCAGGATATTAAATGGGTTTTCTAGAATTAAGATGATTCTATATTAACTATATAAACTATGAGAATATATTTTACGAAAATTATTTAATTTTTAATAATATATATTTATTATTGTTTTTAAAATAATTCCCTGTAAGTGTATATTTTAAATAATTAAAAATAAGAAGCATTATGCATTTCAATTTTTTTTTACAAAAACACATTTTTGATCCAAAAAATCAATTTATATTATAATCCAATAGAAATTTGATTTCAAAAAAATTATTTTTATTACATATAATCAAATAAAACATTGGATACTTGATTTTATATAGAAAACATATTGGGAAACATATATTACTTAATTTTTTCAAAAGAAACTACTTTTTATAAAATTTGGTGTTTTTCGTTACTCTAATAAAAATAAATATTTTAATAAAAATCCCATACATTCACCCAAACTAAATTTTGATAATATCATTTGAAAATTTGTCTTCATTTTATAAAATAAAAATTTTAAAATTTTTGAATTTAATATTTTAAATAAAATCATTTAATAAATGAGTATACATAAAATAGTTTTCATTTTGATTAAAAATTATATGATATTTTTAAAACTAATAAAAATATATATTTTGTATTAATAAATATAAAAATGATTTATTATATCACAACATGGTTTTTTATATTAATAAATTAATGAATGTGGTAATATATGAAAGAAAATTAAATATATTGGTTACTATGATTACATTTTCCTAGAGAAAGATCATTGGATAACCTATTAAAAAAACCAAGGCTTGCCCATCTGAGGACCAAATGATATAAAATATAGCCTATTCTGATGGGGAGATATTTTCATTCAATTTTAGTTATCCTAATGTCCTGGGAGTTATGAATAAGTGATGCGAGGTTGTTGAATGTGCCCATTCATTATGATTGTATCACTAAGAGATGGATGTGTTGAATCAGTGATATGTTTTATTTTATGATTCCTGTAATCAAAATTCACCTTCAGTTAAAGAGTTCATTTGAGGAAAAAAAATTCCAAAACACATACAATGTAACATATGAATTCTCAAACATCACTATTAATTCACTATAAATATGTTCTTGGTATGTTTTGGAAATTATCCAATTCCACACAATCCTCACGAAAAAAGTCACATTGGTGGAATACGATGAGTAGGATATACCCTTTCACTTGTGTAGCACTTTGAAGACAATCTAATGTGTGTGTGAACCCTATTTTTTGAAATAGGGTAAAACAATTTTTTTTAATAACTCATGTTACCTGTGCTTATTTTCTATTTCCCCGCATGTATTCTTTAGATAAAAATCATCAATTCCATACCCAAAAAATGTTAAGAACGTCGAGAAATGGATATAGAATACTCTTTCTCTCCCTGGAATGTCAAAATATATCTCTTCAGTGAACAATACATCTGAATCAGACCTCACTCAAGTACAATGTACTTTTCACCATATATAGGTGACAAATCAGTGGTTTTGGTGGGAATCCCATTAAAATTCCCAACCAAACAAATTCCCCCAAATCGTGATTTCCTTTAAATTTCAACTGTATTTATAACGTTGTCAACTCTTATCGAATCATTTCAAATATTCTTCAATCTTTATCTCATCATCAGATTTCCTTTTTCAACTTCCATTCCATATCTGATTTCTCATTCCACTTTTTTTAATATGATGATCTAAAACAATTAAATGTAAAAAATTCACAAATAGATTTCATCACATTCTTGATTCAGATTAATTTCAGTTATTTTTATTGTTTAATATGATGCAATAAAAGAAAAATTCTAAAAAAAAATTAGTTACCACTTGATAATAAATCCATTTACTTTCATTATGTCTTCTCTTAAACCATTTTTATTTCATTACTTCTTCTCTTGACACAGTTGGAATACACATTTCATTCTCGGGACACAATTTATTAACAATGAAATTCAATTATGATAAAATGTCTCTTGACCAAATTAAAGAAACAACTAATTTTATAACAAGACATAGATCATCAATAATTTCAATCTTCTTCTTCAATAAATCTCTGAACAAAAAAATAAATTACACACTTTTTAAATTGAATACTACATTATTGATTATGACATGATATTACTCTGCGTAATCATTACTCTATTATTTTATTGTATTTTAATTTATCTGATCTCAAACAATTCTTTCTCTAATTACGATATAATATCGAGTCATATTAGAAACATCATTTTATTTTTAAAATGATAACAATCAATCATAATATTGCCTTTAGTATCTACCTTCTATCTAATTAATCATGAATATTATTGTCTAGAAAATAGTTGACCTGAAGAAGATTGGGATGAATATGATCATCAATACATGTTTGTTTTCCCGTCTCGATCACATCAATCTGAATATGGTTGACTTCGTTTCATTCACTACCCATTTCATTTATCAACTTGTTTCATAATTTCTAGCAGTAAATTATTATTTAAGAAAACTACATGATCAGAAGATAATCATCATGTATAATTTATCATTGTCATGACTAATTTTTTCATTTAGACTCAATTTATGATCACTTCTTCCATACTAGATTTGAAGTTTATATGATGACCAAAAAAATCCATAAAGATGTAATATTAATATATTTGACACTTTTATAATGAAATTAGTGTTAATATGACGAAACATTTCTACTAGAATCTCTTGAATATGATGTACCTTTTCATGCATTGTGAGTGTGATTATTCTAAATACGATGGTCTATACAAATTACACCATATATAATGTGATGTTATTTGCTTAATTTTCTGAATCATCATTGATAAAAAAATCACAATGAATTCAAGTGTATTATTCATCTGGTTGGTCCAAAAAATATCTCCATTGGATTTTTTTCAACTTAGATTCACAAATCACTGCACATTGTATCCAAAAGAAATAGATCACTTTCAAAAATTTCTAATCCTATTTGAGATAACTCATTGTAGGAACCAATAATCACATACACTAAAACAATGATTTCTGAAATAAGTGATCATGAAAACTCAATAATCTTTTCATTCTTTATTTCCCTACTTCTTCACCTTTCAAAGAATAAAAACAATTTTTTCCTACAACCAGTCCATAAAATAGTAATGGTTGATAAAACATAATAAAATATTTAATTCATAACTTATCCAAAACTCCCCAATTTTATATGACTTTTATGGATAGATTTATAAATTAATTGAATTGTATCCCTTGATAAAACTATACAACGGTAAGATGAGAGAATGGAAATAAACACATACATCAATCTTGATGAGAATATAGTTGGACACCCATGCTCAACCTAAATTTTGAAAAGGATTCTTCAGTATTGGTAATGTGAATATTAATAAACTTGTTCTGATGTGGGAAAATATGCCCCTTCATTCATATCCATATTATCTTTTGATGAAATGATATTTGATATCAATATGTTATGAATGAGAATGTTGAAATGGATTTCCGGTTAAATTTATTATACTTTTATTTTGATAACCCAAAATGAAGGGAAAATTCACTTCAACGAGTAAGACATTTAATTGAGTAATCATTCACAAAAGACAAGAAGTGTCTTTAGTGGCTGCAACATAACATGCATTAGACACATTAAGAGTGCCTGAATTTTGTTTCTTTGAATTTCAACTAACATAATTAGTTCCCAAAAAAATACTCCATCATAGCTGGATATACTATCACATAAAAATCATTCCCAATCAGCATCTGGATACCCAATCAAATCAATAATTTATGAGCTGTCAAACCTGATTTTGAAATTAGTTATGCTAGTGTTGAATCTAATAAATATATTTCTAGTAAATAAATTTAAAGCTTTTGTATCTATAAAGAAACTTTAAATATGTTATGAAGATAAAAAATTTTGGGTCTTGATGTAGTCAAATGAAATAAAATTCCAATTAGCTTCAGGAATTTATTCTAATCAACATCTATTCCATCTCCGTCTTCAGAAAAAAATCCCACTAAAGTATTTATTGAAATATGTTTTGAATTTTCCATTTTGAACCTCTTAAGAATATCATTAACATACATTAATTGGCAAATTATGATATGCTTATTCTTTTTTAAAAATTTTATCCTCATAATATATTTCATTTCCCCAGTATGGGCATTTCAAAAAACATTCTCATATCTCTAGTAAATATTTCACCACTTCATTCATCATTCCTTGAAATAATAATTTCATCAACATAAAAAATTATGATGTGGGAATTCCCTTTACAATCTATAACAAAAATATTTATATCAACTCTTCATTTCATGAAACTCATATTCCTTATGAATGTATCAAATTTGGAATACCATGATCTCGGAGCCTGTTTTTTCCCATACAATTCCTTCTTTAATATGAACACATAAATTTCGTATTTCCCAACCACGAAAACACTTGGTTGTTCAATTTGAACATGCTAATTATGATCACCATTCTATAATATTGATTTAACATCCATTTGAATGATCACATATCCTCATTGTACAGAATTATCTAGAAAGAGTCAAATTATTTCTAATCTTGCCTCTAGGGAAATGACATCATAAAAATCAATTCCATTAATTTGTAAGTACCATTTGCATACGAATCTTGATTTTATTCTGGAAACATAACCTTCTCCAATCATCTTATTCCAAAAAAATATATATTACCAATAATTTTTTTATCAGAATGTGGTATGACTTCCCATGTTTTATTCTTTTTGAACTGATCAATCTCTTAAAACATAGATTGAACCCATTCTGGATACCCAAAAGCATTTATCACATCATTCAGATTGAATTTTGAATAAAATTAAGTGTGTGTAATAGTATTTGTTGCACTTATTGATTGAACCTTGTGATGTTAATCCCATTGATAATCTGAGAATCCACTTATTTTTCCAAACTAGGATAATATTTTAAAGTATCTTGTATATTGCTAGAAATTGTTGAGTATGATTATTCTTCTTGAGATGGATTAAAATTGTTTTTATCCTTATCATAACTGTTTTCAATACTCTCCTTACCCTTATCATCTTCTTATCTATAAGAATACACTTTCCTTCACCTGATAATTCAATTACATTCACATCAAATGAATATGTTATTCTTTATGTTTCGTTTTTAAAACAACTATATTTTCTTCCTTCTAAAGTATAGGTAATAAATATTCCCACTTAACCGTTCTCCTCAAACATTAGGATGTTTTTACCTTTATTTTATATAATACGTAGATGCTTGAAATTTATAATGTTTTTAAAAAATGGATTTTTCTCCTAAAACAATTCATATGGGATCATATTATTCCTAGTCCTTTAGAAAAATTTGTTATGAATCTACACAAAATTACTCATTGATTTCCTCCAAATGTACTGAGAAAGACCATGTTCATGTAACCTAGTTCTATCCATTTCAACGAATCGTATATTCTTTCTTTCAGCAACCTCATTTTTATCTGGAGTGCATTGGGAACAATTCTCATGATGAATTCTATGCTTCTCTAGATAAGTTTAAAATTATAGCATTTTGTAATCACAACTATTTTCGGTTATCAACTTCTTTACCGAAAACTCATATTCCTCCTCCGAATTCCATATAAATCCGTTAAAATTTTTCAACATGTGTAACTAATTTTTCAAATTAAAAACAAAAGTAAGTCAGTAATATCATCAACGAATGTGATGACTTACTTATCTGAATTTGTTGAATGCATTATCATTGGACCACCGATATCAAAATGAAACAGCTTAAGGGGTTATCTTGAAAAAATTATAACATTCTTATATTCTGAATTTTTTAATCCATCCTTATTGAGAAATAGTGGAACAACAATATATTCTTCATCGAAAATAATTAATTTCTTAGATACTATCTTTAATTTATTACTTGCTCATGTTTCGTTGGTACATGTGTTCTATCCTTTTCTTCCACAATTGATTCATTTCCACCTTACTCTGTTTTCACAAAATACACATATTTCATAAAGATAACTTTCTTACACTCATCAATAAATTGTTAAAAAATTAGAAAATTTTGTTTCCGCCCTTCAATATAAGAACCATCCATGTATTTTAACATTTCTTTTCAAATAATGGATGATAAAATATCTTTGATTCTCAAGTATTCAATATTTCTAAATAACATTGTGACTTATTTAAAATCATTCACATTATTCTCCAATTTCAAATCACTTATCATATGAGAATAATACCCACTATTGAGAATCCATGGTTGTTCTCCTTTTATATCATTCAATGTAGTTTCAACAACATTACCTTTTTCTTCGTCATTTTCATTGTCCACATTCATCTTGAGAGAGTTAAAAATATATTTTTTTAGCTAATAATAAAACAAGACACATATTTACAAGGATTCTATGTTTTTCACATAATTCAAAAATAATTTGCAATTATCATAATATATTTTCATCATTTACACTATCCTTTCGACGTTTGTTTTAAACAAACTTTTCATAATTATTTCTTTGATTAAATATACTCCCATAAAACTTTACCTTTAAAAACCAATGAGATAATAGAAATGTTTTTGGATAAACCAACACTTATTTTCAATATATCTAAATCAACCAAAATATGAGTAATTAAAATTAAATGATTATTTTCATCTAAAAGTATCATACTATCTGTAATAAAGAGTATGTTTCTTAGCAACCTTCGTGACATTATTTTCATAGCCAACAATAATTCATGAAACATTATGAGTCTACCTATTGTTTTCATCTTTATTATATCAAGATTAATTAGAAATGTTTTCAAATTCATAGTCTTTTGTATTATTTAAATTCCCAAAAAAATTTCTTGGTTCATTTATAACTTTTGAGATTTATTTTTTTATAAAATATATTGTCTTCATTCACATTCTTTGAATGTAGATTTTTTTTACCATCTGAGTTTTCCCACTATAATAATATCAACCAAAAATTTATATGGAGTTTTTGAATCTTTTATTCCGTATTTTAACTTTTTATAGCAATTTTTGGACAAGTTAAAAGTACTATTATTTTACTTTTTACTTCACATCCAAATTCTAATTATAAATATTTTTTTCCTCAAGATATTTTTTTCATATCATAAATTTTTTTCACCATCATCAACTTCTCATCATAAAACATTTGTAGATTTCTTATTGATGAACATTTACCTTCTAAATTTTTGTTTTATATTTCATTCCTTTTGACCTTTCTATGAATACTTCCCACTATTATTTAAAATGAAATTCATGTTTTGTTTCATATTTATCATAACATCTACTTCCTAATTATTTGTCATTTATAGTTGTAATAAAAGAATTCACAATACCATACTCAATATATTTTTCATTTTTATCTTAACATACTTTCTCTTATTAATCCTTAGATAATATACATATTCGTTTGGGTATGACAAATTTTAAATATTTTCTAGTGGAATATGATTTTTCTTTATCTACTAATTTCATCAATGATCCTCATGGACTTAATTATTCTTCATCATTGTCCTATTTTTCATTATTTTAGGATAATTTGAAAAATAAATCTAAATGAATCTATATAAAATTAATTTCAATATATTTTTTTCCTTTGTATTTACTTATACCACTTTTCACATTTTTAGAAAACATGGGGAAAATATCATTATGTATTTTTCATACCCAATTTTTAAAATCAGATTCTATATCTTCATCTTCAATAAAAATCATTTCAATCTTTTGATTATTCATATCCTTGAAATACAATTGACTATCATATTTTTTTTTTATTTTCATATATTTTTCCCCTCTCATTTAATAAGTTAATAGAGTACTATGTAAATCATTAAGAGATAATGTTTCAAGATCCGTCTCTTCCAATGAAGAAACATTTTCATCAACCATATCATGAATAATTCTAATGATATTTTAAAAAATTATAGAATCCTATAACAATTAAAAATAATAATATAATAATAAAAACAATGACATTCACACTGGAAAAGAATTAACTGATAGATTCATGTTTACCTATCATTAAATATAAATACTTCAGCCTCTATATTTATATATTTTCCATTTTCACTTTTTTATTTCCATCTTAAATGTTTTTTAATTTATTCCATATACCATTGGAATTCGAAACACCTTTCAACCACATGAAATAATAATTGTACTGTGATGAAAATAGAGCATTCTTCTTGCTTCCATCATTCCCAACATTATTCTTATAAAAATATGTTAGAGGATCTCTATCATCAATTAAAGGAATTACATCTTTTACAACTTCTAAAAAATAATATCCACGATACATAAGATTCAGAAATATTATATCTTTCTAGATATGAAAATTAATTCCATAAAAAATAAGAATACCTTTATTGTTCGCAGAATTTTAATTAGCCATCAGCAATGAATTATTGATGGAAAAATAAAATCTGATTCACATTGAAAGTTCCTAGGCGTGATGATTATATCACATAGAGGGGAGGGGGTCAATATGTTATAATTTTTAATTTAGGAATCCTTGTAACAACCTTCTCATCATGTTAAAGACTACATTCCATGCTAAAAACAATTCAAACACACATCCAAAGGAAAATAGGAATTTACAAGGATAAATATTCAATATGAGTAGCTATATACTTGGAATGGTTTGAAAATTATCTAACACGACAAAATCCACAACAAATAAATCAATTTTTATGGAATAAAATAATTAGGAAATACCCTTTCACTCATTAATCACTTTTAAGACTATATAAAAGTGCGTGTGTACCCTCTTAGAACAAATATCATAAAAATGTTTTTTTTAAAAATCATGTAACCTATGTTTCTTTCAAATTTGAAAACAAATACATGGGAAAAAATTCATCAATTTCTTACCAGAAGATGGTAAGAACTTTAATTCATTGATATATAATTCAATTCTTATTGACAAGATTGATTTGCTTTCCAGGATTCGTCATGTTTGATTTTCCAGTTTGATTCACAAAAATCTGATCTTCAAATATGATTTCCCAGTATGATATATATATATATCTATTTTTAAATACAATTGATAATATTTATAAATCCTTATCCCCCACTATGTTAATAAAAATACATAAATCCATGATTTGATTAATCCATCCTGATACAACGATATTCAGAATAAGATGGCAATAAAAATACAATAGACAACTGAATATGATGAATTTAGAATATGATTAATAGCTATTTAATTTTGTGATCTTAGATCTCCCCTTTAACTTCAACCCATCGAAACTATTTCAACAATGGATCAATTCGGAAAACTCATTCTCAGCCTAGAATATCTGAGCTTCTCCCACTTTGTTGAATAGTACATCAAAGTTAGACATCACTCATGGACAATGTACTTTTCTACATTTATAGGTGACATATTAGAGGTTTTTCTAGAATCCCTAATAATTTCATGATCAACTAAATTCAACCAGATCCTGATTTCCTGTGATTTTTGGGTCAATTTATAACATCATAAACTCTTATTGAATCTTCTAAACACATTTTCTAATTTCATCTCTTTATTGGATTTCTTTTTTCAATTACCATTATGTAACCGATTTCTCATCCCAACTATCTCAGTATGATGCCCCGACCCGCTTAAATGTAAAAATGAAGAAATAGACTTCTTCACATTACTCTACCTATTTTTGGTTCTTCATTTCAATTTCTAAAAATGATGCTACATTTAAACAGAAAAAACATTATTAATAATTATGTTTCCCCCTTAGTAAAACATCCATTTCTTTTCATTAGCTCTTCTCTTAAAACACTTATATTTCATTACCTCTTCTCTTTAACTAGTTGGAATAATAATTTCATTCCAATGACCCACTAGTCTGTGGTCATTAATTATCTCAACCATATTCATTAACAATTACATTAATTATCATAGAAATTCATCCATTTTGACAAGGATGACTAATTTTTCGATTTAGCTCTTAAATTTAACCCTATAATGGTGACTACATTCGTTTCATTTCTTTAAATTCATTAGATCTAAACTAGTTAATTATATGATTACAACTTCATAGAGGGTCATATTAGAATATTATTTATCTTTAGAATATAATTATGAGGTGTTGTTATATATTTTTTAGGAATATACTTCATTCAAATTCATCCGGAATAAGTTTTTTCAGAAAACAATTGAGCTGCATTCTATCTAACTACATACGATCTTTCGTAGATTTCTCATATTTCCATCAAGATCGAATCAATATGAGTATGATTGGTTGATTTTATTTCACTCCCCATTAATTATTAAAGCTTTCATCATATTTTCTACTACAAACATATTATTTATGAGAACTCAATGATCATCAAAGCATTATCACATTTGATTTATGTTAGTCATGTTGACTCTAATCATGCAGACTCTGATTACGATCCCTTCTTAGATTCCTTATTCAATGTAAATCTGATGAACACATACATCAAGAATGATTAATTATCAATATGATAGATCCATTCATTTCGGATTATGACTGAATATGATGACTCTTTTCTACCAGGATCCACTAAATATGAAAGAATATTTCAGTCATTGTGAGTCTGATTCATAGGAATATGATGATCAATCTAAATTTTTCCAAATACAAAGTGATGTGATATTAATTATTTTCATAAAAATCATTGAAAAAATAAAAAACTATGAATACAATTACCTTCTACATCACCTTGGTCCTAAAATAATTTCCCTTTTATAATTTGGCAGGACGACACACATAGATTTTTTAATAGAAAATTTGAAACCCATAACTTTCACATGATAGAAGGCTCAAAAATAGTCTTTCACAATAAATAGAATAAAAAATGTCAATATATAGCTATAAAAATGGTTTTTGAAGTGTTTTAGTTCATTTTTATCACTTATCTATTTATTTAATCAATAGGTATTCAAATTTTCACCATAAATGTAATTAATTTTCATTGGGTTAATTTATAATTATTTTAAATAAGTTAAGTTCACATTATTAAATAATAAAACATATTATAATTTAATATATGGAATTAATTTCTTGAAAATTAGTTCACATTATTATAGGAATTCAATTTAAAATTAACTATATAGATTATTAGAGAAACAAGTTTTCCAAACAAAAAATTCAAACAGTTAAGAATTTTTTAAATAATAATTCCTTATAAAATTTATTCTAATGACCAAATATAAATTTATATGTATATAATTGAACTAATTTTATTTGTAAAACCAAATTAATATAAATTGGGGATTGTAAATTTTATATAAGCGAAGGAAATTTTTAATAAAAATTAGATATTTTACTAATGATAGGAAAGTGATTTTTTTTAGAATGAAAAAAAATAAATACCTTATTTAATTAAATATTATTGTTTAAAAAAGATATTAATTTTGTAAAATAAATTTTTAAATGTGGTAAAATTTAATTTTCAATTATATTGGTAATGTTTGACAAACCATTCTTTTAGAAACAAATCAGCATTCAAAAAATATTAACTTTTTCGTTCTAATGATTTTTATTTTATTTATATTCAATATATAACCATTGAATTTTTTTTTCAACATTAAAACATATTGTCATCAAAATAATAATATTATTTAATGTAATGTTTATAATGTTATAATTTTAATAAAAATATGGTTTTTATGTGATGTGTTTCATTTACAATTGGGGTTTCTTATATCACATGCTATCCAATAAATTAATTATATTATAAATGATAAAAGTTTCAATTTATTTGGATGTTACATTCTACCTTCAAATAAACATTTTTCCTTGAAATTTCATAGAGATTACCGTATAAAAAAGTGTATTTCTAATTCATATCAGCATCTAGTTCACATATGGATTCCTCAATTTTTTAATTTATTAAAAGTAGAAAAACTAATCAATTAATCTAATTACTAAATTCTCTATATCAAGTATCATGAATCATAATGGGTGACTCACTATAATATATACCCATTTCCAATTTTATATCTTTATATTTGAGAACATGTGTTAGGTCAATAATGTACTTCCTTAATAATGATACATGGAAGTCTTCTTGCACTTTAGGGATTCTTGGTGGAATTTCTAAATGATATGACACATCTAAAATAATTTCCAAAATTTAAAAGGGTTTGATGTACTTTGGGATAACATTCCATTATTTTGTAATCCTCATTAGGTTTATATCCCCATGATCCTTCCTAATTAATTCATCATCTATCTTATTTTTCATCCTTGGGTGGTGTCCTATTGAATAATTATAATCATTAAGTTACCCGAGAAATCATATTATTCTAATATTGATCTCCTTTTATGAAAAGATGTATTTTTGGAACTTATTTTCATGTATATTTCACATAATTAACCATATATATAATGTATCCATGTTTTCATTGAAAATATTACACTTTCCAAAACAATATCATTAGTTGGATAGTTATGTTCATGAGTTATCAACTACCTCTATGTGTATGAAATCAATTTATCATTTTGGACAAGGAAATAACTTAGCATTTTCATCGATGAATTACTATATATCACAAAACCTTCATTTACTAATGGATGACTCAAAATCATATAATTTACCATTCTCACCAACAATTCATAATAACATCCATTAAATTTATTTCTCCTTTTTAAATTAACATTTTTACGTGAAATACTAGTTAACGGGTTAGCAAATTGAGAAAAATTATAAATGAATCGCCATTAGTAACCAACCAAACCAGTTAACCAATATAAATATGATGTGTTTGTTGGTGTAGTCTATTATATGCTTTCCTTTTTCATTTAATGATCTACTGAGATTCTATATTTAGAGAATATATGTACATGAAAAAAAATTCATGAAACCAGAAATCAAACAAACTAAATATCCCATATAACTTCTTTCTTCTGTGAGTCTTAAGAAAGTTACATTAGTGATTCTCATGGTCCAAATAGATATTAAAACGCACAATAATATAATCAATTCTTACCACAAAAATTTCCATGATATTCTTTTAATAATCTATTCATTTCATCCAAAAAATAGTGAATTAGACAACACTAATGGATTCTTTGTAAACTCATAATTTAAATACATCACATGGAATATTTTCATTGGAATTAATTCCATTGTTACATGAAATTTGTCTCACTTTTAAATATGGTCAATGATTGAACAAAATTTCAGGTTCATGATATTAATTGAAAAAATCATCAATGTGTGGAAGATGATACTTGTTAATTATCTTAATCCAATTAATTTTCATATTGTCATTTTCACAGCCTAGTAGATCCATCATTAATATTAACAAAGATATTTGGGGGTCCCCTATTAATATAAAAAGTCAAATTATTCACTTTTCATAAAAATTCCCTTAGTGGATTCTTAAAATCATCTAATTCCATAGTGGTCATTATTTAGGGTGTTTTTGGATATTTGAATTTCTTAAATAGCCCAAATTCCTAATATTTTAATTAATTTATGATAATAAAAATTATAATTGACTAATGGGAACCTTTAAATTTATCAAAGGAATCATGAAATTACGTAACATGATTTCCTTTTGAGGAATTCATCACAGACTATAACTAATTGTAACTTTTCCTCCAGAGCATCTCAATCATGATGTCTGATCTCCACATTCATATTGTCGTTTCGCTAGTTGTTATGTTCCCATATACAAAGGCCCAATACCGATGGAAACTTCCATACCATCTCATTATTCCAAATTTATTATTTATTCTTTAGTGAATTTGCCTACATAGAAACCTCATATGGATTCTTCCCTTTGTAGGGTTTTTCTAGTACATCTACACGGCATGTGGACCGAATACCTCAAGGAGGCTTGAAAGACTTGAGGTGGCCTAGATGCCTTCCTCACCAGATGACCTTCATTACAAAAAGGCCTGAAGGACTCAAGGACGAATCTAGTGGCTCGAATACAAAAACATATGAATAGATTGGGCCACTATAGCATCGAACACTACCTACTACAGTAATGCTACAACACAATGAAATATTCTTTGACACGTATTTGATCATGGGTCTCGTGAATGAACTTAGAGAGTCCACACTAGCTTGGAAGAGGCTCATGTTTCATTAATATCATTCTTGCATTAGGTATTAAATCAAATGAAAACTGACCTCTATGCTCTAGTGGATTTCTAGGTAATTCCTGAATAAACAATATCAATATATTTCTATACAATTTGAGAATATTCAATTTGATTATTAAAATATCCATTAAAAGATTATTTTTTTATTATTATACCTTTTTTATCTCGCCCATAATTACAAAAGGTGGTGGATTTATACATGAATCATATGGTGAAGTCTCTTCTCTATAGATATGAATGTCCTCATTATTATCATGAATCATAAGTTACTTCTCCTTGAAATAAATATTTTTATCATATTTTGAATTCATATCCATGGAAAATAATAAATTGAAACTAACTATAGTTATTATTATAATGGTAAAAATAGAGAACATTTATTTGTTATAATTGGTAATATCTAACATATCTTTATTGTAGTGAGACATACTCATGGAGTTTTTATTGAATAATTTTGTTTCAATTTTATAGTGAAATATATAATATTATTAGTAAACATGGATGATAATAACGAGTGGTATGATCAAACCATCCATCCAATGGAGAGTTGTATGATCTATAACAAAATAAATAATTGTTTAAATTTGATGTTATTATTAAACTACCTTCATCCACTATATTGGGTACATCCACCTTATCTTTAGTGATCACCTAATCTTCTCTTCTCCAATTGACCTCCTCTATGGTAGATTGTCTTGACTATTAGGACATTGGTTGTAATAATTCCCCATTTAATTTTAGTTTATAAATTATAAATCATTGATTTTTCTTCCACGTACATTCTTGATCTAGATGACCCTTATCACCAAATTTGTAACAATCTCCCATGATGTTCAATCATTTTACAGGATTATTTTTTCCACAATTGTTACATGATTTAAAATATTCCGTTATATTATTATTAATTTACGTAATCCATTTTTCATGGTGACTATTTAAGATTTTATTTCCATGATTTCCCTTGAACATATATGGTTGAAAAAAATTCATTCTTCATTTTTGGAACATGAAACTATTTCCTCTTTCAACAAAAAAATATATTGAGACCAATGGTTTTTGAAGACATGGTCTAAGCCATTCAAATAAATGGTCAATCATAAATTATCTATTTCTTATTTAATATGTATCATACATGGACATTACTATAAATGATTACTCATAATCTATAATACATTCTTATTCTGTTTATTTATGATGATGAAATTTATTTTCATATCAGTTCATTGATTATGAGGGAAATATTTTTTTAAAGAGTGTCAAAATAATATCTATGCACTAATATTGTATTATTTCTGATTTCTCATTAGTGTTGTGGATCAATGAAGTCTATTGATAAACACATCTGGTGAGATAGTATACTAATAGTATAAAAATTTCCATTCCATCAGTTCCCAAATCCATAAATACTATTTCAATGGATATAATAAATTACTTGGATTCTAATAAATCATTTGTCCCACTAAATGATTGGGGATTCTATCAGTAGAAACAATCCAACATTCAAAAATAACACTATTTAAAAATAGGTTACTCCATTCATGTATGGTTATATTTCATAACATGATTTTCATGACCTAACATTGTCATGATATGCACATTTCAAAGACTATCTATATAGGATTTCTCAATAGGGTAATATATAAATTTCCCAAAAATAGTGATTCTCTTCTTTGTTCAATGATTAATTTTTATGTAATGGATAAAATTGGATTAGAGCATAAAATGACTAATTTTAATTAATAACCCATAATTATAAATTATGTGTTGCGTGTAATAGAAATAAAAAAAATTAGGTAATAACAAACATTGAATAATAAACATGATATCTTTGGGGAAGTCATTATTTTAATATAATACATATTTTTCTGGAAATTGTGAATTATCCAAAGAATATCCTCTAAGTGTATAAAATTTTGTTCATAGTATGTCATATTTTCATGTACCGGGTACTTCCATATTGAATCATTATGTTCCTTTTTAGAGTAATTTCCCATATGTACCACTTTTCTAGAACCACATTCACTTATAATTTATATCCAAGATGTATTTATCAGGAAAACCATCTAATTTCATACTTACCAAACCATTATGAAATTATTCTATACATACCATCAATATATATCATGGGGTTATATTCTATAATCTTATTTTCCCATAATCTAGTTACCAAAATTTCGATTAATATTTCTTTGACACCGACTATAATGACACGAAATCTAGTAATAAAGAGTCAGTGTCTAATTAATTTCATTTATATGATATATCAGGGATTAGATTGCATATTATTAATTAGTTTATAAGTCTTATTGAACCAAATATATACTATTTTATAACAACCTTGATCCCATATTATTGTATCCATTACACAATTCATAAAAATTATATTTTCAGTTTTGATTTTGTAGAATGTGAATCAATTTTAACAAAACAAAACCTACAACATCAAAAAAATCGGATCCCTTATACACCCATAAACCATTGTTGTTTTTTAGTGAATTAGGAACAACTCATATCAACTTCTATTCAATAACAAGAAGTTCATAAATAAGAAAATTATCTCCCATTATATCAAAATTTACATATTTAACATTAGGTTATCAAAATCATCTATATAAAATCCATCAAAGACATATTTAATTCATCCTATTTATAATATACTTGGTAAAAGAATAATTAAGAAAGGTGATATCTAAACCTCTATAAGGGTAGACATAAGAATTTGAAATTGAATTTAATCAATGATCATAAGAAGTGCATTTGTGTATATAATCATTTTGTATGAGTGAATAATAAAACAAATCCCTCCCTGCAATACGTATATCATAAAATATAAAAACATTGAAAAGGAATGTATCATCAAAATCAATAATCATGTGTCACAGGTTATCAATATTGATTGTAAGAATCCTTGTAATCACATAATAAGAAGTTAAAACTCTTTTCGATAACTTGGACAATCATATCCATTAAAAAATTTCATAAAAATTTAATTGGAATAACCATATTGAAGCTTTATAATATAATCATTACAAAATACAATATAACACATTATAGGAACACCCAACATTTAAGCTATTATGGGCTTTATTAGGGCAATATGGGGCACCCCACATTATGTTATAACAGACATACCATGTACTATCTAGGTCAGCACTTGTTAATATTTAATGGTGCTACCAGTGGATTCCTAATTCCCTCCATGTTTATTCGTAATTTGATTACCCTATGAATTCTGGGGACCCCATGTTCATAATTTATATGTTCTATATCATGAATAATGTTTATCGTTCATTATAAACTCGTTGAGATAATCATTATTACTTAAATAAAATGAATAACCCATTGTAATTAAATAGGATTCATTCAATATATTTGGAACATTATTATCCCATATATGAAAATGGGTGACATTTTATTGTCTTTGAAACATGGTTAACATGGGGTAATGAAATAGATTTCATACCAATATCATAAAAACTAATTTAATTTATATAGAGACAGAATAATAATGGTAGCTATACAAAATTACCCACTAGAGTAAGAATAAATGTTTTCTATTATTGATGAATAAAATACCATGAACATATCCATTAAAAAATATTCATGATGAAAATATTCTTTTAATTTGGAAAATAGTTTATTAAACATTAATCATTTTGAAAATAAATATCATTGTTTATTTTAGAAAAAATTTAATATTAAGAAAAAATGAATGTTGTAAACATATAATTTAAACATCAAATAAATAATGGTGGGTTTATCAATACATGTCATTCAAGGTGAAAAGAACAATCATTTTTTGCTGTAAAAATATTAGTAATTATCTTATTCATGAAATTGAAAGAAGTTGTTGCTCACATTTTCATTAAATGTAAATTGAGAAATGTTTTGAAAATGAACTAAAGATATATTTGATTCTTTTTTTAATAATTTGTATAATAAATAATTCTGAATATCATTAAAATAATTTTTAAACTTTTTTAGAATTCATGGTTTTGGAAGAAAATAGATATCTGGAGAAATAGAGAAATGGATTTTGTTTTTCATAAAAAATAAATCAAAAACATTATGTACTATATAGTTAAAATGGTTAATATTTCATAAAATATCATTAATAACTAGAGGTGAAGAGAATTAATGAGTTTTAGTATAGTAATGTCATAATATTTTATCATATGAAGCACAATAATATACAATTTTGATAAAAAATGACATTAAAACATAAGACTCATACCACATTGATAGTTTTTAATAACAATCCCAATGAATGAATAACATAAAATGATGATTATATTATCATTAAAATAATTATATTCATGATATAACAATTCAAAGGTTCATAATATACTACTTATAAAATAATTTATTTTTATAACCTGACATACATCTCAAAGAAGTAAATAATGAAACAAAAATCCATTACCACTTTGGAAACAATGAAACAGTAAAACCCAAAAAATAATATATCCCAAAATGGATATTTAAATCCCCATAAATTAAATTTTCATAATAATATAATAAATTATTTGGATTTATATTAACTACACAATAGAAATAAGTGGTTTATATAACATGTATCTCATATATATAAATGGAAGACTAGAAAACACCATACCTTGAGTTTGATTTGTCCGAATTGTTCTTTATTATCATAACTAATAATTTAATGATAATAATTAACATAATTTATAACCATTTAATTGTTTACAATTAATCTTATTTACCTTTTATTGAAGTTGTATATAATTACATATTAATTATGATTATGTGAAATGTTTTGACTATATTTAGCAAATGTGTCAAAAACTTCATTGGTAGGATGACCATCAGGAAAAATTTAATTATATAAACATATACAGAATAATTATCATGAAATATTTATAATAATTATATATAATTTATAATTTAAAAACAATTTTTAACTATATTTATGAATACTAAACTAACTATACAATCATAGAGACAATAGACAATACATAAACATGAGTAACGATTCCTTTTCACCATAGTTCATTATTTGATGAAGATAAGTAACATTAATTTATAATGAACTATAATTATATTATAAATACCATAATAATTAAATATATATATATATATATATATATTTTTATATGTACAATAATTGTGATGTATTGGTGAAAAATCAAGGATCATGTTACTTTGAGAAGATGGTAGTCCACACATCCACGAATGACGTTTTCACTTGTTTAGTGTGTGAAACGGTATATTATTATTGTAGAGATATAATTATTTCATTAAAAGTATAATCATTTCATTAATATAATATATAATTATTTAAATTTACCTTTAACACAGTTCATGTAATATGATAGTGAAAAATACTACACATCACTATGTGAGGCAGTTGTCCGTCGTACACACGAGTGATGTCATCATAACCACTACTGTATGAAATATAAAATGGTGTAGATGATAAAATGTTTAAATGGGTATAATTATGTTATAATTATAATATATACCATATATAAATATTATGTCCATCATTATTCCAATCTATAGTGTTGGTAATGGAAAAAACGAACGACATCGTTTCGTGAAGTGGTAGTCTTTCACACAGATAAATCATGATTTCATATCCCATTTAACGGAACTGTTTGTGTTTTGGACCATAAACATAACATACAATAATATATGTATATTTATGATCATAGGATATTATATAATAATGGTACAATATAAATATAAGGGGGTTTAAAAAATGAAACGAAATACATGTTGATGAGTTTTACCTATTTTTTGGGTAAATCATTTTAGTTTGAAAAAAAGATCATTCATCATTTTATTTATTCATAAAGTAAGGCTTATAGAAATAGTTAATTTAATTTTATATGTTATTTATTTTGGAATTTTATAACATAATTATATTGATATATGTGATGATATTAGGAGAGGTGGATCCATTTTATAATGGTGGTGAGTTGTAAACATACAAATTTTTTAAAGATGTAATTTCAACCATGTTTTTACCATGAAAATTAGATCCAATATATCATAAAACTACATCTTAAAAGATATACTGTATATATATGGAAATTAAATGGATTATTTATATGTTTCTTGTTTATTTGGACCCTTAAATGTAATTCTTAGTCACATGGAAATTTCAATTTTTCATTAACCATTGTTATTAATTTAAATTATCTCACCAATAACATTGGTAAAAAATTAAGTTGAAATTATTAAAAATTATAAATTATGTTGATTCAAAATATTAAATCAAACTTCCAAATTAAAATAATAGAAGTAATCTAATTTAATTTAATGCTAATCGGTAAGTCAGGATAACGCAGAATGTTTTTAATAAGAATACTTTTCGAAGAAATGATTACTCATTAATTATATGACTAATAAAATTAATTGTATGAAAATTAATTAATTTTTAATTATATATAGTCTATGAACATACATTAAACCATTACCCATTATGAATTATCTTAATTAATTAAAAAGGGGAAACATTATACATTTTAAAATAGTTTTTCGAGAAACTCCGCTTCAAACCAAAAAATAATAATATATTAATAACCAATTTAATTTTGATTAAAAATTAATTACATGGAATAAATAGAATCAAATAAAACATCAGTTACATAAAGTCATATTCAAAACATATTGTTACTTTTAAATTAATTAATTTAATAAAAGTAATGAAGTTTTATTAATTTTTTTTTGTTTTTTATGATTCACTGAAAAATCAATATTTTCCATAAATACATCAAACATACTAACCCAAAGTAAATATTGATATTAATATTCCAAAATAATATTTATATTTAAAAAAAATTAGTAATATTGAAAATAACTAGTATGTAAATATGTGTGCTATAGAAAGGTGACAAAGATGGTTTTTTAGTATACAATTTTAAGCAGAAATATTGGATTTATCATGTGTAGAAATAAACTTGGATGGATGTTAAATAATATATTGTATATAGTTTATATAAATTTAATTATTATAATCCAAAAATACCGAGTTGTTAAATTTATTGGTATAATTTATAGATTTTTTCATTGAAATATGTTTTTAGAAAAAAAATCTATTTATTTTCAATTAGGGCTTTTTTAAATTTCTAATTAAATAGCAACCAATGAATTCATCATATAAACATATATGCACAATATTTTCAATTTTCATTTAATTTAGCTCATACCTTCTATTTTAATGGCTATGTTTTATGGGTAATATATTTCATGGTTCATATAAGTATTGTGTTGCGTGTTGAATACACTATCAAAGATAAAAATCTAGGGTTTTCCTACATTGCATGTTAAATTGAGTGTTGCGTGTAGCTCAATAGAAACTCAGTTTTTCTTTTCCTCTATGACATTATATAAAATTTCCTTCTATTAAAATATCATGGTGTCACATCAAACCCCCACCCCCCACCCTTAATAAATTGTTTCCTCATAATTTCAGCATTATATTGGTAATCAAAGGATGGAAATTGAAAATAATTTTCTCTTTCAAAAAAACATTTAAAAATGGTTAAAAAATTAACCTCCCAATTATAGATAAATTGAAATACAAAGGTCATATGGTTTAACTATAAATATGTTTCCAAATACGATAATATATATGGAAATGAATGAAAAACATAAATAATTGTAGAGAGTGATTGAGGCCATCATTTTCAAATAAGTGAATGATCTTGGGATAATTAAGTGTTTTAAAACAATAAATTTGTGATGATTTAAATAACCAGCAGTTCATCTAAATTGTAGTTAATGGGATAATATTTCTATTTCAATGGACTTTTCATATTATGAAGGAATTATAATACCTTTTATACATATTGAATAATGGATATATACATACTTCATGAGTATGGTTTCATCCTTTTGTGAATTTCCACATAAATATCATCTTTTTCTCTAAATGATGCGTATTCAAGATGATTTTTTACTACCTTTGTCACTAAAATAAATATGTAATTACCACATAACAATAAATGTATAACAACCTATTTCTACTATATTTAAACATCAAACAAAACTAAAATGATTAACATATGGTATGAAAATAGAGGCGGAGAGTCTGCTTAATCTGACTCTGATTGCGCGTTTCAGGAGCGGTCGACCCTCGGTGGATGCTTTCGATCGGTTTGTCTTTGACCAGGGGGGTCTTCAAGAACGGGTGGTTATTGGGCTTCGGGGTAGAATGCAAATCATGGTTTGGTGTTCCTCACAGGATGAACTTGCTTCCGCTCTATCCTTCGTTCTAAGGAGATGCGGTGAATTTGGATTTTGCCTCATGTGGTGGTGCCAGGATTTCTACTTCAACCGTGACTCCTCGATTGTTCTGATCTGGGTAAGTCTTCCACATCTTCCCCTCTATTTTCAAAATCCGTCTATTTTGCGTGTACTGGGAAACATGGTGGGGCGTTTCCTCTGTGTTGACTCGCGAACTGATGCAGTTTGCCACCCGATAAACCCATGAATATACATAGAGGTGCATGTTTCGAAACCTCTAGTTGATCATGTGTGGATTGAGGCTGGTGGACATATACGGTATCAGCAGCCGGTTGTTTTTGATCAGTGGATTGACTTCTGCTCTAATTGTTTTCGGATTGGGAATATGGGGAGTGTCTGTAGAAGGGGCAACGATAAGAAGACAATTGGGTTGACAGGGAAAGATGCTGATGATCAGCAGGTGCATGCTCTGTTGGACAATGGTATGATTTATAAGGGATCAGTTCAATAGGGGCTTGTTAATCCTCTGTCGGATCGACACATAGAAGATCCAAGGAATGGTACTGCTATTCTGGTAGCGAGTTCTAGGCAGGGAATAGAAGCAGAAGCAACCCAAAGTGTGTTGATCGTGGGTGACTATGTTGTCTAGGCTCATGTATTACTTGGGTTAGAGCAGGAAAATGATGGGAAACTATTGGGGGGTGATTCTGAACAACTCAAGGAGACTCCAAAGGATGTTAATGGGGTAATGGAAGCTTTTTATGGATAGGAATCACATACAGATGTCGTTCAAGGTGTTTTGGTCATCAACGGCGTGGCCAGACAGCAGCATGGTTCACTTGTGGTGGCAGAAGGTAGTGAACATGGTACTGCCAAGGACAAGGAAACAAAGTTGATGGAAAATCCGAAAGCAGGCCAGGTTATTGGAAGAATTATGCATGACTTGGGCAAGAGCAACATGGCAGAAGTTGGTTGTGATGTGGAGTCACATGGTTACCCCCTGCATGAAGACCATGGTAATGATCAATCTATGGAAATTATAGTGTATGGGGATGTTCCAAGGGATAATAATGATAGGCATACTATTATTACTCACAATCGTTTTGCAAATCTGTAGAATCATCTTGAGCAGGGTAACGACTCTCCGTGCCTAGCTTCTAAGGATGCAAATTTGTCTTATTCAGGTGACATGAGGTCATCACAAACCTCCTTGTAGATGTTGAAGGAACGAGGTTGCCTTCTTGGTACCTCCATCGTAAATGGGAAATGGGGGGATGTGTCGAATCACGATAAAGAGAATGATGCACATATAATCTCATACAGTGATATCCATATGAGTGGGAAGAAGGGAGACTCTAAGAGGGAAGAGCGTACGAATAATACATTCAAAAAAAGCCCAATGAGGGATTACTCTGACATGCCTAAAACGGTGTTGACGTGATCTGCCTCCAAAAAAGGTATAGGGGATGATATGGATGCTAGTAGGAGAGATAATGGTAAATGTTCCTACAAAGAGAAACTATCTGCGGAACAGTTGAAACGAAAGGAACAACATATCCAACTCTTCAAATAGTACGAATCGTCAGAGTGGGAATCTGCTAATACTGATGCGATGTCAGACTCTGGTGATGGAAAGGGTTATGGTTTTGATGTGATGTAGTTTTATTTTGCTTGTCTTTGCCTCCTGTTTGAACCTTTAGTTTTTATTAATAAATTTTGGGGACCAGGCGTGCCTGATACGAACTTTCCTGGTAATTAAAATATTATTCCTAGAATAAAATACCATAATTTTTAAAAAATAAACCTATTTTTTACTAATAAATATTTCATTCTAATCCGAACGTCACAAATCCCAATTGAACGCACCAGACTGCAGTTGCCCTCCGGTTGGT
This sequence comes from Viscum album, assembly GCA_963277665.1. Lineage (NCBI taxonomy): Eukaryota > Viridiplantae > Streptophyta > Magnoliopsida > Santalales > Viscaceae > Viscum > Viscum album. Next base: position 1,757,753,674 of record OY728161.1, read on the forward strand.
GGTCCATACCCCACGACGTTTTCAGATGTGATAGTTTATCACCGAGTCTTTAGGTTTTCCATTTTTCCGTTAAACCTGAATAATGAATTCATCCATAAACAATATGTCATGTTGATACACGGGGTTATAAATACACTAACCAAATTAAACATCTCAAAAAATTTCATTAGTCACATTAATTTTACATGTCTTAAAACCTCAATGGGGAATCCATTAATTTAAACATATGACCATCCTTAAGATTAAAGACCTATTTTTTTATACATAAATCTTAATATAACCTCGCTTAAAAAAACAAATCTCCAAATTTTTCTAAACCCATATCTCATACAAACTAAATATGGTAAGCCAATTCACATCAAAGAAAACATACAACCTCAAAAATAAATATTTGATATCTTACAAACACATGAACTATATTAGTTAAAATTTGTAGAGAAATATGAAAAACAAAAATCAACATGGATTCATAAATAATTAGACCATAAATATGTACTTCATATCCCATTAGCTCAATAACACCATCTATATTGAATCCCTTTAAGGAATAATTCATTTAACCTCGTTCTATACATCTTAGGGACAATTAAATAGAATAAGGGATAACTCAAATTCACATTAATGCTATACATAAACATTACTAATTGAATTTCATCAATGGTCGTAAAATGTGCTTAACAGTATATAATCATAATGTACGAGTGAATCCTGAAAAAAACTCACACCCATCAATATATAGATCATCAACTATGACAAAATGGTAATGAAAAGATTAATTAGAATCAATTATCAGGATCCCTATAATATCAATATTGATTATTGAAAATTTTTAAAGTCGTACCAGGAAATATAAAATCTTTTCAGAATCTTGGAGCATAATATTTATAAATTTGATTCCAATCACATTTAATTAGAATAATCATATTACCTGTTACAACTAGGAATTAAATCATTTGTGGTAGGTCATTATTGATAGGTTCCTATTTCAAATGACCGATTTCTGAAAACATCGTCTAATATTATTTAATCGGGTTTAACAAAACCCTTTTGAGACGAGATTAAACACCCATCACAGAAAACATATGAAATAAAAAAATGAAAACAAAATTAATATTGATAAAATATATTAAAATAATAATAATTATAAAAATATTATTATAGTATGATAATAAGATAATAATAAAAAAATAAAATAATATAAATTGTAATTAAAATAAAATTATTTTTAAAAAAATTAGAAAATAAATAAAATCAAATAACAAATACAATATTCACGAAAATATTAAATAATAAAAAATATCAATAAATATTATATAAATATTAATATTATGAATACATAAAAAAAATAAAAAAATTAATAAAAATAATAAATAAATAATAAAATAAAAAATAAAATAATTTAATAAATAACATAATATTCATAATAATATAAAAAACTAATATATGAAAATGTAAATATATTAATTAATAAAAATTTCACAAAAATATTTTACCTTCAAATTTTATCCAAAAAATATATAAATCTCTAAGGTAAGGGTTATCTGGAGGAGTTGGTGGAAGGAACTCCATCACTAAACCATTAATCAAATACTGAAATTACACCATCTTCGCCTTTGGATGTTGTTGCGGTGAAAAATGCATCTCCTCATGTTATTTTTTTTGTTGTCGACGAAACTCTTCTTGCTCTATATCCAAGGTCTCTATACACTCACCCTATGCTCGCAACTGATCCTTAATGTTTTTAATAGATGATGATCACTCTCCACAACATCCACTCGAGATACCTGATATCATCACAACACTGAAAAAATAACTCCATGTCTTCAATCGAGAGCCAATACCAAAACATGGCCTCTCTCAAAGTCATACTGAGTCACTTGCATCCATGATGTATTATCAAATCCAACTACACTGGAGGTCTGGTCTTTGTTATTGGCATGACTATCAGCTTCATTCTGAGACCTCATGACCTCATATGATAACATCAATTACAATTTAATATTTTAATAGATAAAATATTATTTTTATTTAATTTTAAAACTTCTATAAAATAATTCTACCCACAATATGATGTTGGCGATCGAATATAATTTCTCCAGTGATAGGATCATTTTATATCTTTCTATAAATTATGAACTCTGTAATATTAGGTTTTTTTACTTCCAATATGTGAATATAAAATAAACATTTCCCATTTATAGTTATATAAATTATTAGAAAACATTATTTACTAAATATTTTTGATGCATAATTAATGTAAGAAAACTATCTCGATGGGTTACATCCTCTCTCCCTTTATTATGTTGACCAAAATCTTTTCACCTATAAGAATAATCTCCCATTAAATATGAACATAATCCATCCCAATCCTTATATATGTTGTAATTTAGTTGGTGGGCACAAGAGGACTGATCAAAATCTATGACTCTTACATTCCACCATGTTCTCCCCATTAGATTTTGCTAGAAACCTATAGTCATGGACACACATACATGTCTCCCATGACTCTCAGAAAGAGTTCTATATTCTATAATTAATGTGATAACATAAACAGTAAAAATAATTAATAATATCATGCTATTAATTAAATAATGGTCAAAAATAATTATTTATTTATATACCCTCTAATTATTGAAAATGTGGTGTTGAACATGAATGAGAATATAATCCCATGTATCCAATGCTCCAGAAAAACGAATTCCACAATATAGAACATCCCTTTCCAACTAATATATAAAAAAGATATGAAAAAGAGAAAAATTAATCAAATTATTTTTACATTACTAAATTAAAAAGAATCAATGAAATCTTACTAAAATACAGCACAGAACAAACCTATACATCTTTGGATCTAATTGAACACATGGGTATTTCATGGAGATAGGGTGAGGAATCCTCAATCTCGCAATACCAGGACCCCTCTAAGTCATTTATGATCTACCAGTATTATGAGGGGTAAGTTATTTACCATCAAGATCATAATTAAGTTGTCAAACATCATACCACACAAAAATTATATCATATAAATGTTCCTCGGGCATCTAAAATGAGTAACGATGATTTTAACATATACCTACAAACAAGTATTATGTATGGATATATATTATTTATGATTATAACCAGTATTAATTATTTTAGTATTCATCCACATATTTTTATATTATCTTATCAATACATTTATATTCCTCCTCAGTGTCATCTATTTTATTGGTGTTTATCTTCATTATCTCTTTATATTTCAAATCCAGTTGTTACGTAAAGAACATTATTACCACCATCGACCCATTATTGCAGCATGTTGTCTTCAATGTTAGTTTCTCTTCCTGGGAATGATTGATATAGTGTTGTCTCATGATATAATTAAATTCCATGTACCTGAGGAGAACCATATTCACTATGGATAAATTAATATTCAAGAGATTTATTTTTTATTATGATCCATAAATCTCTCAACTTTCTTGAGGTAGAATAATAATTTGTATAACAAAATAGGTATGCCTCACAGGATAATAAAAATGGTTCATTTAATATAATAAGACTTTTATATTTAATATTAAAAGTTACCTAGCATGCATAGACTTGAAAGAATCTACTACTATCCAACCAATGAAATTTAAACATCGTTATGTAGTTTATTACTAGAAAACGTGGTCCAATTATTTTTTACAAATTGTCATAAAATTCAACATCTCATTCTCTATAATGACATACTCTTTAAGAAACACAATTATATATTTTTTTACATCAAATATGGATGTGTATAAAATCGAATACCATTACATACATATGAATTATAAGATTTAACCATTTGGAGGGAGGGTTAACCAATATACATAATTGATTATCATTTTTATCATCATGTGGAGATACATAAAAATATTCCATAAAAATATTAATAAAACATGTAATAAATTGATTTTCAATGATGAACCATAAAAAATTTACATTACCTATTTTTTAAACTAGCAGGAACTGTTACTTTTTAGACATTCATCAACTGAAACTATTGTAATTTATCAAAACGGATTCATTCTATGATTATCCTATAATCTAAAAATATAATAATATTACATTATATAAAAAATATAGCATAAATTATTTGGGAATGCATAATAAAAATGGTTTCATTTCTTCAAAATTGAGAAGAACATGTGTATGATCCACGCGAGTTCATCATTTAAATTCCATAATTCACAAACTCCACCAAATCCATGTTTGTTCTGATTAAAATTTGATTATTGACTTCTCATTTCATCGTCAAAATTTACCTCATTATAGACAACGGGGTTATGTTATGAGTGTTATTTAGATTTAAAATAATGAGATAATATGAAATAATTTACCCCCATCAAATAAGCTTACATAATTGATCTTCCAACGGATGCATTGTTACATCTATTTTCATGAATTTCTACATTCACCTCTCAAATGTGTACTTCCATGGGAAATGTTCTAGACCTCCTCATCTTTCAACATGAGAATAATTAAATATCAAATGTTTCATCAAATCAAATAAATTTGGATGAAATGTTTTTACCAATTTACATAAAATTAAAACAACATCTTCTTACAGTATACATAGTGCATCATAAGTTTTTATCTCCATACAAATAGAATAAAAAATATGATATTTTATTTATCATATTAAAAATCTTATAATAAAAAATATATAAAACCAATTGGTAGAAAAAATTCCTTATTAACAAGATAATCATGAATTTTTAAATCGTCTAATAAAATCGTTTCTAACATAACTAGCCAAATTTTAAACATAACTATCCCAAAGTATCAAATTTACATTCCATTGATATGATAATAAATGATTTTATTTGAAAATAATGTATGAAACTTCTGGATTCTTTAACATCTGTGATATGACATTTTAAAAAAGTTAATGTCATCGTCATCTACAAATTTGGACAAGATATAACTGTGTCATTACATTATTTTTTTCTTACCAGGTGTGTACATAATAGTATAAAATATATTATTAAAACAGTTCTTCTTAATATGCATATCATCCAACATAATCCAAACAAATAAATCAGACCAATAATAAAAATCTTAAAAAAGGATCCTTTCCTCAAATAATATTCTATCCCAAATCCATATTCATATATTGGTTTATAGTTGGTTAAAATTTAATGGGGGGTAATGATGAGACCTATATTTTAAATAAATACCTATGTTCCTTGTTTGAGGTTGGCCGTTTTAAATTGTATCTTTTTTTTCGAAAATGTTCATGTTCTTATCAAACGGAAAATTGGTTTGAAGAAATGATTGATAATAGTCAAAAAACCAATTTTTTCTTACATTGAAGAGGGTAAACCATTTAATGTCTCTCAAATAGAACAACCATAATTTTAGACCATGTTTAATTTAACTAGATTACATTTCATATGATGGAAAAAAAACAAATTATCCATATAAATTCATCTTCTAATGAAAAATTATGTTTCAAAACAACATAATACGTACTAACACCATTACACTACAATAAATATAAATCATAAATTAATGGAATCAAAAAAAATTGTTATTCATTTTTAGATGTCCTGGAATTAATAAGGTCTAAAATGATATATGGATCATTCATTAAAATCAAAAGAGAAAAATTTTGTGCAGTTATAAAAAAGTTCAAAAAATGAATATTTAATACCATAAGAACCAAATGGATTGAAACCATCATTAGAATTACCCAATCACAAGTTTTGAGATTGTAAAGAAAATATTGACGTATTTTTATCAAAATGTGTCCTTGAATCGTCATCTCCAGGATGATTAAATAATTTACTAGTCAAAATATTTTTTTACCATGATATCAATGACGCTGTGTTCTGATATATAAATAAATGCTACAATCAATATGTTAGAGGGATATACCTTAGTCATTTTATAAGAATCATTCGATAATTCCTGAGATGAGCCTCTTTGGAAATCAATTTTCTACAAGTAGTACAACTTGCTAATTATTCATTTCCACCATAATTTATGATAAAATAATTTTAACTCGCTTGAATCTTCTAATAGAAAATACCCAAATAAAAACCATCCTCTTTCCATCACTAAAATTATACGCAACCCATTTCCTTAGGGTAACAATAATTTAACAAAAGGTAATATCTAAAAAAATAATTATTTCACATTCCATTATTTGATTTTATAGGAAAAAATTTCGCATCCTCTTCAAATATTCATTTCATTCAACCATTATATAAGGCATCCATAGTAGACCTCAACAACTCATAAATTTTTGATAGTCCAAACAAAATATTTAAATAAATATCATCTTTAATTTCAGTTTGTCAAATAGAAGGAATATAAACATCATATGCTACATTTTTTCACTTTTATGGACATGGAACTAAAATATTAGTATCATCCGAAGAACTGCATTCAAGATGATGATAGGAAAAAAACATATTCTTTTTCAAAAACAAAAATTAAAAAGATAACACCCAATGTTGTAAAATGATTCAAATGTCCTCAGATCACATTTTATACCTGATAACAAAGTAATTCATTCAGAATTTTTTTTGGTTTTGATGAGGCAAATGATAAAATAAGATTCAACTCCCTCGATTTACATAAGATTTATACTAGATCTGTGTGGATTTATGTGATGATTTATCCAATCGCGATCATGCAATTAAGACAATTTTTACATCCTTTTTCAAGGTTTCTATGAAAATGTAAAATAAATATTTTTTATAATTTATTTTATTTAAGAAAAACATGATAAAAAATAACATAAAATTAAAAAAAATAGATGTACAATTAGTTACCACTAATAATTACTAATTATTAGTAAGTAATATAGATTACCATTAATTATCTCTTATTATTATTATTTCTTATGAATTATTACTAATTAGTTAAATTCTATGCAAATTAACATAAATTTTCAATAATTAATGATAATTAACACTAATTAAATCTAATTAAAGCTAATTATGTAAAAGTAACACTAATTAACACGAATTAATGACCATTAACACTAGTTAATGCATATTACCACTAATTATCAATACTTATAATTAATTACCACTAATTATTTCTATATACAACTAATTACCACAAATTCATACTAATTACGACTAATTAAAACTAATTATTACTAATTATTACTATGTATTATTATAGATTACTAATTATTACAAATTACCATTAATTTTTACATATTTTTATTCATTGACACTAAATTTTAATAATTTTATCAAATTACCACTAATTATCAGTAATTGTTACTAATTATTACAAATCTCCATTAATTAATAATATTTATTTATAATTAAATATAATTATTTCAAATAATACTAACTAATACTAATTATTACCTATTATTACTAACTATTAAATATTGTTTCTAATTAAAACTAATTATTAATAATTAAATCTAATTATTATTAATTATATATACTTATTTCAATTTACCACTAATTTTTACTAATTGCCACTAATTTTTACTAGTTATGAATAATTACTAATAATTATTACTAATTATTACTAATTATAAATAATTTTTAAAAACCCATTCTAATAATTACTTATTGCAACTAATTGTTACAAATGTTTAATAATTATCACTTATTCTACTATTTAACAATAACTATCAGTAAGTGTTACTAATTATTACTAATTACCAGTAATTATTAGTAATTATTACTAATTACCCTTAATTAATAATAATTATTACTAATTAATTCTAATTATTACTAATTAGCACTAATTATTTCTAATTAGAACTAATTATTAATAATTGTTACTAATTAATCCTAATTATTCCTAATTTCACATAATTAATACTAATTATTACTAATTAACTGTACTTATTACTAATTTCCACTATTTTTTACATACTGCCACAATTTTTTACTAATTATGACAAATTACAACTAATTATTAGTATTTATAAATAATTATTAGAATAACTTGATAATTAGTATTAATTATTACTAACTATTAAAAATTTGTACTAGTTATCGCTAATTTTTACTATTTTTCACTAACTATCACTAATTGTTATTAATTATTAGTAATTACCACTAATTTTAACCAATTATTACTAATTATTACTAAAATTTAATAATTAATACTAATTATTTCTATTTACCTATAATAGATACTAATTGTAAGATATTACCACCTCTTATTACTAATTACAACTAATTATCACTACTTTGTACAACCACCACCAAATATTTTATGATTTTATAAAAAAAACTTTTTGGAAAAGTGAGAACCGACATGCACACAAAGGACACACATAAGCGGGTCTAGGTTGAAGCCCCTCCCAAGACCAGAACCGCTCAAAAGGATAAACATAACATCAACCCAAAACCTAAAATGAAGCGACTATCAAACACTGCCAAGGGCCGACCCATCCAAAAAGCACTGCCAGAAAATCAGACCATTGAACACTGAATCCTTCAAACCAACAAACATGGTACCTATCATCAGGACAATGCATTGTTGCCGCACCGTGAACACCTATCCATGAAGTGCAGTGCCGGGAGTCGGAATGAAGACCACCAGAGCTTCGAGGGAGGGGCAAGGGTCACCAAACCACATTGAACAAGATTACCAATGGTTCCATTTTCATAGAAAGGGCGAGAAGAAATACCTCCATACCAGAGGTCCCGAACAAAAATTCCATCACTGAGGATACCAACACCTTCCAAAACGCCATGGGAGCCGTCGAGCATTACCAAATTGGAGTCAATCTCGACAGGGCTGAGTAAAATGGCAGAGGAGTTCGGGGAGAGGTAGTACCATATGATTCCAGGAAATACCAAAATATGCAAATGGATATAACTTAGAACAAGGCTGAAAGCAAAACCGGAAGCTAAAACTCTTAGAAACTGATGATGGAGGTTAAGCGATGGATAAGGCTTCATTAACAGAGCTCTGAATGCGAAACCAGAGAATGTAAGAATGGAATGCCAAGTATAAATGCTGGAAGGATCGAGAGAAGAAGTATTAAGGGCACGAATCCAGCTCTATGAATTCCTGAGGACACCCGCTACATCCTCATAATGACCCTGGAGGAAGACGACAGCCCTGTCACATTTTGAAAACAATGATCCCAACCGACTGATGACCATACAATGAACAACAAACACTGCCAGAACCCCATCCTTCAACCACTCAACACGCAGTATCCAAATCATCGATGATGCTCCGAGGAAGGGAGTTGAAGCTGATGTTCCCAAGACCTCACACCATCGAGAAGAATAAACCCTAGATGGAAACACCGCACAGAGAGAGAGGGCGAGACCGAGATACCCCTTACGGGCCCATCTTCTCAGTTCTTCTACTAATTATTAATAATTATTACTATTTAAATTAAATTACCAATATTTACCACCAATTATTACAAATTAACACAAATTATCACGAATTACAACTAATAATTACTTATTACGACTAATTACCATCCATTACCACTAATTATTTTCAATTATTATTAATTATTACTAATCATTACTATTTTTTTCAAAATACTTTTAATTAATAAAAATTTTATAAATTTTTAGAGATTTTTACTAATTTTTATTATTTATTACTAATTATAACAAATTGTTACTAATTATTACTAATTAACTCTAATTAATACTAATTATCACAAATTATTACTAATTAATAGTAATTATTACAAATTATTAATAATTATTACTAATTATAACTTATTATTACAAATTTTTATTAATTATCACAAATTTTTACTAATTTATACTATTTTTCACAAATTATCACAAATTATTACTATATACTACTAATTAATATCTATTTTTACTAATTGTTACTATTTTTTAATAATTATTACTAATTATTAACAATTATTAATATTTATTAACAATTATATATAATTATTACTAATTTATACTAATTATCGCTAATTATTAGTAATTATTACAAATTATTACTAATTATTTCTAATTATTACTAGTTATTATAGATTCTTACTAATTACTAACACTACTACAAATTAAAACTAAATAATTTTAATTTTAAATAACTACTTCTAAATATAAGTAATAAATTCTAATTTTAAATAATTAGTTATAATTATATGTGATTACTTCTAATTGACTTTAATTACAACTAATTAATAATATTAAAATCATATAAAAGATAAAATAAACAATTTTCAATATTCAAACTATACATAAATACTTCAAAAATGATGCATTTTTGCATAGTATACATTAAAATTTCATGCCCCATACAAATTTATACTTCCACTAGAAGGAGGGTGAATTTGAAGAAACGAGAGGTGAATTCATGAATGGAGAAAACTTTGGGGGCGTATATAGGCCAAATTAGTAGAAATGAGGATACATGTGATGAGACCAATTGTAATTAGTCCCACAATAAATGCTTGAGGCGGTAGTTAGCAAAATAATTACGACGTGACCCATCGTAAATACTGACCAACCGACAATGTATTTTTAACATATGGGTGATCTAGTGGATATTAATATTATTTTTGATGGGTCCCATCAAAAATATTTTCAACAATAAATGTGGCGGATAAAAATAAACTGTGATGTGTCTTTTATCATTACTCAACTTCCGACATAGTATTGCAGTTGGTTTTATGATCATTGTGCAATTACATTTACATGACTAAGGGTATTTTCCATGGGACTTGGTTCCCGTTGCAAATATTCATTCCCTTGTATTGGTAGGAAGGTGTGCCAATATTATTTGTGATGAGTTTGTTTACATGTTACAAATACATGTTTATTTATTTGTATTTGTGACAGGATTTTAATATCATCACAAATAGTTCCTTTCAGATGAGTATTTGTGATAGGCATAGGTTCTTTCCCAAATGACATGTCACAAAAGGTTATTTTCCCATAGTGGGATTCCAATATATTCATTATCAAACACAATTGAGTTCTATACAAGTTCACCAATCATTTAATCACTTTTGAGCTTACCTTGTTCTACCTAGGATACCAAGATATAAGCTGTAAAGGGATAACCTAATGAAATGTGGGCCACCCCATGTTAAATTGTATCTGCCTTACCTAGCGCTATCTGGGCCACCCCATGATAAGATATAATGGGCATTCCAGTGATATTTGGCTCACCCTTTATTTAGAAAATCAAAGTTCCACAACATGAATAAAGTATACATTTCTTCATAAACTCATGACAATTATCATTATTGTTTTTATAATATTATTTACTCATGGAAAAGAAATTGGATTCATGTCAACCGATCTGAAACATAATTAACACACAGAAATGAAATGGGTTACATGTCAATCTATTTAGATTATGGTTAACCTAAGGAAAAGAAAAGGTTTCTATAATAACCCCTTAGAAACAATCTTAATCCATCCATAGAAAGAATAACCATGGAATCAAAAAAAACATACACCAATTGTTGTATAAATATAGGTTTTTTCATTGATGATTAAAAATACCATAAAGATTACATAAAAAATTTCTTGATGAAAAATCGATTTAATTTTTAATACCCATTTTTGAAAACCGGAAAATCAATGTAAAAATAATTTTTTATAATGAATAAATAATTTAAAGAATATTAAGAAAAACAAAACCTTAAAAAATTCATATTTAATATTTATAGAAGTGAAGAAGGATAAATCTATACCTTTCATTCAAGGAAAAATAGTATTATTTTGGTAGTGTAAAAATTTCACAAAGTGCCCCGTTCTGAAAATGATAGGAAGATTCTGTTCACATTTTCATTAAAGGCCAAATGGGATTTTTTTAAAAAAATTTATAATGATTTCATTGAATACCATAGTATGAATTCCATTAATAAATAATTTTTATGAGAATAAAGAAATGATAAAATTTTGAAAAAAGGGGTTTGGATGAAAAAAAAATTGACTGAGGAGGGAAAAGACGTCAATTTTTTTCATAAAAACATTATAACACTAATTTAAGTAAAAATGAGCGGTAAACAAGATATATTTTTTAAAAAATCATGATTAAATAAATTATAAGAAAATTAATCAGTTCCATGAGGTATATATCAATAGAATTCCTCATTAGATACGTAGACATAAATAATCCTACTAAACAATCAGATTTCCACAAAAGACGCTTAAAACATCAGTTATAACCACCCACTATTTTTTCAATGGAAATTATATTATTATAATTATTTCATACCACATAAACACATAGATAACACAATAAAAGCTTTATAAATGTTGAATGAATTAAATAATAAGTGTTTCTTGAAGTTAAAAACCCAATACAAATGAAATAATAACTTGACCAAAGGAATAGTAATGTGGAACTTATTAATTGAAAATAACAATTTAATAGTAACCTTTCCATTGAAATTATAAATAAAATTTCTATAAATTCTAAGTGGCAATGTGATAAAATTATTTCATAGTATAAGAAAGTATTTTTTTTTAATTATTAATTAAGTGTTGTTATTTTTGTATGTCATAAATATTTAGTTACATTATATTGTCTAATTAAATATTTTAAAAGAGAATTTTTTTAAGGAAACAGTATTCATATATTAGTGTTTTTATATCTTATGATTATAGGATAATTTTTTTAGACCTTAATTAATTTTATAATGTTTTATAAAATCAGTAATTGTCTTAAAATAATTATATTTCATGTAAATTATGATATTAATTAAAAATTAAATTTATCATATTTATACAATTATTTTCATAAAATATAGTTCATTTTTTAATTCTATGATTCAAAAAAAATTAGGGTGGTTTTTTGGGATTTTTTTAAATACAATAATTTTTGTGAATAGTAAAATATTGTAATCTACAGTATATATACATTATAAGATAAATACAATATTAATTGAGTCATGGAAGATAAATAATAATTGTTTATAAATAACATTATAAAATTAGTATATTTAGTCTTAAGAATCAATATCAGAGATTTTCTTGAGCACAATATTGATCTATTGAATTAAATAATGAGAAAACACCTCTCTAATCCAATAAAAAAACCACCCCTCACCACCTCTTCTTCTCAAACCTTTAAATCCTTAATACTTTCACAATTTATAGTCAAACCTCATTCTAAGAACCTTCCTCATTTCTATTATATATATTTCTTAATGAAATAACTAAACCAATCCTTAATGGAGGTTTTAGGAAAAGGGAATCTAGAGGTAAAACCATATTCCTATTCCATTCAATATCATTTTAATGTTCATTTATTATCCTATTATCTCCCCACATCACCTCATCTATATGGTATGAAAACTCAATTATCTTACATATACTATAATACTTTCATGTGGATGGAATTTATCTTCATCAAATATTTTCTCCCCTTTTTTTACATTAAGAATGAGAAAATCATTCGTGGGGTGTCAATTTAACATCTTTGTGGGAAACATGTTTTAATAATGCAATTTAGTCTCCAAGAATACACAGGAAACTAGTTTTATGGTCAAACGAGATTATAATATATATATATTATCTTATTTAATGTTTTAGAATCAGTTTTTATAAATGATATTAATTTATAAAAAAATTGCTTTCATTGAAAAAAAACTAAACTAATCTAAATGATTATCATTAATGATTTATCCAATGAATCAACATCAACAAAAAAATATTGGTATTTTAATATTACATATGTTCATTTATAATATTTAAGTTTAGATCTGGAAATTATCTTCATTCTACATATTTTTCCATGCATATCTACAAGTAAACTGACCACGAAAACCATGGAAACACAGCTTTACAAGTGATGAAAATGAATTCCATAATATATCAAAAGGGGCCCAAGTAAACATAATAAAATTATACCAAATTATATACATGTATATATTATTATGGAATTAATGATAAATTAATCTAATTTTATTATTTAGGAAATTTATATCGTGTGCAGAATTGTTGTAGACATAAGGTAAGGGAATCTACCAAAACATCTATTACTCATTCATTTTACTCCTTCTCCATTATTATCATAATGAAATTATATTTTATTTTTATATACATATTCTGAATTCTGTTTAATATTTCCAAACTCATATATCAATATAAATTTATCCTTATTTTCAGAGATATACATTTTTCAAAAGGTTCTATACTAAATTATTCCCAATAATAATGACCGATTTATGGGAACATCCCAAATTATAACCCTATTTAAAGTGCACTCTGTAATATTATTTAAGCCACATTTAGTTTTTAAAAAATAATTCATTTTATTAACATTACATTCTATTTTCACTTTTGCTTTTATATAAATGATTTTTCCTTTTTATTCGTTAAATGCTCTTTAATATTTTCTTTAAATCGCCCAAACTATTTTTAATTATAATGTTTATTAAATACTCTTATTACATGTTATAAAATTATTTTGAAATCCGTAATCATGATCTACACCCATTTTCAATTATTATTTTCCATGTATCATATAATTCCATTATTTCATGGACACTTTTATGATAATAATATTTTTTTTATGATTTGGACTTGATTATGATACTCAATTCATTCCACAGGTGATGCATATATTTATTTTCTGTTAAATATTTATGATTCTTTATGTGGAATGAATAATCCTGAGCATGTTATGATTGGTGAACTCAAATATCACTCCATTAAATTAGTTAATGATTAGTCTCATGGTACATTTTCTACAATGGTCTTGGTGTTTTTCCTTGACTCATTCCCATCTATGTTCAATGAGCCTTGACTCATGATCTTCTCTGTGCAATGTTCATTGACTCATATTCAAGTCATGTTTTATATTTATTCCACATTATTATAATTCCATGATTATATGACCCCATGTTCTATTTGTTACGATTCCCTATGTTTAATCATGTTCCATGCCTCTTTATTCTATTATGTTATTCCTTATGACCCATGTGTTGAGATTTATTTTACAGTTTATTCACATACAAGGATTTTTTCCTCACCCAATTGTACATGTTATCCCAAGGTTATCCTATGTGGATGTACGTGCTCAATGGTTGATAAGATATTTTATAGGATGATAAATAAATAAATGTTTTATTTAGTTTCATGTTTTATATTTTATGTACATAGTCTACCAAGACATTATACTTTAAAAACAAATCTTTGTAATTTTTTTAATTATGCATAAAATAATGTAATGATATGTGTAAAAGGATAAAGTCTATATATTTGGTATCAATGTATATGTCTATTTATTTTCGTATACTAGGAATAATGATATTAAATAATAACCCTAGTTATGTATTAGAAAATTTACTTAAATTTTTCTTTGTGTACTGTAAGTTGTTTATCAATAAAAAAACATCCATGCATTGATATATTATATGGGAATGGTTCTGGAACAAATATACCTTGGAGTAACAACTCTCAAAATTTGTTCTATTCTTGAATTAGGTTATCCTGTTATAAAATAATGGGACTTACTAGAAACCATTATTAACACTCTCGTGGGATACGATTTGGTAAATTCATAATCTCATTATGAACCATTATTATGGGAACTAAAAAATCCCATAAGAATTTACATTGGGAAATTGATTATGGATATCCAAGATTTAAACATAGGGAATCAAAATATAGGATGTATATTTTTTATGAAATTACCATTTTATGTTTAAGGATTCCATTTTATACTTATTAAATCAGTATTAAAGCTCTCTAATTTTATTTTATATTTCATATTTAATTGCAGGAAATAGGATAACACATTAAAATAATTAATGTGATATGTAATTTGATGATCTCTTTAATTATATGCCAAATATGAAAAAATGGGTGCTCCAAACCTCTATACAATACTTTCCCATCTAGCTCAAGAAGTGAATAAAATCAATAATTTCATGGAAGGCCCTACTTCTCTACATAAATTGAATGTTTCCATCAAATAATTTATTTGTAGAATTCCTCCCCTGATTATTGTATATTCGTATACCTTCTTTGTAGAAAAAAAATATAAACTCTATTGAAATAGATATTTTCTTTCATTTTTTTCTCAAAATAAGAGAAAGTTGTGTTGGATGTCTATCTTGATTATTGGGAAGCTGATCAATGGTGGAATTAAAAAAAAATACATATTCCAAATAGGAAATTTATTCCATGGATTGGAAGGATCACAATAAATTGTTTTCAATAAATATTTCAGTTGAACGAACCCTCTCAATATGGAAAGAGAGTTCCTCATACTTAAGCAAAAAGAAGATGAATCTATCAGGGCATAAGAAGCGAACATTACAACGTATGAAAGGTACACCTTCAAATTTTACATGATAAATAAATGCATGGTGGATCACTTATTTGGATTATTTATTCTAAGTCTACCAAAATAATTGTTGATTCAAGAATTCGAGAGTTATTCATTGATTTTACATTATACACTCATGGATGAAATGTTTATCAGAGAATCTCAATGGAATCATGGGCCCAATGGAAAAAAATTGAAATTGGATTCAAATACGTATGTATCTGAAAATAATCACATTGACAAAAAATATTGAATATACCCTATGTCATATATGTGGTAAGAAGCATCATGGGAAATTTATAAAGGGAACCATGAAATAATTAAAATGTGGAAAAATGGGGCATCTAGCTAAGAATATTTAAATAGATATAAATAATTCCATTAATGTGGAAGAATAACGGTAGGTTCATATCAACAATAATCTATAGTGTAGTGTTTGAACTACATCGAACAAGAGCATTTTGAAAATCAATTCCTTAAGACAATGGTTTTGAGAGGCAATAAACAACAACCTCCAAGGAATCAAGGAAGGTATTTTTTATCCTTAATATTGATGTTGACCTAGACAAAAATGTGGTGATACGTATGCTTGTTATTCATTAATCAGTATTGATAGTACTATTTGATTCTGATTCTACCCATTCATTCATTTCTTTCATGTTTAGCAAAACTATTCAATAACACACTCAATGTTTTGAGGTTGAGTTATTTATCAGAATAGCTAATGGGAAATATATTTAATCCAATGTACGTACCTCCTCCACAAAAAAATTTGTGGAATAAAAGTTTAATACATTTTTTTCAAACTCTCTTTGGTTGATTTTGATGCTATCTTGAGAAGGTATTGGATATATTTATACAAATAGAACATCAACTATCATGAAAGGGAGGTCACACTTCACATATCAAAGTATCCTACAATTATATACACATTTAAAGATGAATATGAATCCTATTTGAAATTAGCATCTCAAGTGTGGATATTACTTACTTATGAGCAATTATATATCACTAAAATGATAGATAAGAAACTGATGATCCTGTTCAAAGAAATTCCAATTGTGATGGATTAGACTTATGTATTCTCTACAGAATTGCATGGTCATCCTTTT
Source organism: Viscum album (assembly GCA_963277665.1). Lineage (NCBI taxonomy): Eukaryota > Viridiplantae > Streptophyta > Magnoliopsida > Santalales > Viscaceae > Viscum > Viscum album. Next base: position 1,757,771,007 of record OY728161.1, read on the forward strand.
GATAGATAGGTTGTTTTATCAATTGATCTAATTCCAAAATATATATCTATATTAATGAAAAATTATATAATGGCCACTATTGAGATAGAATAAAAGAATATGTTGTTATAAGAAATTATGGATAAGGGGTTTATACGCCTAAGAGATTCACCATGGGGTGTAGAAGTCCTAATTTTCAAGGTAAAATCTAGATCAATGTGCCTGTGAATCGATTATCACGAGCTCAAGAAATTCATGAAAAATGATGGTGAGAAATGAAGATATTCCTGAATTACTTTTTGTATGAGCTATGGAAACAATGATTTAATTGTGAATCCATTTGGACACATTAATTATCATGAAGTTTTCATGGAATTAATCAATAGAGTATTTTGATATTATCTCAATAAAATTTTGTTAACATTATTGATGATATTCTGATATAATAGAAGAGAACGAAGGAACACAATTATCATTTCAATACTATACAGATGACTATTCAATGAGAGATAATATATGAAAATTATATTAAATGAGAGTTATGAATGGAGTAAGTAACATCAATAGGGAATTTTATCACTAGTAAAGGAATGTCTACGGACACATCCATTAAAAATCCAATCGAAGATGGGCTAGGTCCATCTTCTCTAACGAAGATTTGTACTTTTCATGGCCAAACTGCGTATTACCCATGATTTCTAAAGAACATATCAATATTTTCAAACCCAATAACCAAGATTAAATTTAAGGGATTGATGTTTTTTTGGACTCAATAATGTGAGTAAATATGCAAGGATCTCAAAAAGAGGCTTATCATTATGTATGTACTCACACACCCGACCAATAGAGATCTATTTATGATGTATAATGATGCTTAAAAGAAGGTTTTTGGATATATACTAATGCAAAATAATAAAATTATATCCTAAGCCTCAATGTAGTCCAATATCTCTAAGAAAAACTGTACTATGATTGATATGGAGTTAGTAGCTGTGATCATTCCAGTGAAAATCTAGATGCATTATCTCTATAGGGATTGGGGTGAAATATATACTAATCACAAGAGTCTAAAATATATATTTTCATAATAAGAGCATAAATAATCCAGGAATATGATTACTGCTCATCAAATATTTTGACTAATCAAACCACTACCATCCTGGTAAGGAAAATAAGATGTAAGAATCTATAAGAAGAAAGGATCTTGAATCTTTGTCAATGATGAGATTTGATAAGAATCAAATATTCATAGATATAAAAATGATTCAAATGGTAATAAATAATGTATGAACATAATTAATTATTTCTCAAATGATTAATCAATCATACCTCAGGAAAAAATTAATGAATTTTCAAATAAATGATGTGGAAATTCAAAAAAGGGTTGAAACTATAAAAATATTAAACCCTCCATTTTCAAGTACTCTGGGTATATAGTCGACTGATTTCAGTCACAAAAATGAGTACCATCCATTCCATAGATAATGAAAGAGCTTATGAATTATGAACATATCCCAACATTATCTATTTACCTAGGGAGCACAATGATATAACATGATCTCTTGGAATACTTTTGATATGATAATATGAAAAATGAGATAATTGAATACACATCAACATGCCTGGTGTGTCAGAAAATGAATGATAAAATGAAATAGTTTAATGGGATGATGATACAATTACCCATACCAACATGAAAATTGAAAAACATCACCATAGAAATTTTCACTCGAATTACAAATTTATCCAGAGGAAACAATTCTATATGGGTTATTGGGGATTTTCATACCAAGATAGATCACTTTATCACAATTCAAGAGTACTTCTCACTAGAACAAATTTCATGGATGTACATTGACGATGTGGTATGGTTTCCTTTAGTAGAACTATATGTTGTATCTGACCATGATCTAATATTCACCACTATGTTCGGGAAAAGTCTCCGGCATGCTCTAAGCACTGAGATGAACATGAGTATGGGCTGTCAACCAAAAAATGATTTCCAATATGAGAGAAATATTCGAACACTGGAGGCCGTATTGAGATAACGTTCGATTAACATCAAAGGAGTATGGTACAAATATCTTCCACTGGTCAAATTATCCTACAAAAAAATATCATTCACTCGAGCATTGAAGTGGCTCTATATTAAACCATTTAAGGGAAAATGTGAAGAACACATATATGCAAGGATGATGTTAGTGAGCGTAAGATTCTTGAACCTAAAATGGTCAATAAAATGGTGGAGAAGGTGAAAACAATTCATAAACACATCGAGACATCCCAATGTTGAGTAAAGTACTATAAAAAATTTCAATAGGACGTGGTGTTTAAGGTTACAAGAATAATAGTCCTCTATCTATCTCTATGGAATAAGATCATGAAATTTGGAAAGAAAGGGAAGATATGTCGTAGTTTGGACATCTCCTCCGATATCCTTGACCTTGTTAGAATTGGGGCCTATCAACTAGCACTTCCACCCACCATATCTCAACCACATAATATATTCCACATATCCATATTAATAAAGAACATAACAGATAATTAACATGTATTGAATTAAGTGGTGGTATAGTTGTAGAATGCTATTTCTTATGAGTAGAAGGAAGTGATGATCATCAATCACAGAGATAAAGTTCTATGGAACCAGACTACAAAACTCATCGAAATTTATTGGTGGAACCAGAAGTATAATGATGAAACGTGAATGGGAATGATGGAAACTAAGGAACGATAAGTACCCACACCTATTTTCAATATAGAATGTAAAAAAAAATTGAGTGTGAGATATCACAATGGGGGAAGGATGTAACAACCAAATGTTTCTCAATAAAAATTACCTTCTTATAATTATTTTACATTTAATAAACACACATAGAACACAATAAAATCTTTTTAAATTATTAATTAATAATGTAATATTCATATCTATTATTTAAGGAACTTTTACCAATGAGATAGTTACATGTGCTTTGGAATGGTAATGCGACCCTTGCAAATAAAAAACTAACCAATTAAATAGTAACCTCACCAATAAAAATATAAATAATATTTATCCATCTTATAAGTGGAAAATTCAAATATTTATATAATAATAGAAGTAAATAAATATTTTAAAAATTATTAATTACTTGTTTCTATTTTTGTAAGTCATAAATATTTTATTACAATTTTATGAATAATTTTTAAATTTAAGAGAAATTTTATTTAAAAAAAATGTATTCATAAATTAATTAATTATTTTCTAATGATTATAATATTTTTTTATGAGACCATTTTTAGATTTATAATGATTTATAAAATCAGTTATAGTTTTAATATATGTATATTTAAAGAAAATTATGATTTTAATTAGAAATTTAATTTATCATATTTAAGAAATTATTTTAATAAAATGGAGCTCATTGATGAATTCAACACATTACAAAATGGTTAGGATGAATTATTGGTAATTTTTTAACAGAAATGAATTTTGTGAATAATAAAATATGAGAATTTATAATAAATAAACATTATAAGTTAAATAATATATTCATTGACTCATGAATGAGGTAATAACAATTGTTTCAACCTCACATGATCTAATTACTATATTTAGCCTCATGAATAAACAGTCTTTCTTATCTTTAGAAAAATTATAAACAAATAAATTAAAACATGACACTACACCCCTCTCCTCCACTATATATACAACCCTCCCCACCTCTACTCATCACACCTTGAAAGACTTGATCCTTGTGAAAATTATTATAAAACATCTTCCCAATACCCATCCCCATGACCATGAACTTTTTTTCTGAATAAAATAAAAAACCAATCCTCTAATAAGGTTCTCAAGAAGATGGAATCTAGAAGAAAAACTCTCTTCCATTTTCTTTTGATTTTTTTTCTTGTTACATCCTTTAATTTTTCTCCCCTCACCTCCCCTTATCCAAATAGAATGAATATTATAGTATCATACATAGGGTGTAATTTTATCTTGTTCATGGAACCATTATTCATCTAATCTCTTCCCTCTCTATTCAACATCAAGAATGAGAACATTATCTATAATGTGCTGATTTAACACCATAATGGATAACGTACTTTAATCGTTAAATTATGTTCTCAAGAATATTCAAGAAAACATTTTTTTAAAATGATATAATATATGTATTATATCTTATTTAATATATTGGAATCATTTTTGACACATTATATAAATTTATACAGCAAAACGACATCATTGTGATAAAAAATCCAAATTATTCAAAATGATTATCATTAATTAATTATTTAATTAATCATCAGAACTTCTAAAAAATTGTATTATAACATTATAAAATTTCATTAATAACATATAAGTTCATTTATTTACAAATATCCTCAATCTACATGTTTTTCTATACACATATACAATTAAACTGATCATGAAAACCAAGGAGACTAATTCTTACGAGTGATTAAATTAATTTTCATAACCCATACAAAGAGAAATAAATAAACATAATAAAATTATATCAAATAAAATAAGTGTATAAATGGTATGTAATTATTAGTTACCGGGTCTAATTTTATAATTCAGGTTGTTATTTTAATGCGCATAATTGTTTCGAACGTAAGGTAATTGATTCTACGCGAACCTCCATTATTCCTCCTGGTTTCTCCTTCGATTTTTTTACCCAAATTAAATTCTTTTTTATTTTTATATATATATTATAACTGTTATTATATGATTTGTACTCATATATCAATATTTATTGATTATTATTTTTGGGGATATACATTTGTTTTAAAAGGTTTCCTACACAATTATTCCTGATATGAATGCCCGATTTAAAGGAACATCCCAAATTTTTACCCAATATCAATCTACATGTTATTTTACATGATTAAGATACCCAATTATATTATATGTTGGTGGGTAGAACGATTTTAATATTTTCATATCGGGAAATAGAACAACATTTTTTCCATGTCCATTATCTCCAAAATTTCACCAAACTAGATAATAGGGGGAATATGGTAAAAATAATTCCATAAAATGGTTGTTTGAAAATTTTATATGTCATCTGGACTAGAATGTTTAATTGATAGTGACCTGGAAATGTCATTTTTACCCTAACCACAGTGATTATTTTTTTATTATTTTCCCTAATAACATTGATAAAAATTTATGTTTAACCAATTATAAACATTAAAATATTATTATTAAAAATATAGAAACTGTTCTTTAAAATTAGAACAACATAAGAGAAAGGTGTTAATTTAATTTCAAGCCTATAGTCATGGTGAAACAATTAGTTTTTAAGAAGTGTATTTTTTTAGAAAACGATGATTCTGAAATAATTATATAACCAATAATAATATTTTCATGATACTAAATTTATTTTTAGTGATATTTATTTTTAAAACATAACATAAAAAATTCCCCATTATAGATTATGTTAATTAATTGAAAATGACAAACATTAGGAAATTTACAACCATTTATTGAAAACCCAATTTTGAATGAAATTATATATAATAATGAAATATATAAATTTTATTCAATTTTTTTTTGGGTTTAAATATAACTAATTAAGACATAATTAACATTAAATAATATTAAAAACATATTGGTGCACATAAATTACTTAATTTATTATATGAAATGATTTTTTTTACAAAATGAAATTCTCTTTAATTATTTATCATAAAATAAATTATATTCCAAAAGAAAACGAACAATTTCACCCAAAGTATTTTATGATATTAAAATTATATAAATGAAGTTTATTTTTTTTAATAATTTTTGATAATGTGCTAAATACTATTTTTAAATCAAATACGCCACACCGTGTGATTTTTTTGAAATATGTTGTATTAAGAGAAAAAAATGGATTTATCTTTTCTATAAATAAATATAATGAATGTTAGAAATTTAATTGTCTATATTATATCTGGGTTTCACTAATATAATCCAATTAGAGTGACTTATTTAATTCATTGGTATTAAATCTGGTTGAGTTCATTAAAACATTTTTTTAGAAAACTTTTTCCTTTTATTTTCAAAAATATATCACTATTTTTTATAATAAATTTGTTACTAAATAATTAATTATATATTTTTTATTCCTAAAAAACGAGTATATAAGAATCTAATATGTAATAATTAACAAAATTATTGCGATTATTTACTTTATATAAGAAAAGAAGAGAAGATGGACTATATCATGAAGATCATATAACAATCCAAAATACATGTAAAAGAGACATGTGAATTTCATGACCCATAATAGATTACATAGAGTACCTTTTTTACAAGCCTCATTATTCATACAAAGTTGTATGAGATACTCATTGAACATGCATCGACTACCAGATGAGCTCCCCCTTGTTATGTGACTTATCACCTGGCATGTTCTTGATAAACCCTTCAAAAATAATTAAGAAATAAGGGGGTAATAGGAAATAGTAAATAATTTTTTTGGGTCATTGATATTCTTGAGATGTTCCCCCTCGACTATCATAGCATTATGGAATCACTAGAGAAATCCCCATATTAGAAAGCATGATCCTGATGAAATACCCTAATCACTATAGATAATATAATTGTTTGTACTAGAAAATGACCACTCATCACCACAAGACCCTTTTTTGTCATGAAACACTTCACCGACATGGAGATAGAATGCCTTTGAAAATGATCAAACAAATTTTTTAGATCCCAAAAATTGTGAAATAATGAATTAAATTAAAGTGTTAAAGAAATAAGCTTCTTACAAAGTGAGGATATGCAGATCATCATGAATAATGTGTTATGCAACCTAGAAAATCACAATTGATCATGCAGAGGCCCCATCATCAGGTCAGTTAAATCCCACTGAATCCCTCTCTATAATGATGTCTTGGCCTCATGAATGACCCCATAAAATTCACTTTTTCCCCTAGAGAACCATATAAAATATATCTTAGATCACATGAAAACATTTCTAAAGTATTACTGATCTTGTGAATAGACATTGATATGATGGAATTACTATACAAAACATCTTTTAATTCTACGTTTTTTGGAATGATTCCTCTGATCAGACTGGGCTAAATAATATGGCCATGAATGAATATTTATATCATTAATAAAAATCATGTGATACACCCTATAAGGCCTATAGTATGATCCCATAAATCTCATAATCCTCAATATATCATCTGATACTACCGAAATATAATATATACATTCTATATTGTGTGACATATATCTAGGGTGTTGAGGACTAGACCCCCCCAATCATGTAGTATCCATCGGTCGATCATCCATGAGAGTGCTGGAAAAAACATCTCAGTGCGACTGCTTAAGAAATTGTAAAAATTTTCTTCCAGGTAAAATTTTGGGAATATGTCTATGGTTTTTACATCATCCATAGGAACATTGAATGATCATATATGGATCACAGGAATGACTTCTCGAATAATAGTTCTGTCATGCAATGGAGATCTGATATGTCAGTTGGGTCATACGAAACCTAATATATGATAACAATTGAAAAACATGAGGCACATATGTATTAAAGGCTATAATAAATATAAATTATTTGTATAAATAGGTGAAGAACATATTCACTGATCTTCATGAAGTTCTCATGAATTACTTCAATCATGCGATAGTATTAGGAAATATATGCCAAATTATGTGATGATACGTATCCATACTATTTTAACCACTCAATGACATTGTAAATGACATAGAATGTCGCCCAAATCCCTAATAAATTCCACCCAGGTCTTCTGAATCTTCTTTACCTTAGTCGACAAATCATTCAATGTGATTGAGATATATTTCCTATGTTATGTTGTGACCCTATTGCTTGTCACTAATGTTTTGTGAAGCCATGTGGGATTTCCAAAAATAAATTATGGAATCCAATAAGCGTGATATCCTTGTATCAGGATGAAAATATGACATGTATTATAGATAATATGGAACCCTCCAGACATGATGTTATAGATCTCATGATTCCCAATGGACAACACAACCAGATCTTATGACTCCATCTGCGTATTACAACATCGATCATTACATGGTATCCCAAAATTTCACTCTTATTTGGAATTGTACTTTAGACAAGTCAAATAGATCACATGATTATATTTTTATTTGTCCACTATCCAAATGGGACATGTTCATGCATCCTAAAAAATGTCATCAAAATAATCAGAGAATGTCATGTGGTTAATATAGACATGTCATGCGAGTATCATTGTATAATATAACCCTATATTGTCGATATATACGTGTTTGAATATATATATTAGGTAAACCATAGTGTGTATGAACTGATATAATAAAACCACGATAACTCTTATTATGGACATTACTGAGATATGTATTCGGCTTCCAAAGGATCGAGATCCCTATCAAATATCAAATGGGCGTCATTAATGTGAAAGCCCCGATTAGGGGAATGATATGACTGCCCCATATAGGGGAAACCTTAGAGTGTTTTACTAGATTATTTTTATATGATAACTATGATTCCCAGCATAACAGGACATGTAGGATGCCTTAATAGGGCCTATGTTCAAATGGGCATTCACCTCAATCTATATCCTACCTTGTCTCGAAATTCCAGACATCATGACCCAATATCTATCATGGGATGATCATTTTGCCTCTTCCACAAGAAAACTACAGAGATAACAGGTCAATGATAACACAGATTCCTGCGACAACTAGGATTCATAGTATGCCTTCCTAATTCCCAATCACTACAGTTATCATCCAAAGGGATTTCTAATTAATAATTACTACCTCAAAATGTAGTGATATTGATTATATGGAATCATGATATAACCAAAAACCTAAGAATGGGAAATAGATGAGCTTCCATAGATACATATAGATGGATCAAATATTTAAAACCCACTTTTCATTTAATAGGATATAACCACTTATCATTTTATTGGTGTAATTGGTCCCACAGCTAGATTAGGAATAGATTCTCAAACATATCTTAAATTTGTTGGAGAGTACTAGAGTAGAAAAAAATCCCCCCAACATGGTGTGATGAATCCAACCTCCAATTCTGTCAATAGATGTGTGTTATAATATCCATTGGGTTCTATCCCTTTTGGACCTCGTGCCAATGGAAATTAGTCTCGTACATAGTTAAAGATATTGGAGATGTATGGATTTTCATATTGAGATAAAAAAATGTACTTGAATAATTGTAAAAGGCATTAAACATGCAAAATTTAAATTTTTAAGACAATTTATCCACATCATTCAGAAGAAATAAGAATTGTAATTCTGATGTGAAATCATGCAACTATGACATCTTCTTCCCAATATTAAATAGATGAAAAACACAGTTTTCATTGGACCATTTCATCATGTATATGGGTGATCCTATATCCTTTTTAATGAATAAATAATTATGAAACATATTTGAATCACTCAAAAATTAAAATGATTGGTTTAATATATGTTAGTACAATTTATTGGTAAATCACACGCAAAACAAATTGGGGAACATGACATGGATATTCCAACTAATCCACTATAGTAGGGGTTCTTATGAAGTATTTTCATCCTCAATTTCAAAAGTCCACATGAGAAGTATGGTTATACTGAGAATAACAAAATACCAGGTGGTTAACCATGTTTAACTAATTTATCTTATATCATGCCTATAATGATGAAACAATCAGTTACATTTTTCCTTGTTATCATTATAACTATAGTTACCACTCTCATAAGAAACTACAGACCCATGATGATTTATTCATCAAGAGAAAATTAGGTAAAATATGCTACGACTATAACCCCCTCTAATAACAGAAAAACAAAAACCACTTGACACCATTCGAGATAGGAGGAAAATGTAATGGTCTAGGAATACCATTGACAGGGTACAATCCTATCCCTTGTGGATGTCTGTGAGTATCTTTAAATAATAAAATTTATGAGTATATATCATTCAAATAAATCTAAAGTATATATAGTGGTTCTCATTTCCATATACAACCACATATAAATATGTTCCCAAAAAACAAAAATCACCAAATTAAATATATGATGATGGTGGACCGGGGAGTCATCTAAGGAACCCTTTTGGTTTAAGGTCTAATGAGTTGGGATCCAATCAACCACTGTCACCAGATCCATCTCACCAGTTCCCATCAATTACCTAATAAGGTTACAATACAACACTATACCACATTGGATACCCAAGTATGGGAACCATAGAAAAAATTGGGAATATAGATCTCAATATATCTGCAAGTTGTTTCATATCCCTTATTCAACTACAAAAGAACTTTTTCAAATTCTGACAATGTATAGTGAGAAGGATCATAGAACTTTTTTAATGGAATAATTATGTGTTTATAATAACATAGAATGAATGGGGGGAGGGCATATCCCAACCCCCATTCAATACGTCCAATGGAATACTATCGTGGTATAAGGAGGAAAATAGCGGGCAAATATCTTCTCTTAAATCGAAGAAATAAAATAGGACATTTTGGAGATAGAAAATGTGAAGTCTAATATTTATAAACACACTTTGATAAAGTATATCTACATATTATAGAATGATAAATAACATTAATGAATAAATAATGCATAGTAATAGATACAAGGAAGGAAAAATATTCTATACCCTATAGGCATTGTATCACAATACTCTGATTGGTATGAAGAAGTGGATTCTCTATAGAAAGAGCACATTATTTATCCCACAATTTTGAATTATCAACATATAATGATTAAATAAGAGGCCTCGTACCAGGATCATATTCCTATTAAAATAGGGTATTACCATTTGAGACTATCACATGCCTCAACATAGGGTCACATTCTTATCAAAAAAGTTAGGTAGCTTAATCCAAAGGCATGTGATTGGGCCCATATACCCTTTCAGGCTAGGAATCACCAAGTGAGTGTTGAAATGCCTTCAACAATTGATCATATTACTATAAAAAAGACTGCTGGAATACTCTAAAGGCTGAGGATCTGGATCACACTCTCATTATGGTCATGGATCTCCAATGGAGAATTGTACAAGCCTTTCGAAAGACTCATATTCCTGTCTCTAAATCTACATGCAATAATCTAGTGGATTAGGGAATCCATGAACATATTGATACTTCTGCCAATGAAAACATGTACCTGTATCCTTACAAGGACATACAGAAGGTGGATCATATAACTACTCCCATTCAAGAGGTATGTCGACATATTCTGATGGTGAATGAATATTTAGACAAGTATAATATTCAAGATCCAATTGGGGCTCACCATGTGAGAGTTCCACATGCCTTTGGATATGATCATATTATTGTCAAAACATACTGGGGACATTTCCAATTGCTCAGTATCAGGTGTGCACTCACATTCTGATCATGGTTCCCTAAGTTATAGTGGTACATGCCTAGCTAAAATCATGCATTATTATTATTGAATCTACTAGGAATATTACATAAACATATCAGTATATGGCTAATATTATCCTAGAACCAATTATTTATCAATAAATTCTACCCAAAAATATAATTTATTTTCATATACCTTCACAATCACATAATACAGGTTGACATATTCCATCCATTATGTAGATCATGGATCATATCCCTAATCAACTCATTTTCTAGGTCATTGAGGTAATTAAAGATAGATTCTCAAAATCACTATATCCTTTTTTCTATTCACATAAAGAAGAAGTTGATCATTATCAAGATATTCCTCCTCCTGCTAGTGTGAAGATGGATTGTAGAGACTCTACTCATGACATTCACCACGGTCAACCTCCCCAAAGTGATATATACTAGGAAAGGAGAAATCTTTCCCTTTCTCATAAACCTCTATATAGAGTGGTATTCAATACTCATTCACCATTATATAGAGTGTTTCTAGTATACTTGAGGTCAAACATATATATTTCTCTATAAACACAAGTCAACACTTCAATATGGTTAGTAGGCAACCCCATGAAGAACCTTTTTTCATTTGACTAGATTGATGTATGTATGTCTGATGAAGAGGATGAAAACATTGAAATATAGAATAACAGACCTTGAAACATCCTTACCTCCTTGTTTTAGTTCATTACAGCTTCAAACTTTGATATCCAAGATGATCTAGAGAAGGAGTGAAAATTTTATCTATGAAAAAATATGTTAGAATCCATCCCCTAGAGGTTAGAAATCTCCCCTATCACAGATATGATGTTCACGTTAAGGACATTAAAATATTTTGATGTAATATGGACCTAGCTTACACCTCAATGGATCCATACCCAGTACTTGTATAGTATAGCTTAAATATTCCATATGCTTAACATCATTTCATCACAACTATCTAAAAACTAATCTTCAAAGCCACACAATATATTCATATTTTAGGATGGAGAATTTATAGAGAAATGCACATTATATCACACCATGAAAAATAGAACCCCTCATATATGGAATCTTATAATTTCATAGCATGTTGAAAAATCATTGCATCATGTACCATTTTAGAATGTGGATCACTTCAACCGAATAACCTCACATCAATGGTTCAAATACATATCAAACAAAGGTGTAGGATATCCCCGAGATCTATGAACTAGGTCCCTTGAAACAATGGGAAAATATTTCATACATGGAATAAAAAGATATGATCAAATCAATGATGACCCATTGAAACATACTCCCATCATGGGAGGCCAATGCACCCATATTGAATAGATGTATGGGTCAACCGCATAAAATAGGTCAAAATTGAAGCTGTTATTATAGCTATCTATATTTACAACCATCCCACATGGCTGAGGGTATATCTACCACCACCTCCACCCCTCATATCATCAATTACTAAGAGTATTTTGAAAATACCGACCAAAAAAACACCATACCTATAGGTTAGAGGGATTTTTTTATAAATCATCATCACCGGGTTCATAACATCCTAATAGGGTCATGGTGAAAATAGTGGAAGTTGTAGATCAATATCGTCACACTCAGTTGGGGGAATATATATCCCAATGGTTGTCTAAAGAGTAATCAAATAATTGAATAGAATAATTGAATCCTCACCAATAGGATCAACAATTTTTTATTAGGGCCGTGTATAGGCCTCATCCTATATGTATGGGGGAATTTTTATCATCATGATCACCATAGTAGGAATCATTCTTCTCCAGGTTCAGATGTGAATATCAATGGTAATACTCCCATAAATTCCACCTACCACAAGAAAAACCTCTAATATCCGGGGCCCGTTTGGAAATCATGTCTGTGAAATCATTCAAGGTCATTAATCATATGTTGATACAAGAGGATCATAAAACAAAATAAATCAACCGCAACTAGTGTCGTAATTCAAAATATCCTAATATGGCCAACGGGTAGAGAAGAGGCCTGAGTTCAGAGAGTATAAAATCATTTTCTTGTATGTAAATTAATGGTAAAAATTAGATTACTAGATAAAAAAATTGTTAAATTCATGACCATCATCATGAACAATATTTAGGATCACGAAACAAGTGCAGAGGGATGTGATATAGAAAGTATAACATTATTGGGGGATTTGAATGAACCCATCGAGGTGGTATGTAAGAAAAAAAACAATGGAGGATCCAAATCTGTTAACCATCAATTTTTTAGTTTCCTTATCTATGGAAGTACACTAGCATGGATAATAGTAATGGGGTTGCTATATCCCAATCACATCCCCAAAGAGTTGAAATTCCATCCATAGAGGAATAAATGGCCCAATATTATAATGTGATATTAAATTCCAGACAAATCATTAAGGATAAACTCTGAGGAAACATTATGATTCACTATATTCATTATACAGTGAAGAATATCCCTCAAAGAATACATATTTAACTAGGCAACCCAACTAAAAGAGCAACATACTTGTGTCAAAGCATCTCCAGATCTATCCAGTTGGACAATATGAATAGGAAAGTTTATATGACCATCACTTCCCTCCCTTATAGTGATATCCTCTCCCTCCGCACCAAAATAATTCATTTTTAGAATTTATTGACAACTAGTGGGAGATAAAAATAGGACCATATCATCTGACTCCACCAAATTCCTATAGACATGAGGTCGATTAAATAGTAGTACAATGGGAATTTATCAATTCCAATAATTCATTAGTCTTCCGAATTGAATCCGTGGAAGGGTGAGGAGAATCTATACACCTACCTAATAATCAACATCCTGAATCGGTGGATGATGCTTTTCCCCCACCCAGTATTAGAAATCATTCCTTCTCCACTATTTTAATTCTAGGAGACACTCAATAGTTTCTCACTCACTTCATATCTTGACTGGGTTTGTTGATTATCCCTTATGATTAGTAGGAGGCTTCTATGATGAGGTGTTTTCAATATAATCTAATAAGGCCAGCAATTGTTTGGAATAGAGACCTTCCACTAGGATATGTTTTAGGATTGGAATACCTTAATAATTAATTCCTTTACCAATTTATCTCCATGATGTGGAAAATAATAATCATCGACATTAAGAACATCATAAAATATGAAAATGATAGGGTTTCTGACTACATAGACTGATTGGAGGGTTTGACCTATTTGGTCAGAATTTCACTCCCAAAAATTAAATGATGAAACAATGAAATAAATATCGTAAAGATAATATTTTGACACATATAATCCCAATTAATTATCCATGTGGGTTATCTATTTTTGTAAAAAAACAAATAACATTTGGAATAATTAATTTAGTGAATTGGAGAAATATATCGGCTCATGAATTCATCATAGGGGAAAATGATGAAAAAGGTAGATGCAATATTTTTTACTCTTAAACCTATAACAGTTTCCCTCAATAAACAAAATATAATCCTAGCCTGCCTAGCACCACCTATTGAGCAGTAAAAAGCACAAAATCACCCTTTACTAGAGTCCAAACCAGAGTAGGGGTTCCCAATATTTTTGGAAAAGGTAAATAAATCATGATCTTTCCCAAATGAAAAATTATATAGTAATTTTATTGCATTCAATGTCAAACAACTTCTAAATATTCCACAACCAAGGATTCCCAATGAGGACAATATCACCAATCATTATGACCACATACCTTTCCCTAGAAGGATGGGTCACAAAATCTAGGATTCCTTCACTTTTAATACATTATCTAAGCAATGATTTACTCAGAACATGTATCATTTGATAAATCCTTTGTGTAGGTGCCCTGCATAATAGTTTCCTTTTCAGAAAAATAGTGTGGTTGGCCAAATATTCTATCGAGGTGTGGACAAAATTTTAATAATTGGATGACTCAAAAGACAGTTGATTAATCTTATGCCACCCGGATATCACAGCTTTAGAGAACCATAATGGTTCCACCACCTAGGTAGGTGACACAAAATATTCCTCCAAAAGGATCATTTGAAAATCAGTCATAGGAATATATAGAATATGAATAGTCATATTTTAATCCAATACAAACTCTATCTCTTTCATATTTCTTCCATATAACATCTGATGTATAGAAATTCCCCGACTGAAAAGTTCCATCATTGGATAAAGATAACATCATTAGTTCTATTAATACAGTACACATGGAAGAACACTTCTATGATGATGAATTTTCTTCTAAGTGTGAGTTATTCACACCTGACTAGTGAAAATGATGTCACATTCCCACGAATCGATGATATAGGGGAAAAACTGTCTTGGTCAGACACAATATTGTTTTCATGTCCCATAGGGGACATATATTAAACTGAGAAATATGGTAAATATAACAAGAAATTCATAAAGGGATATAGAACTACATTAGATCCATCTATAGTACTTCCTCACCTAGTGATCCTCCATGACTTCATAGAGGGGGTAGGATTTTTTTATTCAAATTTTTCTTAATCCGAAGACTATCGAGTGGATATAATTATAGTAGAATTCTATGTTTCCATCTCAATCAAAGAGTTGGATCGTGGTGAGTTCATCCTAATACATATAATAATATTATATGTTAGAGATAAAATCAATAATTTGTACATCAAAAGAGATTAGATAAACAGTGGATCTCTTATAAAACTCTTCATAATTATGACTTCCTAGTGATTGGGATATATAAAAGGGAATATTTATTCCACACTGAATAATGTTCTTTTTGGATGATCAAACTCAAATAATAGTATGAGTATCCCACAACTAACACTATTATTATGGTTATCCAGTAGGAGAGTACCTAAAATTTCCATCTTAGAAATTCATGGCTCTATATAAATATGCTAGTATGCTCAACATTCAATAATTTTTCCAAATACCCCATTTATTTAAATATAGACATAATATATGGTGATATTTTCTCCTTCGTGTGTTCCAAATCCACTTATGATGAGGTATTTTTCTACAAAAGGGATTTCAAACAACCAATGTTAGATTGATATATATATATGTTTCAACAGATGACTTCATTTGGAATGTGCCTATGAATCCCCAGAGTACGCTCCACCACAAGCATGTGCTCCCAATTATTCTAGTTGATGAAGTTGTCATGATCCCAAATGTCAAATCCCCTTATGTCACAAGTAAAGGTGAAAAAGAAAGTAATCTTTGAAAACTTTATGTAACTAATCAGGTAGTGTGGGATTATAATGTCTTCTCTCATGGCCTCTATCACTTTTAAAGTAACAGAAATTACCCTCAAATTCCTACTATGTCTGAAAATATCTCTATTGGTATCGTGGTGGTAGATTAAAATTATGTCTTTAGGAACTCCCCCACCACACCCCGCATTGAGGAAGGCATCTCCCCCACCATGGATCATCCCAAGAGGGTAAATATGGGAAAAAATGAAGACCCTCAACCTACACTGATTAAAAACACTATACCTATCAATGATCATGTTATAAATAAAATTCTTAATGATACACTAATATGTGTAATCTTCGAATTATATTATTCTTAGACTGAATCTAGATGGGTCTACACTCCATCTCAGCTTACTTTAAGACCATCAAGGAAAAAGAAGTCAGCGAAGAGGATATACCCTTATCAGGGTACAAATTTTGAGGAGGATGTGGAAAAATTGATCACATAAAATTTATCATGAGAAGTGAAAAAACAAATATGGGTCACCAAAATATTCACTACTATGAAAATGGATAAGAATATTGGGGTTTGCATCAATTTTTAAGACCTTCAATGATGCTTCTCGAAGGAATATTTTACATTAAAGATCAATTATATCTTAATAAATACAATTGGTTTCTTCCAATACCTTTCCTTTATATGTTGGTATTCCTGGTACAATCATATAAGGATTTCCCATAAGGATGTGGAAGAAACTGCCTTTAGTTTACCATAGGAGATATTTTCTATTAGTCTATTCTTTATGGCTTAAGGAACATTGGGGTCACTTATCAGTGAGCAATAAATAATATCCTCAAGTACTTTTAGGAGGAATAGTTTAATGTTATGTCCACACCCTGGTTATCAAATCCTGACAGTGATTTGATCACTTTATGGATCATCAAAAATATTTCGTGATCTTTAGAAGATGAATCTGCTGAAATTATATTTCAGGGTAATGTCATGTAAATTCATTCAATTTTTGTTATGCAACCATGACATCATGAATTACCCTGATAAGACCCAAACAATAATGGCATTGTCACCCCTTTTAATCTCAATGAACTGATGGGATCCAAGGGAAACACTCATACATTTGGAATTTCATATCTAATATAGCCATAAAATATATCCCTTTCACAAAGTTAATGAACATGGTAATTATATATTTATGGGATGAATAATTCCTATAATCCATAAAGAGTCATAAGAAATACCCATTGCACCCATTTATCATGATACCACTAGTGGATGGAAATTCACTCTTACTATATTTGGCCTATATGGAATACTAATTTGGCACCATACTCAAATATTAAGTCTATATTGGTAGAATGAAAAGTCACTACTACCTTAATAGAATGATGTTAGGTACCATGTACCGATATTCCAATGGTGAGCATGACATCCTCACACTCATCATTATAGTGTAATATAGAATAATTACATGAATCACCATGAAATTAATTTTTCTCTATTATTGATAATATCATGTAAATAAATTATCTTCATATGTTGACAATGAATTTGGACCAATGGGTAGAAATTCTATGAGAAAATACAATTCAGTTCATGATAATGATGTAGATGAATGGGCAGGCCTCGGATTATTTTCTAACTAAAGAGCCTTCTATAGATAGAATACTAGATAAATTGAACCTATTGATCATGAGTTTTTCTATGACCATGTCACTCCCCAGACAAGTGAAATGTGATATCATTGTTACTCCCTATGTACTACTAGAAAGAGACTAGAAAACCTGAAACATAATCACCTAGGAATATATGTTATTTTTGTTTCTTTGGGAAAAAATAATTTTTTCATTATTCTTTATCACTACCTGAAGGGAGAATAAATAATGAAATAGAATATAATACCATCATCACTAGCTTGCAATAATCCATATTTCATTAGTTTGCATACATGAATATCAATGGGGAATCAATGTTAGTAATAAATAATATCAATGGGAAACATTCCCTGAAAAATGAATAATTGGCCCCTGTCATTGGATACATTGTAGGAGTAATGGAATAATCCCCTATGGGAACAGGTTGTATCATGTAACCTGATTATTGAATGCTTGTGAAAGTGCATTGGCTGTAATGGCCAGAATCATAGCCATCCCATATCAAGAGGAATAAATCTTCTACTTCAGACACGAAGGAATGGTCTCATTTACCATCATTTAAGACATTGAGGAAATAAATTAGATCAACATCACCTTATAGAATGATGAACTATTAACCTGAAAAATACGGATAGAACAAATAATTGATTATCTCCAAAATGGGGCTCTCCTTATGGACCAAGTTAGAAGGGAATGGATTCCGTGAAGAGAAGTGAACTATATAGCATGGGATGGTCCAAATGATAAAAACTAAATCTCTAAAAATGTTTTTGATATATTACTACACAAATGTATAATAGAAATAGAGATTCATGTTTCATGGAAGATGTCCAAGTGGTATCCTACAAAAGTCATCAATATGTGAGTAGGATCTCCCACCAAATCAGGAGGTTGGGTTAATATGAGAAAACAAGGACGTAAAACTCTATTTGATTCACAAATAAATACCTTGCATTCTAGACTCATGAAATCATTATCCATACACCCTAGGAACATCTACATATAGATAAATATTTTAATCCATTCTTTGTTTGTGAATTGATGTTGTGGAACTATATCCCACATCCATGGAAAAACATGTTATGTAAATCCTTACGGCTACTGAATTTTTTTTAAATGGGTTGATGTAATACAACTCAAGGAAGTCAGTGGAAAAAATCACCAACATCATGAAATCCCATATCATCATTGGGATTGGAGTCCCTCACATGATATTGATTGAAAATTTCATGTAATTATAATATATGGAGTTTATGAAATTATACTAGGACTACAACATCAACAACCCTCCTTCATAATGTTCAATGTAGTTGAAAATAAAAAAATATGAATTTTATTAGACCTTATCCAATGTACTCCAGAATAAGGCGAATAGGGATAGGAAGTCTTGAAAAAGAAACATCCTCTATCCTTTATAGGATAGTAATTCCATCACACATACTACTATATATGCAATGAAATATTCATTGGTGTATAGAACCAAAGTAGTATTTCCTATTGATGTTCAGTTCCCCTTGCATAGAGTAGTCATATTCAAGATACACTCATATGATGATCAACAATAAAAATAGTAGGATGAGTTAGATAGGCACAACGATAAAAAGTTTAAAACTTAGAAAAACCTTGAATTCAATAAAAATTAGATTGAATGAGGATTCAATAAAATTGTTATCCTCTTATCATTTTCGAATGGGAAATAATATTTGTTCTTTGAACCCCAATGATACCATGAAATATTCTTCCCATGTTGGCACCCAAATTTATTGGGCATTATATCATATATATGTTCAATCACAATAGATCTTACTCAATAGAAACAATGGAAGAGGAATATGTCACCCCCATCAATTTAATGGTTATAGATAATAAATTTTCACAAATACCATCCATCAATATCATACGAGTATAATGAAATTAAAATTCATAAATTCATCGTTGTTTCGTGACAATAAAATGATAAATTAGTTCTGAGATAAAAACATTCAACTTCAGACATCCTATTTTCATGGTTTCATATTGTTAATATTTATAGAGACATCTTTTTTTAGTGACATTAAATTAAACAAATTTTTCTATGCATTATGAACTTAAAAATCCCAATGTCAATCGTCTAGGTCGCATGACATTAAACTGCACTGAAATATCTTGACCAATTGATGTTTAAATATACATATCATTTTTTTAGCCACATTATAATAAACTATATGGTAGATGCTCTGGTTGTAAGACTTTAAAATATAAAACTTATTTTTCCCATACCACTTAATGTTAAACATCATAGATAAAAATATCATCACATGATGTAATATCGAATAGATCACTAATGATACTTTACATTCATGATCGGTGACCTTATTCCTTACAGAAAAATGTTCAACTATACCGCTAATGTCCTACCCATACACCACTAAACATCATGGGTTCTCAAATAATATATATGGATTTATTCTTGAGTTTACAGGATACGTTGTGATATCTTGTCTTCAATTATCTGTTCCAACAGCAACATTCCTCTACATTAACAACAATTCCACTACGTGCATACCAAATGAATTTAAACTACATGGCCTATAATGAACACGGATTAACAAACATGGATATTTCTTTTTTCATATAAATAATAAATACATAATAAAAATATCATTCCTATGTACTATAATAATTTATTATCTTTATAAAAAAATAACATAATATTCTACCATTGTGAAATATCTTCTATGTATCCCTTAGTGATCCTCCCCTTTAATATTCATAATTAATACCTTTATTCATGTTTTGGTAAAAAAGCATAAGTGTGATACTAGATGTTTAGTGATGATAAATATATGTGATATATAATCATTACAATAAAATGAAGGTATGGAAAACTGAGAATAATATTTATAGATCATACCCATCATATCATGGACCGTGAACATTAGTCACGAAATAAATATTGGTATATCATAAGACATTAATCATTATGGCATCAAGAAAATAATCCATGATATCATAGCATAGGAATAAGACCTGGAATTTTGGAAGACCTATTTACCGATGAAATGATTTCCATATTATTCAAGGCTCACTCTCTAGGTTATTTTAGTGGAATGGGATCACTCATCAAACAATATTAGTTGTCATGGTTCACTCCCAATATCATCTTTATTTTCACAGTTAAATCCCAATAATTGTTTTTTAGTCAATGCTCAATCCCAAGACCATCTTAGTAGACAAATTCCCTTACTAAACTAGGTTCACCCCATTCCATCCATGTATATCCAATGAGATATAAATGTTTAAAAAATGCATTATAGGGATATAGGGGGCCTTCACATCACATAATGAAATCATAAATATGTGATAAATAAGATTATACGATATTCATAATATCTCCACCCATAAAAAGACATGGGTTCCATAGACATCATTTCCTTACCCATGAATCGAAATGGGTTTCCAAGAAATTTTTTATATTATTAAAAATTGAAAAGAAAATGGTTTCATATTAATTTAATCATTAAATAACCCATGATTGGAAGAGAGTTTCATAGTAAATTTTTCATGGTATAACATTTTGATGACAAATGGGATTCATAAAAAAAACAAGACGTCTTAACCCAAAACAATTAAAACAGACAATTCTGATGATGTTCTTGTATCAGATCACCATTAAAGCAAAAACCATATCAAATAATTTCATCATAGATGAAGAATTATTTTGAAATATCACATATAACATTTCTGAAGGAAAAATAATCATTCTATGAAATTTTTTTTTTGAATACATAAATCATTTTCCAAACCATTTTATTTGAAATCCACTGTCAACATTTATGATGTAATCATTGAAAACCTTTTAAAAATTTATTGGGTAAAATATCCTTTCTACTTTAAAATCCTCTTTTCAAATAAGAAAACATTTTAAAAAATGTTTTATTTAGAAATAAATTTAATATTTTTTATATGAATCATTGAAAAAAATTTAAACACAATTTAATTTTATGGGAAATCATTTTCTATTGAAAATATTCATTAAATCATACAATTGAATCCTCAAATAATGGAGTGCTCATGATAATAATATTTTTTTACATGAAATATATATAAAATATATGATTCAATTCATATTGTAAAAAAAATCCAAAAGATACTTAATAAGAAAATGATATATAGATTCCTTTGAACACAATTTTTTAAGCAGGATAAAATATGGATAAAATTTAATTTTATGAATAATATTATAATAGTGAAAATTAGTATTTTTTTAAAAAATACGGGTTTAATGAAAATAGATTTCGGCCCGAAGATGGAAATAAGGTCAAATTTTATTTAAAAATATCATTATTTTAAGTAAAAAAAGTGTTAAAAATTGTACCATTATGTGAAGATATCTAGAATAAAAATAATAGAATAATAGTCAACCTAATTATTGAGATTTGGATCCTAATATTCGATCAGTGGAAGAATAATCATAAATAATTCTAATAAATGATGATATTTTAATAATAACAACATTCCACAGAAGGTAGAACTGAATACTAAACCCCATGAAATAGATATAATAATATGGTTATGTAAATACACATAATTCTTAGTCGAAGAATCATAAAAAACATTTTTGGTTATTATAAACCCCACATACAAGAAGTATATGGTGACCATTTGTTGTGTCTCATTAAAAATAAAAGTCAGATAAAAATACCTTACTACTTGAGTAAACATTTAATCATGAGATAAAGGAAATAATAACATTAATTGAAATATTTAAAATCATAAAATATATTAAATTATTGATATAATGTTTAATACATATTTATATTCCCCAAATAAAATTAATTAGTTGTGAAATGCGACATAGGTCTCGACGAAATAAATGATAGAGTAGAAATCCACTTACATTATGTATTTACATCATTCACTCATTTTCAAAGAACTTGTATAAAAAATGATTATTATATATCAACTACTGATTCATATTCACATATATCATACCAAATATTATTTCTTTTTGATTATATACTACCAATTTATTAATAATACCATTTTAAGGTTACGTTTTGGGTAAGAACCGCCGTGGTTTTCATATATGTTACGACTTTTTTTATTTTTATTCATATTTATTAGATCATGATTTAATAATTTAGAAAATTTAAAAAATGATATTAATATAAAATATAATAATTTTATATTTAATTATTATAAAATATAAAATAATAAATAGGAAATAAAATACACCATTCGTGGTGATGATATGCCCTACATAAATGTGAATGTGTTTTTCTTTTTATGTTCATATGAAAAAGAAAATATAAATGATATATATAATCAACATATAATTTAAATATATAATAAAATTAGATAAAAAATAAGTTTTGAATTAAAATTCATTATTTTTCATAAATAATCAATAAATCAATCATATATAAAAAATACTTGAAATTCACCAGAAGAGAAATTTAAAATTATGATTTAAAAATTTAAGGTTAATTTTTCAAATAATATTCTTAAAAATTTTAAAATATAAATTTAAAATAAGTGCGTTATTAAAAGGCTGTAAAATCAACTTTTACAAGAAAAAACATTTTTTATGAAATCATTTGGATTTATTATAATCTATTACATAGAAAACACATAAGATGACGGTAATTTGTTAATTTAAAATATAATATATATTTTTCATCAAAATAATTCATAAAAAGTGTTTTAATTATTTAATTGATATAAAATGTTCTTTTTCAAAGAAAAATATGTTTTTAGAAAATGAACATCCTTATTTCCAAATAGTTTTTGCATTCATTACAAATTATTTTGTTTCTAAAGGATTTATTTTACCATCACTAATAAAACATATTTTTGTAATTTAGTTAATTTTTTATAGAACCACCTTTCCATTCTCTAGTTGATAACTATAATAATATTATAATAATATAATTAATAATATTTATTAGTTTGGAAAAAAGTTGGCTTGTATGTAATGCCAAATAACAATTGGAATCCGTATTTCATGCAAAAAAAACTCTGTATTTTAGGTACTAAAAGGAAAACATGGTGTATCATTTAAAAAAAATAAAATATTTTATTTTTATTTTCGAAAAATACTTCATTAAAACGTAGGATGTTACATTCCACCCCGCTTAAAATGAATTTCCACATATAAATACATCATGGTCATCAATTTTTTAATATAATTCCTCTCAGAAAAACCAAAATCATAGAAATGGATACTGAAATCTAATTTAGGGAGGAAATATAAAATCATAAGTGTTACCAAATGTAATTAATAACTATGTTTCTATATAAGGTAATATACATGGAAGGGGACTATTTAGACATGGAATAAAGTGTACAAAATTATAGAGAGTGATTGAGATGAATAATCACTAGAAAGTGGGAGATTTGGATAAGGTTAGTGTCCAAAAAACCAAAACATATCTAGGAATAAATATTTCATTTATTTACCAAAAATTATTCAATCATGACAAAATCTAAATTCAATATCCATTAACCAATGTTGATGAATTTCTAAAATGTTATATCAGAACATGATTTTAATCTATTTTATATGCCCAATATTACCATTTGGTTTTCCCTTGAATGATTTTTCACATTACCTATTTCTCTAGAAAAATGTGAATTTGTTATTCTTGATGTAATAACAGATCATAATATCCAAAAAGGATGATGTTTCTTTTCTCTATATTTAGTGATCATCCCAAAAAAGGATTGAATTGTTTATCCAATATTCATAGATACATATATAGAGATATAATACATTAATATATAAAACCTCATATAATGTTTAGCATAAACAATTAAATAAATGATCATCCATGTAATCCATTCAAAAGATGAAAAATTCAATCATTAGAATTCATGTAACTAAATTTCTCAAAATCATTTCAACATTGATATCCCATATTTCATAATATTGCTCATGATTTTCACATACCAAACATATGAATATATTCATTATGTATTCTCATGAAACATGGTAATAAATATAATTACCAAAAATACTTATTGAAAAAATGCATGCCTTTTAATTTATGCGGTAATTGGATATATTCCTTAAATAAAAAAATGTTGTAATGACCACCCATGATAGTACAAACCACTTTATCAATAAATAATTTTTTAGTTCCAACATAACTAGTGTTGTCCCATTTAATTATTTACATCCAATATCTCCTAATCCCTAAAACATTAACTCATCATATGGAATATATTATTTATTATTTTCCCTTAATCAAAATGTATCCTTTCTAGTAAATCTATTTTGTATTCCATCATTACAATTTTGAATATTCTTGGAAATAATTGATGAAAATATTCTATAAAATATGCATTTATAAAGATATTTATATTAGTCTAACATTATTTATCAATTCCAATTTATAAAAACTTAAATTATTAACCCTCATTATTAATCCATAAATTGGATTCCATATCTCGTTCTTTCATACATATTTCAATTCCTTTGTCATATGGAGTCTCATTATCATCTAAAAACCCATTACTCATAAAAACATTCAGATTTTCTTCATGACATTTCCCCTCAATGTATTTATTTTTATAATTATCATACATTACACAAATAAAATAACTGACTATTTATAATACATTAAGGATACCATTATTCTCATTAATTTCAGTAAATGAACATTTCATTTTCCCATTATAATTACATGGTTTTAATCCTTATTTTCTATTTTAAAAACATAATTTTTCACTTCTAAGGCATCCACATGGATTTTTCTTACAACATTATCAACATAAATAAAACTAAATATTCATTAATAAGTGGTCATCATTACCTGAATCCATAATGTACACTTGCATTATACTCCATGTTCATTATACGAGTTAGTTGATGGATTATTTTTACGTTCTATGAAAAATGATTTGGAATAACCACAACAACCATAAATATAATAATCCTTCCATTCAACATATCATCATAAAATATTTCATCATACTCAATTTAATCTAGTTTCTTCTGGTTCCCACCATTGAAAAAGACCAAAAATCATAGTTTGAGCAATGATAATCATTAATGGAAATCAAATAATAATAAAGTTTTTTAGTATTTTTAGATAATGACCCCATATTATTTACTCTATAAAACCATATGATTATCCTAAATTATTCATAGTAATAATCTATAATAATCATTTATTATGGTTCACAATGAGTTTGTTAATCTCTAAAGTATATCTCCTAAGAGTATCAAACTATGTGTGTATCAAGGAAAATTTTTGTGCACTAGTTCCTGATCATGTTTATATCAAGATGGTGTTTCCAATGTTGTTAACCCATTTTAAATTTATTTGAGATACTAGTCCTCTTGTATGATCCCTAAAAGGATGTAATTTATTAAAAAACATTCTATCAATCCTTTACCAAAATTCGAAGACATTTTTCTAAACATTGACTAATCCTCAGACACATATTGACTAACATACCTATAAATATCAATAGAAATATCCATTGTGATTTCACTAATTTTCCCTTTTTAGTTTCTAATAGTTAACTAATCCTTTATTTTTATTCTAATAATAGTTACTCATGCATATAATACATGGATATAACATTATTTTAAATGAATAATCATATCATTGAAAATGTACATGCCCATGGATAGTAATAGTTTATTGTCATTGGAAATAAGGAAAAATATCATATAACTTGGTGAAAGGTATTAAATGTATCAGATAATGATCTTCACCATTAACAATATTACTCAAACCCATTCTTCGAAACATGGGGAATGGAAATATAAGAATGTGTGATCTCAGATTCTCAGTAATGGAAAATAAAAGTGATACCTAAGAATGAATTGATCCGAACGGAATGAGAACAAAGTATAACATTTGAATAATATACCCTATATATCAAAGATCATAAAAATTAGTCATGGTAGAATGAATAGAAGATCATAATACAAAAAGAATAGGGGAATAAAGAGAATAATCCATGAAATCAGAACATAGGAATATTTCATGGTATTGTGGAATACCCATAAACATTTAAAATTATTTTAATAGTAGTCATGGATCACTTCCAAGGATATATTTGGGGAATTATTTCACCCCCTAAAACCATCATAGTAGTCATGTTTCACAAACAATACCATATCTTTTGTCAAGGTTCACTGCTAAGTCCTTGTTAGTAGTAAAGGTTCACTCACAAGACCATTTAAGTAACAAAGGCCCCCTACTGTTCTAGGATAACTCCCTATTCCATCCATGTATATCTCATGAGTTATAAATCATTACCCAATTCATTGGAGGGATATATTATTCCCACACATCAAATTATTAAATCTTATAAACATATCCGACAAGATAATAAAACATTTATCTCATCGTGTCCCATAAAAGCGATTGATTTAATGATGATCATATCATAACCCATGAAATGAAATGGGTATAATAATTTTTTTTTATCATATTACAAAATATTTAAATGAGACTGGATTCATTTTCATTTAATCATCAAATATCTTTTGAATAGAAGTGGGTTTCATAAGAATTTTTTCAGGGTATAAGCCATAGAAGACATATTGGTTTCATGAAGAACTTTTCATCAGAATCATAATGCATTCAACGAAATAAATATAATGGTTTAAATTGATCATATCTCAATTAAATCATAAAATATATCAAAATATTTCATCATTGGGGAAGAGTGATTTTGAAATATCCCGTGATGAATTTTTAAGAAAAGTACCCTTTCATTTTTTAAGACATAGAATAATTTGAAACTATATATCATTGAAAACCAACATTAAATCATACGATGTAGTATATAAAAATAAAATAAATCATTTCACAAAGAAAATAAATATTCCACTTTTATAATATATTTTTAAATCATAAAATATTTTTGAAAAACCTTTTCTTTAAAAAGAGATTTGAAAACATTAAAAGGATTATCTGAAGATATTTTAAAACACATTTTAATAATAAACCATTTTATAAATCCTTGTATTTTTAAAATATTATCTAAGACTAATAATGGAGTTTGAAAAATGGAGTGATTATGGTGGGAAATAATTTCATACATGGCATGTTCATAAATAAATTTCTTTCATAGTGTCGGTAATGTAAAAAAATAGCCTTGATCCGAAAACGATAAGGACATACCATTTAAAACTATTTCTATAGAAAGGTAAATCATTTATAAAGAAATATTTTAAAAACATATTATAAAAGATTATCATTTATGAAAATATGTTTACAAAACATCATTTTGAAAGAATATATATTTCAGATGGATGTGATAAATAATGTCAAATTTTCTTAATAAATCTTAATTACTTTATGTATAAAATTTTAGGCATATGGTACCATTGTGTGAAGATATAATTAATAACCATAATATAATTAAATTAATGTGAATTATATAGATATGTATCATTTTATTTCATAAATGGAATCATAATCTTAAATAATACAGATAAATGATGAGATTATAACAATAAATTCATGCCATCTTGGGTGATAGTGAATAATAATCCCCAGAAATGAGAGACCATAAAATGTATATTTAAGTAAAAATAATTCATAATAGATGAATAATAATATACATCCATGGTATCTATATATAATCTATAAATGAAATAGTCCATGAACATGTCATGTGTCTCATTAAAAAATAGTGAGATGGAAATCCCTAATTACTAGAGTAAAATATGAATAATGATATCCATGCAATAATAACATTAACATAAAATATTATGGTCATTAAAAACATTAAATTAATAATATAACATATAATAGGGTATTATAAATACCACATAAAATAAATTAGTGATGAATATTGTATAATTATAGATTAAATAGATGATAGTATGGAAATCCTCATACCTTAGGTATTAAATTCCTTCACATAGTAAAATATTTATTATAATAAATGTAATTTTATTATAAAACTACCACTGGTACATATTAATATATATAATAACATTTATGATCTTACTATGACTTTATATTTCCCATTTTTCATAATTTCTTGTTTTTATGCATATTTGGTTATAACAGTCTTGTTTTTCATAAATTTTTCACTTTTTATTTTGGGCCCTGTTTATTTGATCGTGATTTCTTAATAATTATAATTTAAAACATGATATATATTATATATATTTATTATATATTTATTTATAATTATCTATAAAATATAGGAAAATTAAATGAAATTCACCATTCATAGAGATGGTATGTAATAAGCCCACATGATCATTGTTTCCATTATCTTTTCCTATTGACAAAAATAAAAGTAAATTATTTACATATTTTTTATTATTTTAGTAGAATTTTTATTTATATATCATAAGGTTATATTAAACACATAATTAGTATATTACACGTAATGAATGAATGAATCACATCTCTCTACGAAGTGGTAGTCATCCATAAAGAAGAACGATGTTATCGTATTCTCAAAAAATAGAATGTATGATTGTATGTGTCATATAAAAATTAAATAAAAATAAATACAGAATTAATATAATTTATTTCATAAATTAATTATAAATACATCATTATTATTAACCATAAATGGTGGTAATGTAAGAATGGAATTAAATAGTTCGGGTTTTGGAGGTCTGTCAAAAAAACTAATGATGATTTTATATCTCATTAGATTGAAGCATGTGAAGTTATAGGTTTTAAACCTAACATGAAAAATATCATAGTGTATATAAGATACAATAGTAATTTTATAGTCATTAAATAATAATAATTAATGATATAGGGGAAGGAAATGAAACAAAAATTTGCATTGATGAAGGTCATAACTTTTTCAGGTATATTTTTTGGTTTTGTACAAAATACTACATTGGATAGAAATAGGAAAAAATTAAGGCTTCTAAAATGAATTTATGGATTTTCAGAGTTTATATGGGAATTTTATGAATCATAACAATTTAATTAGAGGATTGAATACATTGTGTGGGGTGGTTTCCAATTATAAGAGATATTAGTGGTAAACTTGTAAATATCAAAATGGTAGACACTATTGAGAGGTATCACTTAAAAAAATTCCTTAATAAGTTTTTTTTAATAAAAGAGGGTATATAGTTATAATGATTTCAATATATGATTTTTTGCCAAATTTATAGGCATTTTGGACACTCAGGTTATGCATAGTTCATTAGTGAACTCTTGGTTTTTATTATATGATGTAATTAATTTTAAATGATCTCACAAATATTTTTAGAAACAAATTAATTTCAACATATTATTAATTATATATTAATATAATTCCAAATATTAAATCCATTTTTCAAATTTTAAATCACATAATTGGAAAAAAATAATTTAAAATTAATCTCCCAAATAGGATAGAACAATGGGTTTTTATAGTGAAAATTTGTAAAAGTGTGAAATTTTAATATATCTATTTTCAATGTAAAGAAGATTACAATGATTTAAATTAGATTAAATTAATTATAACTTATCTAATTATACATAAAAATGAATTAGAATAAAATTCATATTTATAAATACATTTTAAAAAATTAAAATTTTCAATTAAAATATAGTTTTTTCCATTATTCATTATAATTTGAAACATCATAGAAAAACAAAAAAAAATTATTTATAATGTAACTTTTTCCATTAGTTTTTTAAAAAATTAGTTTCTTCATTTAAATTATAAAAATGATTAAAAATATAGTTTTAAAATTTGTGTGGCCTTAAAGGTTGTAAAACTATCATTTAGAGAAATCATCATTTTATGCCGAAAATTGTATTTATTCAAATAACGTATCTAGAAAACAAATAACATGAATTCTAAATAAAATATTGAAAATAAAATATATAATTTACATTAAAATCATTCATAATTTTTTTTTAAATTTTTGAGATATAAACATGTTTGTACAGTAGAAAACAGTGGCGTTGATTATATCCAGGTTTCATATCATTCAATTGTTTCAATTTCCTTCTTTAAAAAATTCATATCACATCACTGAAATTATTTTTTACATTTCATGATAGGTCCATCAAAGTATTTGTTCTTCTCCTGGGATATTATATATTCGCACAATATTTCATATGTCAACATCGATCATGTCTTATACTGGGGTATATAACTCCTCATTACTATGTTCTTAATTCATTCCATTATTACATTAAAATTTTCTATAAAATAATTTACACTATAATTTTAATTTTTTTAATATCATTTTCATTACAATCTTGACCGATATACTCTTAAATAACCATTAACTGTTAAATCATTAATATGTGTTTCACTAATTTGAATTGCTACAGATTCTATCATCAAATCATCTAAAAAAATTTCTATGTAGAATATTTTGTCACATGATTTTGATAATGAAGATGAACTTTGAGACTGTCCACATTTTTCAAGAAAACAAGGCTACACTGGAACATGCTATTGAATTACACACCTGAATGAACGGAAATGTAAAATGGAGAACATAAAAACAGACTCAGATGTGATGTTGGAAACTAATGGGAAACATACTTGTTCACAGTTTAATTTGTTCTCATTTCTATTTTTTTAATTCCTATTTGAAGGGTGACTGCCACTTGATTTAGGAGAATACACCATCATTAAATACAACATCATTGGTATATTTTCAAGAATTGGGTCATTTGTTTCAATTAATAGTTTATTTTACATGTATTAAATGTGAGTTGTCAGTCATTTTTTGCACTACATGTACTCTCATTCAAGTATTGGTTGTTGTGGACCATAGACCTAGGGTTGTACCTACAACATTTTATTCTAAACTCCTGATACTGTTCCATTATTTATCAATCAGATTATAAAATATTTACTATAATGGAAATTATACATGGGTTTCTTATGGCAGGGGGAGAACTGTTGGTGGCCATATAAATGTTGTTGCAATGATCATTCATGAGGAGGTAGGTCAGGTATATCAAACTAGGGATTTTCATAGATTGAATGTTCCCATTTCAGTGTTGAAGTTAAACAACGACTGTTGTTTCTTAGCTATGCAGATGCATGGATGAAAACTGTTGAGGGAAATCCACAGTTTGGTTATGATGTATTTCAATGAGTCTTTGGTGATGGGTCTTCTCTTGAAGAAAATGAGAGGTCTCTTCTACTGGGATTGATGATATGAAGGCAACAAAAAATTGTTATTTCTGAAGTAGAATTTGACTTGGGCCAACTGGTGAGTTTTGAACACGATATTAAAAATTATCCTTGGTGGGAATCTTATTTTGTTACCAGGTGTAGAATATTGATCATTCATGATGTCCTCCTCAAACAGACCTTCATTGTGGGTATCTTCATTGTGGATGCATTATATAGTCAATGAACTATTTCCAATAATTGTTTCTTTTATGATGAATAATAGTCCTTACCATTTATTAAAAAATCAAATGTATTATTAGGTATAATTACATATCTATAAACAAATTTATTTTGGTTACCATTCTTCCAAACTATCTGTTTTCATGATTTCTTATGTAACTATATCCCAATTTTTCATAAATAGTGTTTTAATGATTTCTTAAGCATAACTATTTCCATATTGTTTATTAAAAACATTTCCCATATTGATTATGGTAACCATTGTAGGTTAATATTAATAGATACATTTTCAAAATTTTACTGTACTAAATGATTTCGTGCATGATGGTTTTGGTGGAGAAAGAGAGGGATAAACAAATTCCTAGGATGTATTTTTTTAAATATGATAAAAAAAATCATGTTTTGGGTTATATAACGTCTTATTACAATTGATATTACACATTATGTAACTTTTAATCCTCATATTCCTATCATTTGTTCCCACAAAGTTAGTCTTTCTAAAACACATATTCCTTATAAAATGACATTCACTATGTAACTTGTGTTCCTCATTATTTGTAACTTTAATTCCTCTATTATGTATTTTTCATTTTACTCAAATGTTTTCAATATTAATAGAAATTAGTATGTTTGATAAATGATATTAATTAATAATAATAATTAATATATAGATCTGTGCCAATGAATGGGTGGAGTACATGTATGGGATCATTCCTGAGACTGATGGGGGTGATGAAAACCAAATATCGAATAATCTACAAGGTAATGGATCATACACCTTCTTACGTTGGTCATAAATATTTCTCAAACCAACCTAGGATTGATGATATTATATAAGATCCCACCAAGGGCCTTGTGGATGGATTTGTGAAAAATCATTTCAAAACCTACCATTATAGGGGAAAAATCCAATTATTATAATATAATACCACACTTAACCCTTTTAAGGATAGAATAAGTGGACAAAATAAACTAAAAAAAATTCCAAAATGGAGAAATAGAGGGCCTCAAACAACCTTGATAAAAGCTCAAGGTCTGTATAAGGTGTGGGGGGAAGACGACTTGTATTTCAATCCCTGCGTGTACCTATGTCTTACTTTCACACATAGAAGGTAATCATACATAAACAAAATTTATTCTATTGGGATTCATATAATTTATTAGCCAAGCATTAATTAGTGTAAATCAATTTGTTACCACATAAATCTTTCCATGTATGTGTACTTCATGTCAAGACCATTTTCATTAGTCATGCATGTGTACATAGACAGGTATGAGTACCGATAAGTTCTCTTATAATCATGTAATTCACATGTGTTTGATTTAGTATGTTCCCATTTAATCATAGTTACATTTTTTTCTTATCGAACCCATTAAATTCATGTAATCTATGTATCACATAACTTTTGATAATTATCTCTGCACAAAACCCCTAGTGCCACATAAGGGGAAGTACATGACATCTGTTATATAGACTATATGGTGTGTTGTAAAAAATTCTATAATACCCCAGATCACTCTAATTGTCTCACCCGAGCATCCAATACTGTCGATTCATCGACCAAACTCACACAAAATTAATAAATTTTTGGTAGGTAGACCTTTATATAACATTTAATTGGATTATAACAAAATAATTTACTCTAGAAACATCTCTCATTGAACAACCTTACACACAACACAAATAACCACTACTAAGGGTCCTAAAATCCATTCTTGATCCAACTCCATTAATCCTTTATATAAAAACAACTAGATCTCGCAATCAATTGTGAAGGATAACCTTCATTGTCAATCATTGTGGTGAAGAATGATCAGGCAATGATCGAATACTGGGTATTTTTTGAACCACCTTCCAGGATAATATCGATGATGAATTAGAGAAGAAATACATAAATCAAAAAATAAGAATGATCCTTTTTCATTTTTTTTAGGATGGAAATAATTTATTTTATTATAAAAATTCATGAGGAATGAAAAATAAATTAAATAATTAAATTTCTAATCCATAAAATGATAAATCATTAACCAAAATCAACCATTTATCATTGAAGAATTTTTTGGGAGAATTTTTTAGAGCTAAAAATAAGATTTTAAGAAATTAAAATTATAAAAAATGAATCTGTCTAAAATTGGGTCTGTATTATTCATTTATGAATAAATAATTAGTGTTGGTGTTGTTGAAGAGATGCACATAATCCTTGGTGAAAATGTTCCTCAGACAATTTTTCATGATCCTCTATCTGTTTTTATTCTCCAAGCTATCCCCAAATTCCAACTATATTATTCCAAGGGTTATGTGGATAACCCAATTAATTGGCTATAACCATTTATTTATAGTGGATATTTATGTTAGTCATTTAATAAAACAAATAAATAAATATTCTTAATTCAATTATTTATTTTTCCCTTGGTGGTTCTTAGGAAAAACACCTAATGTGGAAAGAGAGTAGATCGTGCATAGGGTAAACACCACATTTTAGACATTATAGTGTTCTCGAGTGTTCTATTTGAGTCCCCATTTATGAAATATTTTATTATCTTATGAAAACATTATTCACATGAATTATGATATTTATCAATTTTATAAAATAAACAATTTTCCTCAGTGGACTGTGACTGCTCGGGCCTTCTCAGTTCCAAATTCTAAAAATATTTTTTAATAAATACTAATGTATTATGAGGAAAATATGTGGAAAATATTTATCATGCTAGTAATTACATTATCGGGAAATAAATAGATCTAATAATTATGTATTTCTAAATGATTTAAATCCAAATCATTAAGGAATGTGAGAAATCACCGCTTTAAAAAAAATTGGTTCAAGCATCCATCTTTGTAATGATTAACCAAGTGTATAAGGTTGATTTAGAACATAAAAAAAGGTATGGAATGTAAGAAATTTAAATCAGAATAATGATGGGATGATAAGGCTCAGAAACCAAATATATATTCCATTAATACCAACACAAATGAAGAAGATATTAGATGAATTACTTGGATCATCCTTCTTTATACATCATATAAGTACAAAGATGTACTGATTTATAGAAATGAATTAATATTGGGAAAACATTGAAGAGATTGATTCATGAGTTATGGAATGTCATAATGATAATGAGGATTGTAACAACCTGATATTTTATGAGAATTATTCTTTTTAATTTCATTTTTGTCTTATGTTATATGATACATCAAAATTATCCTGCACTATATGCAACACCATATCATCTTGTAGTATATGTAACACAATTCTTGGCTTGTGTTACACACAATTTCAAGTTTGTTTTGTGGAAATTATTTTACGCAACATTAAGTATAGATTTTGTTTAATTTATAAATGAAATATGTTTTGATTATGTTATACACAGCACCAAATGGAGCATTCACTACATGAATCCCTGACTTGGCTTGCATTACACGCAATAAAGGCCTTCTTTGATAGCGTGTATAGTACACAATACCGAGTTTCACTAAACGATATATTATTATAGTATTATTATGAACTACCGGTTATGAATAGTAATACCAAATTTTTGAATTATTAGTTTTCAAAATGGACTTCATTTTTGGATTCGGACTATCAAAATTAGCCTAGGGTGAACTTTTGGTATGTTTCTGAAAACTTTCAATTTTTGATGAATAGTGAAAACACTGGGTTACTATTTAAAAACATTCTTTTTATTTAAATAATTATTTATTTTATTTAAATTTATTTTACATCAAAATTTTACATAATACCTATATATGTTCAATGAAATTCATTGGACTCATTTTATAATAATTTTAGACATATAAAAATTTTATTGAACTTTTCACCGTCTTTTACCCACCTCCTAGGAGAATTTGGAAATTCACATAAAACATAATTCTACTGCTTCTGTGAGGGGAATTTCAAAAATCCGAGAGACACGGTTAATATAAATTACTAAAATGTGGTTCAATGAGATGAAAATAATTTTTTCTGAATAGTAACTTTTTACTTTTATTTACCACGATTAAAAGTAAATAGGGTAATTAAGGGTAAAAATGATATTATTATTACCCTAACACAAGTCCTAATTTTATTTGATAAGTTTTAATCGACCAAAAACACCCATATGAATAAAATATGACCATTTTGGTCCACTTTTATTAGATTAGGACACTTAATATTATTTTATTTAAAGAATAGTTAATATAGTTAAAATCAATGTTTAATAACTAAAAAATTTATAATATAAGGTTATACATAAGATAAATTCGACTATAAATATTAATTAGAATTATAAAAATATTTCATACATAAGTTTATTTTATTTATAATTTTTAGACATTAAATAATTCAATTTATTTATGACACAATGATGATGCAGTAATTAACTTATTAATGAAATATTAACATAATTGATGTTATAAATACCCAAATAAATATAATTTGAGACATTTTCTGTGTTCCAGTAATTTTCTAGGTTAATATGAAATGTTATTATTTATTTAATTAATGTTTTCAGAACTGATCATGTTGTTATGATTTTCACAAAAATCACGTACCAAATAGTGTCAAAATTGACATAAAATAGATTTTTAAAAATATATTATATTATTAATTATTATTTTATTAAAAAAAATAAAAGTTTAGGACAAATGTCATAGATAAGGATATATATATTTATAATGAACCAATTAGTGTTCGTTTGGCTTGTTACAGTATGTTTATTAACAATATATTGTAAGAAAAAAAAGACACAGTAAAATTAAAATTATTTAACATAGAGTTAAATCTATATGATAAGGATAAAATAGGAACCTAAACTTTTATAAAACCTATTTTCTGAGAGGATTTAGACCCATTCCAATCTTAGATTCCAAATAAATTAATTTGGAGATATTAAAAATATAATATGACTTTTTTATAAAATAATATTTTATGTTTCCCCAGGGTGCCCCTCAGCTCCCTTATAAAAGGGCACCCATTACCTATTCTCATAACACCATTTTGAGCCTTGAAGCTCGGCCAAACCCTGACCATTTCTCTTCCCCACTTCCCTAGAAAAATTCTGGAGGTTCTGGTCTTCTCAAAAGACCAACTCTACTTCCTTTAGAGGAAGCTTAAAAGAGGTGTGTCGAAGAAGAAGTAATATCTTCTTCCGATTTTATCAAGTATCTTTCTTCTTATACTCCTTCTTCTACAATTTTCTCATTATAATGTAATAAAATCAGTATTACTTATATACAGATATGTTTTTATAAATATGAAACAACCCTATTTCACCCTCTATCTATCCTATGGAAAACAAAATCACCGCGCGTGCGTACGTACGAAATACCGTCTCCACGCCGTGGTGTCATCTATTTTCCACCACCACATTACATGGATGGGTATAATGGTGCAGAGAATAACTATATATGTTTATTGTAAAGTGATATTGATTCTGAAATATTATACATACATATCAATATAATTCCACGCAGTAGCAATAGATATCATCGCTAGTGCCTACGTACGGACTACCGTCTCCACGGCGTGATGAGATTCATTCTCCATGTAAACCATTAATGAATGATTATAAAGTATATATAATGAATTATAATGAAATATATGACATAATAATGATAATGGATTTATTTATATATATATTTATTTCATCTACTTAATTCCATTCAATTCAATAATGAAACGAAAACATCGTTAATGGGTATGTACGACCTATCATCTCCCTAAACGTTGTATTTCATTCCATTTATCGATCTATCATATATATTTATATGATGAATATATATTATATATAAATAATTTTTTACATTCTGGAATTATGTAAATCAAGAAACATGTAATAATATCAAGAACAACAAGTCGAAACTCTTACGATAAATGAAACGATTTTACCCAAAACGTTGCTTTAACATTGAATTTACAAAAGAACGGGTAATATAAAGTAATAAGTGAACCATATATGATATCATAACAATGAATATGGTTTTTTAATAAGACAATGACATTATTTAAATCATTATACATGAGTTTTAGAAACATACATAACATATCGGACATAAGGTAAGGGATAATGTTGCAATATCAATTGTTTTCTATACGAGATTACTTATATGTAAGTATTTATAGGGGTTATATTTATCATCCATATCCATGTTTTATAAAAAATGTTTTCATGTATGTTTGAATTCCTTTTTACCCATTTTTTTGTTTTACTACATGGTCTGTAAGGAATCTTTTTTTAGTTTATCATAGGAGGTACATTTTGACTTTTCCGGCAAAAGTATGAGAAGAATATTTTTTTAACTTATACGGCTTGAATGGATTTTTATGGTTTCATAACCCCTTATATTCATGAAGCTTACTCTACAAGATTTCATGACTATTTTTAAAAAAATACATTTCTTTTAAAATTTAATGGCATTTTGTAAAAAGAAAATGATTTTCATGAAGAAAGGATATTTTCCTCCAGAATTCATTTCAAGTTCTTTACCAAAAGCATTTTCCATCTAAGATGACATTATTTCATATGTGTATGTTTCAAGTATAATGCCTCTATGATTTACATAATTTCACTTCTCTTATGATGAAATGATATCCATTTGTTTTATGTGGATTATGTTATTATGGAATGATGTTTATGAAACCCATTTTATTTGATGGTTTATTAGGAATGATTTAAGTTTAATTTGTGGAACAAGTAAGAATGATTTACCTATGATATGGGTGGGACCTATATCTCCTTCCAATGCATTGGGTAATGATTTATATCTCATGAGATAGACATGGCTAGAATGGTAAGTTAATCTGGTTCAGTGATACAGGACTGGAATGAGGAGTGAACTCGATTCAGAAAGGGGCTTTGTCCACTAAGATGGTCTTGGAAACAATGCCTTGGATACTATGGAAATCATAAAATGTGATTAATGGTTTCCACAAATACATGTTTTATTTCCATGATATTTTATAATGATTGATGTTTCCTTAGGATATATGCCTTACATACTTCCAAGATTCATGTCTTTGATCATGATTTTAATGTTTAGATTTTATGTTCAAGTTTTTGCATTCAAATATTTATGGATTGTTTTATGTTCTCTATTTTTACCCTTACTGGGCATTTGAGCTCACCCATTTTTATGTTTTCTTTTCCCCAAGATTTAAAGAAAGGTTTTTGGTAATAAAATAAAAGGGGACGATCATTATGAGAGATGTTGAAGATCTTTCACCAAGATTAGAAGATTATATTCCGAGTTTCCAAAGACACTAAACTATTACGGTAATTTGGTGTTTGTTTTGTTATGTATTATGCATTCCTAAAAAGAAATTTAATGTCCATGTATGTCAAGATTTGGGTCTCTATAGTTGGTACCAGAGGAATAGTTTAGCTAATCATTGGAAACTAGGATGCAGAAACATTAGTGAGATCCCTAGAGATATTTTAAGGTATGTCTAGGGATGTCCCTATGGTTAAGTATACATATAGGTTATAGTCCTATAATTATGGAAATACTATTATAATTAAACCTAAGATGTTAGAGATCGAAGGTACTCCCCCTTTATTATTTTGTTTTCCCTAGCATGATTTTTTTTCTCTCACACTATTCTTTTTGGGTATTAGACGATCGCTGGAACCCGAAGGAACCGTGATGATCAATGTAATGGACAATGAAATGATTTTCCTACTAAAAAAACCAATGTTATTGGAGATGGAGTGAAAAATCTTATTGCTATATTTACACAAGATATAAATCATTCTGGACTTCCAATTGAGCACAGAAGGGAACAATATTCTATTTAGTCCTTCATGAGGCAATGTCCACCTTCTTTTAGTGGGTCTTCTGGTCCACTTGTTGCCGAATAATGGATCATTACCATTGAAAAGATATTTTCCATACATCATTGTTCGAATCATGAAAAAGTCATTCTAGCTATTTACCATTTAGAAGGTGAAGAAGATCAATGGTGGACTCTAATTAAGAATATGAGGCCCCGAGATAAAATTGAATCCATGGATTGGGATGAGTTCTCGAACTTATTTTTCAATAATTACTTCCCTCGTATTCTCCGAACAATGATGGGAAAGGATTTCCTTGAGATTAAGAAAAAGTATGATGAATCTGTTGGTATATACGAAGTGAATTTTACAAGCCTTGGAAGGTATGCATCTGACTTTATGATCCAACCTAAAAGTAAATTTGATCTATTCTTCAATGGATTAAATCCAAGTCTTCGAAGAGCATTAGGTATAAGAGACTTCAGTAGCTATGAAGAAATTGTGCATTGTGCTATCACTGTAGAAATGGAAGTTGGTGTTACATATCCATCACATGGTTTGGACAAAAAATGAAAAATTGAGTTCAAGGAGAAATATCATAATATTGGTGAAATGAAGATAAATGTTTCTTTATGCTCAAAGTGTGGAAACAAGCATGGTGGAGATTGTCTTAAAGGTACTAGAAAATGTTTTAAGTGTGGAAAATATCGTCATAGAGTAGCTGTGTGTTGAAGTAATGGAAAAAGGGTTGCTAATTATGTGAATAAAGAAAAGACTGTAGAGAACGCACCACCAACACTTTAATGCTTCAAGTGCTAGAAAATGGGGCATTATACTAATATATGCCCTAATCCAAGGGTTAATGATGATTGACATGAGAAACCACATAAGGAAAAGGACAATGGGAAGTCACATGCGATCACTATTGGCGATGATGAATATGACAACGATGTGGTGGAATTATTAAGTGTTTATGTAATGGGATTCCAAAATAATGTTGTATATCGTATCGTGGATTATTGGAATATTTATATATTAGTCTATTGTGGTTTTCAATAATTTTATGGTACTGGTATCCATGGAAAGTGATTGAGATATTTTTGGAAATAAGATGATATGCACATAATGAATAGATAAGGAGAAAATTAAATATTTGGTAGTATTCGTGAGCACCAGAATGATATAAGGAAAATGTTATATCATGGTTTGAGTATATAGAATTTTTGTATTTTGGTATGTGGAAAGAGTTAACTTTTGACAGCATTCATGTTATCACTAAGCATCTACGGGTATTCATTTTTCAAGAGAATACATGATTATGGTATTCAGTTGTTTGGAATGTGACCAACAATATATATCTTATATGGGGATAAATGATGGTATTCATATGCTCAGTAGATGAAATTTCTATTAATAATTTTCTTTATACTATAAGATTGGACAGAAGTATTTTGGATAAACCTAAAGATTGGAATGGATTATGTTGGACATAAGTTAGTATTGATTAAGGCTATAACTTTTTCGATATTATTAATGGAATGTTATAATAATATATTTTTAGAAAAAGGA
This sequence comes from Viscum album, assembly GCA_963277665.1. NCBI lineage: Eukaryota > Viridiplantae > Streptophyta > Magnoliopsida > Santalales > Viscaceae > Viscum > Viscum album. The sequence continues at coordinate 1,757,812,801 of OY728161.1, forward strand.
CAACCTGCAGGACGGGCGACAACCAGTCCCGTTGGAAAAGGATGTGGGAATCAAACCCACAGCCAAAGTGCGGCATGCCTTTATCACCTACCACTAGACAATAGGAAGTCCCTGGTTATTAGAAACTAGTTTTATTATATTAATCATTAGGATAGATAAATTATAAGTCCATTTTTAGAATGATATATGATTAACCTCACCGTATATGGACTTATGTATATTTGATAACTTTTTCTAACCTTTTCAGTGAGACAGATGGAATGACACATCATTCTATCAAATGATCTACTAACACCTCACGAATGAAATATTCAACTTCATTTATTTAAGAGATGAAGTGGAAATTGTTCAAGACATGAACAAAAATGAGATTATACCGAAATAACGTAAGTATTTCTTATAATTAAAATTCTTCATCTTTAGGGAAATGATCTTGAAAACCAAAAATTTGGTCCTAGTGCCCTTATATCCGATGAATCAGATGGTACCTTTGATAATCACAAATTTATGGCTTTGTGATTGTTGGCTTTTTCATAGACATGTTCTCTACCATTAACCATCAAAACATGATGGTTATATTTCTCTTCCATATCCATATTTTCACCTATGTTCTCCTATATGGAAACCTAGTGAATAGATAATTTGGGTAACCATTACGTTTCATACTTTAGTTTATAAAGATATGTTTTTTTATTCTTTTTTACAATGTGGGTTTCTATTAAAGAAACTTTTGAGTAGTAAACCATTTACAACACAGATGAATTTCAAGGGTGAAATTCATTTTTAGGGGGGGTAGAATGTAACAACCAGAGATTTTATGAGAATTATTCTTTTTAATTTCATTGTGGTCTGTGTTTTACGCTAGACCAAAATTATTTTGCACTATACGCAACACTGTTTTATCTTGTAGTATATGCAAAAATATTCTTGGTTCGTGTTACACACAATTTCCAGTTCGTTTTGTGGAAATTATTTTACACAAAATTATGTATAGATTTTTTTTAATGTATAAATGAAATATGTTTTGATTATGTTATACACAACACCAAATGGAACTTTCACTACCTGAATCCCTGACTTTGCTAACATTACACGCAATAAATACCTTCCTCGATAGCGTGTGTAGTACGCAATACCGAGTTCCACTAAACGATTTATTATTTTAATATTATTCTGAAATGGCCATTATGAATAGTAATACCCACTTTTTGAAATTTTATTTTTAAAAATGGACTTCATTTTTGGATTCAGAATATCAAAATTAGATTAGGGTGAATATTTGGTATTTTTCTGAAAACTATCAATTTTTTATGAATAGTGAAAACACTATGTTACTATTTAAAAATCGACTTTTTATTTAAATAATTATTTATTTTATATACATTTATTTTAGGTCAAAATTGATACATAACACCTATATAAGTTCAATAAAATTCATTGGAGTCATTTTATAATAATTTTAGATATATAAATTTTTTATTGAACTTTTCACAGTCTTTTACCCACCTCCTCGGAGAATATGGAAATTCACAAAAAACATAATTTTACTGCTTCTATGAGGGGAATTTCGAAATCCAGGAGACACGGTTAATATCAAGGACTAAAATTTGATTCAATGAGAAGAAAATATTATTTGGTGAATTGTAACTTTTTACATTTATTTACCACGGTTTAAAGTAAATAAGGTAATTAAGGGTAAAATTGATATTATTATTACCCTAACACATTTCCTAACTCTATAGGATAAGTCTAATTTGACCATAAACAGCCTTAGTAATAAAATAAGACCATTTAGGTCCACTTGGATTAGATTAGGACACTTATTATTATTTTATTTAAAGAATAGATAAAATAGTTAAAATCAACGTTCAAAAACTAAAATATTATTAATATAGGGTTATACATAATATATATTCATATATAAATATTCATTATAAATATAAAAATATTTTCTACATAATGGTATTTTATTTATAATTTTTAGACATTAAATAATTTAGTTTTTTATAGCACAATGATGATGCAGTAATTACCTTATTAATGAAATATTAACATAATTGATGTTATGAATACCCAAATAAATGTAATTTGAGACTTTTTATGAACTCCACTAATTTTCTAGGATAATATGACATGTTATTATTGTTTTAATTAACTTTTATTGAACTAATAAGGCTATTATGATTTTTACAAAACTCATGTACCAAATAGTGTCAAAATTGACATAAAATAGTTTTTAAAACAAATATTATAATATTAATTGTTATTTTACTCAAAAAAATCTAAGTTTCGGCCAAATGACTTAGATAAGGATATATATAAATTAATAATTAACCACTTGGGTTCGTTTGTCTTTATATATTATGGTTATTAACCATATAGTGTAATAAAACAAAAGGACACGGTAAAAGTTAAATTATTTAACATAGAGTTAAATCTAAATGATAAGGATAAAATAGTAACCTAAACTTGTCTAAAACCTATTTTATAATAGGATTTAGACCCATCCCCACCATATTATCTAAATAAATAAATTTGGGGCTATTAAAAACCTAATATGATTTTTTTTGTAATATATTATTTTCTGTTTTCCTAAGGTGCCTCTCTCCTCCCTTATAAAAAGGGAACCCCTTCCCTATTATCATAACACCTTTTTCAGCCTGGAAGATCCACCAAACCCTGCCTATTTCTCTTCTACACATTCCTAGACACATTATGGAGGTTTTGGTCTTCTCTGAAGTCCAATTCTACTTCCTTAAGAGAATGCTTAAAGGAGGTGCGTCGAAGAAGAGGTAATCTCTTCTTCTGATTTTCCCAAGATTCTTTCTTCTTCTACTTATTCTTCATTAGTTTTCTCATTATAATGTAACAAAATAAGTATTAATTATATACTTATATGTTATTATAAATATAAAACAACCCTATTTCACCTTCTATCCATCATACTGAAAATGAAATCACCGCGCGTGCGTATGTACAGAATAACGTCTCCACGCCGTGGTGTAATATGTTTTCCACCACCACCTTACTTGGATGAGTATAATGGTGTAGAGAATAACTATATATGATTATTTTAAATTTTTATTTATTATTAAATAGTATACATACACTTCAATAAAATTCCACGATCATGGGAATGATATCATTGCTCGTGCGTACGTACGGACTACCGTCTCCACGACGCGATGAGATTCATTCTCCATGTTAACCATTCATGAATAATTATAAAGTATATATAAAGAATAATAATAAAATATACGACTTAATAATGATACTGGATATATTTATATAAATATATTTATATCATCTTCTTAATTCAATTCAATTCAATTAGGAAACTAAAAAAGCGTTCATGCGTAGATACAGCCTACCGTCTCTATGAATGGTGTATTTCATTCCATTTATCGATCTATCATATATATTTATATTCTAAATAAATATTATATATAAATCATGTTTTACATTCTGGATTTATGAAAATCAGGACACAAATAATAATATCAAGAACAGCATGTCAAAACTCGTACGATAAATGAAACGATTTTACCCAAAACGGTGCTTTATCATTGAATTTTCAAAAGAACAGGTAATATAATGTCATAAGTGAACCATATATGATATCATAACAATGAATATTATTCTATATTAAGTCAATTACATTATTTAAATAACTATACAGGAGGTTCGGAAGCATACGAAGCATATCAGACATAAGGTAAGGGATAATGTCGAAATATCAATTGTTTTCTATCCGAGATTGCTTATACGTACATATTTACTGGGGATATATTTATCATGCATGACCATGTTTTATAAAAATGTTTTCATGTATTTTTAAAGTCCATTTACCCATTTTTTACTTTTACTACATGGTACATAAGGAATATATTTTTTAGTTTACCATACGAGGTACTTTTTGACTTTTCCAGAAAATGTACGAGTTGAACAATTTTTTTAACTTATATGGTATGAACTAATTTTTACAGTTTCATAATGCCTTATTTTCATGAAGATTACTCTGCAATATTTCATGACAATTTTCAAGATAATTCATTTCGTTTAAAATTGAATTCCATTTTGTGAGAAGAATATGATTTTCAAGAAGAAATGTTATTTTCTTAAAAAATTCATGTCAAGTGCTTTATCAAAATCATTTTCCATCTAAGATGACATTATTTAATATGTGTATGTTTAATGTATAATGTCTCTATGAATTAATTAATTTCACTTATCTTATGATGAAATGATATCCATATTTTATATGGATTATCTTATGATGGAATGATGTTTATGAAACCCATTTTATTTGTCGGGTTATTATGATTGATTTATGTTTGTTTTATGGAACAAGTAAGAATGATTTCATTATGAGATGGGTAGGACCAATAACTCACTCAAATGCATTGGGTAAAGATTTATATTTCATGAGATAGACATGGCTGGATTGGAAAGTTAATCTGGTTCAGTGATACATTACTGGAATGAGGAGTGAACTCGATTCAGAAAGGGACTTTGTCCCCTAAGATGGTCTTGGCAGCAATGTCTTGGCTACTATAGAAATCATAACATGTGCTCAATGGTTGCCATAAGTAAATGTTTTAATCCCATGAAATTTTATCATGATTGATGTTCCCTTATGATATATTCCTTACGTACTTCCAAGATTCATGCCTTTGTTCAATATTTTGATGTTTAGATTTTATGTTAATATTTTTGCATTCAAATGTTTATGGATTGTTTTACGTTCTCTATGTTTACCCTTAATCGGCATTTGAACTCATCCCTTTTTATTTTTTCTTTTACCCATGATTTAATGAAAGGTATTAGGTAAGAAAATAAAAGGGTAAGATCTTTATATGAGATTTTTATGATCTTTCACCAAGATTAAAAGATTATATTCTTAGTTTCCAATGACACTAAACTATTATAGTCCTTTGGTGTTTGTTTTGTTACTTATTAACTATTCCATAAAAGTAATGTAGTGTCCATGTACATCAAGCTTTGGATCTCTACAAGGAATGTCAAAAGTAAATGGGGATGATGAAACCATTACCCATACCAGTATGTAAATGGTAATACAACACCATGGAATTCATCATAAAACTCTCTAATACATCTATATATGGATACACATTTTTGGTTGTATTTTATCATCTTATGAATTCATAACATTTTATTTCAATGATGAAATATTTACAATAGGAATAAATTTCTAGGATAGACATTTATTGGGAATGGTTGTGTGAATTATCACTCCCAATTTTATATGATCAAGATACAATTATCACCTTAATAATCCAGTTAAGTCTCTGGAAAGCAGTAAATGTTGAGTACATCATTAGAATTCAATGTCATCATCAGATTAGTGTTCAATATGAGATGAACATTCAAACTATATAAGATATGATTATTTCTTACACTATATATTTTACTGTTTCTTAGGATTAAATCCATCATTTAGTTGAATTTTCATACAAAATTTCTTTTACTCAATAATTAAGATTCATTCTTATGAATCCATCTATGGAAATTAGTATAGAACATAAATATCATATGATAATGTTTTATAGTGATTGTTTTTTGGACTAATGATATTTGAGTAAATGGAAGTGATTATTTTATGTATTTATTTTCACATCTGAGTTTCTCGAATTCGATTAAAAATATCAACTAAAAATATATGGAGTTTTCTATAATTTTAATTATTTTTCAGTTTATTCGTATGAATATCTTTTACGAACAATGATATAACATTTTTAATGAAGGGGAATCTAATCACTAGATATATTTTTCTAGATGAAATTACTAATAATATTAGGATGGAATCTAATCAATTAGAATATCCAACAAATGTCTCTCACGTACGCGATTTGTTCTGCACAACTCTTTCGATAAAGTTTGTACTTGTTCCTTCGATTTTTATAATCATTGTGATTTTGAAAATTTATCATGATCATACATTTTAGGTACAAACAGTAGAGATTATTGATTGGAGAGATAAAGTGTTGGGCAAGAAGAACACTCACTTGTATAATTTTTTTTCCTAAACCTATAAGTTTTAGGATATTATGTTGGAACCTAAGGATGTATTGAGGTGAAATTAATCCCATATGATTCTATTTTAAAATTAAAATTTATAGGATGAAATTATTTTAAAAGGGGTATAATTCAAAACTATAAGATAATGGTATATATTTCACTTTAGTAAATTCAAAATATTTGATAGCTAGTGGTGAAAATAACTTAAAACATAAATGTGTAATGATTAATTAAAATATATAATTAAATAAATTAGTTTATATTTAATTTATATTGATAAAATAAATGACATTATAAATGTATTAAAATTAAAATAAACAAATACAATTAATTATTGAGAAAATAATGTAAACAGTTTTTTAATATTATTTATTTTATATAATTTAATACATTTGGGGACAGTTGTAAATAATACATATTTAATTAATTAATTAATTATTGATGAAATCATTTAGGGGAAATATGAAATGTTTAACCAATGATAACAAATAATTTTTATTTTATTCCACGTTAAACAGAAATGTTTAGTTTACAAATATTAATTTATTTTTATAAATTTTTATATTTAAATCTAATTTAAGTTTAATTGATTTTAAAAATAATGAAATTTTATTATTTATTCTCCTAAAAAAATTATATATATTTCATTAATTTATTTTTAGATGGTATGAAATATGGATAAAACCATTTGATGGTAAAAAAATATTTTGAAGAAAATTTTTTTCTAATGTGGGAAAAGTATTCTTATTTCAATAATTACTATTAACCACTATTGATGAAAAACATTTTTTGATATATTTTGATAATATAATATTTAAAATTAATTTGTATTCATATAATGGTTTTTACAAGAAATGTATTGACTATATAATTTTTTTTTCTAAAATATTCATTTTTTCTAAAAATATGTTTTCTCTTATTGTATGTGGATATTAAAATTAATTTTCAAAATCCCTCAATATAAATAAATTTAAATTGATTATATATTTATAATAACAATAGAAAATATTTTAAAATAATTTCAACATAAAATTTGAGATGATTAATAATTTATAGTCACACAAAATTTAATCACCATGGTAAGGATTGAAAGGGTTAAAGGGGTTAACGTAACTGATAAGGCCACAATTATAACTAAAAAAAGTACAAAAAATATTGGATAGGTGTATTTAGACATTAACATATACAATATTCTATAATTTAATTTTTTTATTCCACTATCTTATGGTAATAAATTAATTTTTTTTAATGATTTCGGTATTTAATAGGGTGTCAATCTCCTCAATTATAAAAGGAAACCTATTTTACTCCCCAATACACATAAATTGGGAAACATAGCAAGAAAAATATCTACAAGAATCACATCACAGCTCACCAACCCATAATTTATTGGATTTGGTCTCAATAAGGTCTACCCATGAAAGATTATGTTGGTATACAAATGACGATTCTCAAACAAGAGGTAATTGCAATATCCTACCTCATTGGAGTTTATTTCTACTTCAACCTCTTCAAAATATTACATAAAAAACTCAATATAATATAATTAGTATAACTATTATACTAAAATGTAGTTACATTCATGTAAAATTAGTTTTTTATCTCCATTCTCTCTAATAGAATATGATGATGTCACTAATGAGTATGCGTTAATTATTATCTCCAGGTAGATATGTATTTCATTTTTCATCACATAATCTTATAGAAAATTATATAAATTTATTTAATCAATATATATATATATATGATATATATGATATAATTATTATTTTTTAAAGATAAATTATTCTTTACGTTCTTTTTTATATACATTGAAAAATGAAAACAACATCCATGTACACATGCGAACTACTTCCTCTACGAGTAAATGGATTTTATTTGTCATCAACACCATCCATGGATGAATAAAATAATTCATATAATGAAAAATTATATATTTAATATATAATTAATATTTATTAGATGATTAACTCAAGATCCAGGATGATTTAAATACAAGTCAACTTGATTCACACATAGAAAACAGAATAAATGACACCCAAATATTTATTTGAATAAATAATTTTTAATAAATAGTTAAGTAGATATTATAATAAAATGATATCATGTTATATAAATATGACTATTTTTTGTTATATATTTATAATAAGAATAATTTTATTATATATGTGGATATAGTGTGTAAAATGTATGTCTAGAGATGAGGAAATAGTAATCTTACAATATCGCTTGTTTTTTCCAGGATTACTTATGTTTCAATTTACATTATTGTAGATTATATTTTGGTTATTTACTAAAACCCATATATTTTTATATATTCTATTTAGTTATAGTTTTAAACTAATTATTTTCTTTTTTTACATCATTTTTATGAAAAAATAATGACAAAATGTGTATAAGGAAATCCATCATTATTTCACTTCTATTTTTCGAGAATATTTTTCATTCAAATTCATATTCCTCATAATTGTTTTAAGAAATTTATTAACTTTTTATTAATTATTTTTAATGTAATTTTTATATTTTAATTTAACACCTCTAAAATAATAATCTTATCATTTTATAAATACATAATTGTTTTTTCAATACATAATTGATAAATAAATATTTTTTATGTTTATAGCATAAATATGTTATTCCATGATAATTATTTTCTTCATTTAAAATATTTATACAAAAGTTCACATTATTTTATAATGAACATTCTAACTTTTCTAGTAATTAGTTTTTATAAAATTTTTAAAAAATAAATGGTCATTTCAAATTTTTAATACATATTTCAAACGCTTTTATAACAGTATTTTCAACTATATCATCATCCTGTAAGTTTTTTTTGATTATATGAGTATATTTTATAATGATACAATCCAGACTATTTATTTTTATTGAATATGATAATGAATTTATAATAAAATTTTTATGAAACTAATTTTTATTCCATGGGCTAATGAAGCTATGATGAAATATTGACTATTTTTATTATCTTTTGGAATACATATGTGTAGTTATTATTATTTTTTGTATGGGAAAAAATTTTATATCCCAAAAAATCATTGGATCAATATAAATATATCATGTGATTAATTGAAAGGTAATGGGTATTGAACCTAATATAATGTGTTATTTTTTAACTAATATAGTCTTTATAGTGATCCTTGACTTAGGAAGTGATTTTTCTATGATTATGTGTGCTTAGAAACATATGTATTATGTTTATGATATGATCTCATTTATCATGATCGATTATTTATGATTCTATACTTTTATGATGCATCAATTTTTTTATGACAATTATTTTGGACATAGTTCATTATTTATAATCTATGAATTCTATGAATTGTTTTGATAAATTTTTACAATGTCCTAAGACACTTTTTTATTATCTTATGCTTAGTTATCATCATCTATTGATATCATCTATGTTTTTCATTATTAATAACTAGAGATCACTCATAAATATTTTTTCATTTAAATTTTTTTGAATAATTTTTAAAAATCGAATAAATTTAGAATTTCTCTAAGAGAGAATTATTTTGTGAGATATATTATATATCATTCAAGAAATATGATAATTATGTATTTGGTCACTAAACATGACAAACCATAATACTTATTTGATGTGCATTATTATGATATGTAATGAATATTCATCTCTAATAATCTAATATTTTTTTAACTAATGATTGGTTAACATTATTTATCATATAAAACAACAATCAGAAGATATTGAAGAACATGATTTGAAGATAAAATAGTTGATTAATGATAAGATAGTATGATAACCATCATTTAATAATTCGTTGATTTTAATGAAGACATGATTTCATTCAATATGTAATGTACCTCAGATTTTTATTTAAGAGTTAGGTGAAAGAATTGAAATCAATTTAATTATTTCAATCACTAATAAAAGTATTAATGTGTTAGAGAATGAATGAGTATATATAAGATGTTTAGAGATTAATTCTATATTTTTTATAGTAGGGGATTTTTGTAGAAAATAAAAAAGTATTTCATATGTAACATTTTTATGTTTATAGTAAAATAAAATGTACTGGGACTTTTAAATTTTAATATGTATCATTTTTCAAATCAGATGAACAGTTTTTTTATAAATACCTAATATATCCCAATTCGTACGAAATATAAATATTGAGGACTGTAATGGATTGTGGAAGTGAAATAATTGTAATATATATTATAATGTATTATAGCTAATATTATAGACATTATAGGGTGATAGATAATATTCTTCCAGTTGTGTGAAATTTAGAAATGTACATCAAATCAAAAGTATGATAAATAAGGTCATTTTTATCATATAACATCATATTTCATGAAGATTAATAGAATTATAAGATAAGGAAAAAATCAATTCTGACATAATGGTATGTAATATATTTAGGATTGTAAGTAATATACAACAAGGGATGTTCTTTTTATAGAGAATATATAAAAATTAATTTAATATTAAATATATGATCTGATGTTTATAAATGATATGATAGATACATAAAAGAATATATATGTTTTTCTGTTTTAAAACCCTGACTAGGGCTTCCAGAATATAACTCAAGTACTTGGTAACACATGAACATAGAAACATATATCAATAAATTAGAGTATTATAACTAGTTTCAATAAAATAATACAATAATGGTGATACTATTCTTTTTATATTATGTCAAAATGGACATTCCCAATTCATCTTATAATTCATCATGATGAATCAATATATAGGATATTCCACCAACCAATAGACAAAAAATAAAGAGTCCACTTGGAATTATAGTCTAAAATATAAATGATAGAAAAATATACCATCATTACACATCAATCAAAACAAAGTTGAAATATTAGAAATAAATAAATTAGGAATCATATACTGCAATTAGAACACGATAAATTAAATTCTATACAACATTTATAAAAAACTAGTACAAAAAACTCTAGCCCAACATAAATAAATAATACTAAATCCTCAACCATTGTAACCTAATTAACCATGTCATGTGTCCATCATCGTGGTGTACCTATATCTTGAAATAATAAAAAAGGAAGTCTACCCTTGTTCTCCAAAACCCATTCTATGTGTGTGGATAAGGGGAGAGTACAGTGACACAGTAGGAATGAATAGTTCCTTAAAGAACAATGTACAAGTGGGATCAGGGTCATTTACATGTAATTAAAATATAGAATTTTTTTTGTTCCCATGAAATGCACCCAACTTTAAATGTGACATAAATTAACATACATGTATATCTTCTTCATAAAAACTCTAGAATCCATTTCTAACCGCAATCTCTATTATGAATTATTTAGCTCTATGATGGAATCCACATCATACAATAACCCTTAAACTACCTAACGTATCCCCATGATAAAAAAACATATATGAAGAGCATAGTTACACATTTTTCCCATGGACCACACCTTTTACGGAGGACACAACCCCATCATATACGTAGACCCATCCATGGTTCCTCAGGTAGATCCATCATGTCCCCCTAAACCATCTATATAGAATCTTGGGGGGTCAACCATACAACCCAGACTATACCCATAAGTTCTAAAGAGGCTGATAAAATCACAGCAGTCCATATCGATGAAATATGGGAGGTGAAACATCACACCAACATATAATTATAGTTCATTAGTAAGTCAATCATTTTTAAAATCACATCCCCTCAATTTTTAAGGAGGCTAACCTGTCACAAAGGATGATCCCCATAGGTTTATTAGAGGAAAACCATCACGTAACTTGACCCAATTCTATAAAATAATAGTGTTAATTCCATTAAGGAGGTTAGAACACAAAAAAGGTAAATGGTACCCATCCCTTCTCATAGATCACTAAAAATCAATAGGGAACTAGTCACTATGGACCTTGTCCTGTGTGATAGTTTCCATCTCAGTCCCATGAACCCATATGAACCACATAGTGTCTTCCACATCAATCAAGATAAACGTGAAACATTGATATTAATGGAAAACATCTTTTTTCAAATACACAACATAGGCCGTTGGTTAAACTAATGAATACTATGAAAATAAATTACCAATTAACTATGAGTCACGATATGATCATAGAATCTACATCAAAACAAATTCATTTATTTAAAATCATATATTATCATCTTGATACATGACATTAAGCATTTATACCTTCCGTTTTAATTCCAATTATCACATAAATCTCTATAAATAATTAATTCTAACAATTTATAACTAACTAAAAAATAAATAAATTTTCTTAATGCATTATGATTCTCCTTATGGTCCATCAAATTCAATTAAGTTCTATGTAAAACCTAATCAAGTATCTAAATATCTACCTCCTTCATAACAATTTATAAATTAATCTCATAAGAACACATTCATAAACATTGGTCTCTCAAAATAATGAGGGACTAACATAATTGTTACATGAACCGTCAATCTTGAATGATATATAAAAGGTGTGTTCTTGAAATAAGGGTTCTTTTGGAAAACATTTTCTATCACATTAATACTAGTGAAAAACATGTATATCCAATAAATTTAAAGAAAACGATGAACAACTGATTTTTAAGGCGTAACCATATAAAAAATGGAGTAAAATAGGGAGAACCCGAAGGATGAAAGTTGGGTTTGAGAATTTCCCCTTACCTTGTATCTGAATGCTTCCTTCTCTTTAATGTCCTGTATACTGACATTATATTCATTAATTTGAAATCCAGAACCTTTTTCACCTTAATATGGTTCATTATTTTTTCATTAAGATATTTTATGTGCCTTTGGATGTTTTTTAGAGTTTTAAAACATTGTTCGAGAATGTTTTTTTCTATGGTTTTCTTGAGTGGTTCACATGTATTCTAAAATTGATGTTTGGGTAGAACTTGGGAAAACATCCAGTACTATTATTACATGTTATTAATGAAATTACAGGATATTTAATGATATTATAATGATTGAAATTATATCCATGTGGATGCATCATATGATAAGAACTAAATGCTTATTATTTGGTTTATTTTGGGTGGTTTTTCAATCACAACGAACTTGTTTTAATATAGCACATAGTAATAAGGCCATAAGTTATTTCCATAACAACAAATAGGAAATAATAGATATAAAAAATTCTGGTTCAACCATAAAAATTGTTTCATGACCAGATCTGAAGGTACAAATGGACAAAGAAAGCATGTCGTTCTTGAAGGTGATAAATTAACACCTCACGAACAACGTTCTTTTTATTTAAAAAAAGAAGAGGGAAAAGGGGATGGATGATATAATATCCTATTAGAATAATAAAATTAGAGTACATGTATAATAATGGAGATATAATTACATTTAGAGAAGATAGGTGCTGAGAGATCCAGAAATCAACATGAACATAAAAGAGAATAAAATGAGAAGAGGGAGAGAGGTTACCTATTAAATCCTCCTCTTGAGACCCTGATTAAGGAAGATAGGCTTGGTATTTTGATGATTCCATAAGCTCTTGGACATGGGATAGGGTCTATGAAATATTTTTGGGTAGGGTTTAGAGAAGGCATGGATCTTGAGAGGTGTGACGAAATGAGGGTGTGAAGGGTGGTATTTAGAGTGGAGGGGAGATGGGTTTCCTTAATATAAATTTTATTAGTTTATTAATTTTCCCTAATACAAGGAATAGTGATTATTGAATGACCAATAATAGTAATTTTATCATGTGATCCCGAACCAAGTGGGCTTACATTATCAGAACATCACACATGACTATATAATTAGCTTAGTTACTTTATTTTTCTAAATTACGATATTTCACTATCCATACAAAATTCAAGTATTTCAGAAAAATTCAAACAATTTACCCCAACCAATTTTCAATGTGTATAATTAAAAAATGAAGTCTATTTTTCATAAATAATTTTCTAAATATTATTAATATTATATTTAATTAATATCATATTTTACTTTAAAAATCGGTTTTTTAAAGGTAAAACTGATTTTATAGTGCATTCAAAAATTAAATATGGTCTTATAAAATTATCAAAAAACAATAAGACATTGTTTCGATATTTTATGAACACATTTTAGGAAAAAAAAATTTAAAATTAATTAATTAATTATAATAAATTATTTATGACTTACAAAATACCAAAACGTTTACTAATGTCAAATAGTCACCTACTAAGATCTCTGTATTTTATATAATTATTCATGGGTATGGTTACTATTATGTTGGATGATTTACATTTCATAAGGGTTATAATACTACTCATAAAGTATGTTACTATTCAAAAGGGTATGTTAGTATTCAACAAAAAATATTTTTGTTTCAATAGACTCCAAAAATAATCTTGAACACAACTGTGTATGTCGGATTTTCAAAATTGGAAACAGAGAAGTGAAAAACTTATGTTTAATGGTCACTTGTCACTTAGTAGTTCATTATGTTTTTTCATGTGATTTTATGAAATAATTATAAGTAGGAAATTTCCTTTGAAAATCTTTGGGCCATTACATTCTTCCCCCCTTAACAAATTTCTCCCCCAAAATTTCACTTTACACAAACTGGTGAGGGTGTTTCTACTTAATTTCCTCTTCTGGTTCCCAAGTTGCTTCCTCACACTTATAGTCCCTCCACAATACATTCATAAGATGGGATGTCTTGTTAAGTAGGACCTTATATCTCTGATCCAAAATCTTTACTTGTTTCTCCTCATAAGTGAAATCCTTTTCCAGCTGCACCACCTATTTGTTTAGTATATGTGAGGGGTCTGGAATGAACTTCCTCAGTAGTGATACATGAAGCACATCTTGATCATGAACCATAATCGGTGGTAGTGCAAGACGATAGAAAACGACTCCTATGCGGCCAAGGATCTCAAAGAGGCTAATATACCTTGGGCATAGCTTCCCTTTCATCCTAAAATGCATTACTCTCTTACATGGAGATATTTGAAGGATGAATTTTTCTCCAATAGCAAACTCCAAGTCCCTTCGATGGTTGTCATCATTTATTTTTGGCCGATATTGAGTAGATTTGATGTGTTTCTAGATTACTTGAACCTTCCCGGTCATCTCTTAAACAAAATCAGGCCCAAATAGATTTCTTTCTCTAACTTCATCCCAAAAGGTTGGAGTCCTATATAACTTCCCATAAAGAGCTTCATACAGAGCCATATGAATATTCAAGTAGAATCTATTGTTGTATGTGAAGTCAACCAAATTGGAGATGATGATCCCAACCAACGTTGAATTTTAGAGAGAAAGCTCTTAGCATATCTTCAAGCGTCGGAATAGTCCTTTCAGACTGGCTATCATTTTGGGGGTGATAGGACGTGCTGAAAATTTATTCAGTACTCAAATCATGTTGATGGATAATATAAAATATAGATGTGAACCGTGGATCATGGTCAGAGAAAATTGAGAGTGGAACACCATGCCGTCTCACCGCGTTCTTCACATATATCTTTGGATGTTGTTCAAGCTAGGGATCTTTCCAAATGGGTATAAAATGGGCAGTCGTGGTGAGCCAATAAACCACAACCCATATGACATTATTTCTCTTTGATGTCTTCGGGAGACCCCTGAAAAAGTGTGAAGTAACATTTTCCCATTTCCACATGGGTATAGGCAATGGATGCATCACACCTTTGGCCTTTTATTGCTCATCTATAACGTGATGACATACCAAGCACCTTGATATATATTCTGTAATCTCCTTCTTCTTGTTATCCCACTAGATGTGTTCTCGGAGATCATAGTACATTTTGGTACTCCCAATATGGATATAAAATGTTGAGAAATGTGCATTGTCCAGTAGCTCCGTCTTTATCCCGGGTGATGAAGGAACACAAATCCGCGTTCCAAACTGAGTTACACCATCATCATCGATATGGAACTCTTGAAACGTCCCTTCCTTTACATCATTCACCCTCTTTTGTATCTCCACATCATCCATTTGTGCTTCCTTAATCTTCTCTTAGATGGATGGTTGCACAATCATTCGAGAAATGTAGGATGTATTTCCCATCCTTATGATTTACAAATCCATTCTTTACATATCCAAGAAGATAGGGTATTTCTCAATCTGAAGCATGGATAGAATGATAGGTTCTTTTTTTCTTAGAGCATCAACTACCTTGTTTGCCATACCAGGATGATAGTTAATAGAGAAATCGTAATCCTTGATTGGCTCTAACCATCTCCTTTGACGCATGTTGAGCTCCTTTTGTGTGAATTTTACATTACGATATTATGGTTAGTGTTTATGTCACACTTCTCACCATACAAGGTGTCCCTCCAGATTTTCAAGGCAAAAATCATGGCTGCCTGCTCTAGATTGTGTGTCAGGTAGTTCTTCTGATGAATCTTCTACTGTCTTGAGGTGTAGGCTATCACATTATAATTGTACATGAGTACGCAACCCAAGCCTTTCTTTGATGAATCACTGTATATCACAAAACATTCTCCACTTTCAGTAGTATCAGTACAGGTGTAGCAATACACCTTCTCTTTACCTCCTTGATTCTTCCCTCGCATTCTTCAGTCCAGACATACTTTACCCCTTTCCTTGTTAACATAGTTTTTGGGATTGAAAACTGTGAGAGGTTTCTCACAAAACGTCAGTATTACGCAGACAATCCAAGAAAACTATGTATTTTTGTGACATTATAGGGTCTGGACCATTCCTCAATATCCTTTTTCTTTGAAGGATCCACAAAAATTAGCTCAGTTGTGATCACATGTCCCATGAATGTGGCATGCTTCATCTAAAAGTCACACATGCTGAAATTGGCGTCCAACATCTCCTTTTTTAATGTCGTCAGCGCAAGTCATATATGTTCTTCATGTTCCTCATGTATCTTGGAGTAGATGAAAATATTATCTATAAACACTACCACAAATTTGTCGAGGTAATGTATAATGACTCTATTCATCAACTCCATGAATATTGTAGGGGCATTAGTAAGTCCGAAGGGTATCACCAAAAACCCATAGTCCTCATACCTTGTTAGGAAGATAGTATTCTGAATATATTCCTTCTTAACCATTACCTGATGATATACAGAATGAAGATCCACCTTTGAGAAGTATTGAGATCTTCTTAACTGATCGAACAAGTCACCAATCCTTGGGAAAATGATACTTTTTCATTATAGTGATCTTGTTGAGTTCTCGATAATCGATACACAGCCACATTGTTCCATCCATATTCTTTATAAAGAGCACTGGAACACCCCATGGTGATGCACTGGGGCTTATGGATCCCTTTTCCAGATGCTCTTGTAGCTACTTCATTAGCTCTTTCAGTTCGATAAGAGCCATTCAATTAAAACATTTGAGATATGAGTTGCTCCGTGTATGAGTTAAATTGAGAACTCTACCTCACGATACATGGGAATTCTGGGCAACTCTTCAGGAAATACATTGTCGTATTCACTCATGATGGGAATTTCCTCAAAGATGGAACTTTACTTTGACCCAACCTTTTGGTGAGGTTTGCTTCTTCATAGGGAATCAACACCCAATCCATTGAAGTATTTTTCAAAGAATATTCGTGATCTTCCTTTCATTTGTAGAGGAGCATGGGATGGTTCAGAATATGAAAATATATTTCCATTTCACGAAGGTTGATATGATCTTTATATAAGGAGAGACAATCTATTCCCCTTATAGCATCAAAATCCACCAAGGGAAGTATTACGAGATTATCCAGAAGAATATTCCCACATACGACAACAGGATAAGATTCAAGCACTTGGAATGCAATTATTGCACCATTTGGTGTTATTTTAGATATCTCTACATCAAGGTTTCAAGGATTCGATTCTATAGTTCTAGAAAACATGAAATATATAAAGGATTGCGTAGAACAAGAATCCAATATACTATTGCCATTATTGAGTGAATAGGAAGTGTACCTTGTACGACATCATTTTCTTTCTCCACATCCACAGTATTGATGGCATAATTCCTCCCTTATTCATTTGGCATTGGAGGCTGCTTATGCAGATTAACCTCGAGAGCTCGAGGTTTAGACCACTAATTTGTATAGTGGCCTAGCTCCCTACAGTTGTAGCACTGAACCATGAGGGGTTCTCTCCTTTCATCGACTACATTATCCTTCTTTTTTCATGTCTTTTCAACACACTTGATCATGGTGTCCTTCTTTCCCACACTTTAACCACTTCACCATCCCTTTGAGGCAGTTCCCATGGTGTAAATTCACATATTTTTGGTATGTGGGTCATTGAGTTTCCTTCCCACTTTTGTCATTAGATCCTCTATCGTGAAACTCAATCTTTGGTTTCTTATCACCATAGCCATGGGACCATTATCCAAAATCCATCACTACATTGAGATCACATAGAACAACTTCTTCATAACTCCCAATTTCTCAAATTGCAAGAGGCTTTTGAATGTGTGGTTTTAATCCACTAAAGAATCTATCAAATTTCTTATAACTGTTGATAAGAAACCACAAAGCATACCTTTTATGCCTTGTCAAATTTTCTTCATAGGTTTTGACAGATTATCCTTATTTTTTCATGAGCTCTATCAATTCATTATCCATCTTCTAGTGAAGATTTCTTAGGAAGTACTTGTAAGAAACATTGTATTAAAGTCTTACCATTCAATCTCATCAATTTCCTCCCTTTTCTTAGTGTTCTTAATCAAAGCCTTCCATTTATTGGCTTCTACATCTAGACGATAAATGGGTAGGGTCACCTTCTCTAACTTAGAATAGTGAAGAATAGAAAAGATCTTCTCCATGGAGTTGACCCATTGTTCCGCAACTAGTGGATCAGAAGATCCACAAAATGTCAGTGGTCGTTGCTGCATAAAACATTTGATAGCTAGTTGATCCCTCTTTTTTGAAGGAGGGAATTCCCCATAATTATGTTTATTGTTCATATCCTGAGATAATTGGGTAAGAATCATGATGATGTTTTTAACTCCACCATTTTAATCGTTGGGAATGTCATTTGGGCAATTGTTGCATTGGCCCTCGCAAGAATTGTTGTCATGATTTCTCCTGGTTCCCACCTTTGTCTAAAATAGAAAAGGTTAAAACAAAACATAAGTAAAAAATTCATAAATTATTCATTTGAACAATTTATATTTAAATCATAACATATGGTATCCCTATGTAAATACTATAGTGTGCATATTTGTACATAGTCTCGTACTAGAGGTTTTCTCTAGGGTTCACTAATCCTATTTGCCAAATTTACTAAACCTTGTCTCTGATACAAACTTTAGGGAACCAAAAATTTCATATATTACTATTAAATCATTTTAAAGAAAAAACAATAATACTATTACACATAGTATATTAAAAAGTATTTGTTTCATGGGAAAACTAGGACCTTACTTAACAAATAAAATATCAAGTATAAACATTTATTTAATTTACTCTTCCCTAGATTCTTATTGGCACTTGTCCTCTCTTTAGTACATGTAGACACCTGAGGATATACATAAAAATGGGTGAGGTAAAATTCCTTTAAGAGAATATATAAGAACAATATGACATGGGATTTGCATAATAATTAAATTGGAAAAAGATCAAGAACATGTGATGAAGCATATATAAGACTTGATATGTGGAAATGCATAAAAATTCAACATCATGTCCTAGTGGTTAACTACCACAATTATTTTTGAACCAAGATAAAATATTTTTCAATCATCATTTCACATTTACCCATTAGATTCATCACTTTACCCAATGCATTAGAGCACTGTATAACTCCGAGCGCACCTGTCACATTTAAAAATTCATATTGCGCTAAATAATTTCCGGCACACCCATCACATCATAACATTATCATTTATCATGCATGACACAATGAACATATATCATAAATGAACATAATTAACCCATGAAAAGGAATGGGTTTCATCTAATAAGAATAAATTCATAAACATTGCACTCCCAAAAGAATGAGGTAATAACATACATGTTACAAGAACCGTCAATCTTGAATGAGATGTAAAGGTGTGTTATTGAGAGAAGAGTTATTTTGGAAAACATTTGGTATCTCATAAATTCATGTGAAAATATTTATATCCTAGAAAAGGAATTAAAATAATGAAAAACTGATTTTTAAGGAGTAACCATATAAAAAATGGTGTGAAAGAGGGGCAACCCGAAGGATGAATGTTGGGTTCGAGAATTTCCCCTTACCTTGTATCTGAATGCTTCCTTCTCTTTAAAGTCATGTATAATGAAATTATATTCATTAAATAAAAATCTAGAACACTGTGTACATTAATATTGTTCATTATTGTTTCATTAAGATATTTTATGTGCCTTTGGATGAGATGAAGAATTTTAAGACGTTGTTCAAGAATGTTTTTTGTGGTTTTCTTGAGTGGTTCCGTTGTATTCTTACATTGAAGTTTGTTTAGAACATTGGTAAACAACCAGAACTGACATTACATTTTATTAATGATATTATAGGATATTTAATGATATTATAATGTATCATATACATCCATGTGGATGTATCATTAGATAATAATAAAATGGTGATTATTTGGGTTGATTTGGGTGTTTTTACGATCGCAATGAACTTGTTTTAATTTATCACTTAGTAACATGGACATAAGTTATTTATAGAAAATTACATAAGAAATAATACATATAAAAATTTCTGTTTCAACCATAAAAATTGTTTCATGTCCAGATCTGAAGGTACAAATGGAAGAAGAATGCATGTCTTTCTTGAAGGTGATAAATTAATACCTCACGGACAACATTCTCTTTAATAAAATAAAAAGGAAGAGGGAAAGGGGGTTGGATGATATAACATCTTATTAGAATCATAAAATTACAATAAATGTCTAATACTGGTGTTAAAATTCCATTTGGATGAATATAGGTGGTGAGAGATGAATAAATGAACATGAACATGAAAGAGAGTAAAAAGGAGAAGAGGGAGAGAGGTTACCTCTTAAATCCTCTTCTTGAGATCCTTCTTAAGGAAGATAGGCGTGGACTTTTGATGAAACCATAAGCTCATGAACGTTTTAGAAGGGCTAGGGAAGATTTTTGGGGAGAGTTTATAGAAGTCTTGGAGCTTGAGAGGTCATAGGAAATGAGCATGTGAAGGGTGGTATTTATAGTGGAGGGGAGAGGTGTTTCCTTGATATAAAATTCACTAGTTTATTAATTTCCCCTATGAAATGGAATAGAGAGTCTTGAATGACCAATAATAATTATTTTATCATGTTATCCCAAACTAAGTGGGCTTACATCAGAAGAACATCACACATGACTCTATAATTAGCTTATTTAATTATTTTTTGTAAATTACGGTATTTCACTATTCATAAAAAAATAATGTATTTCTGATGAATCCCAAAAATTTACCCCTACAATTTTTCAAATGATAGAGTTCAAAAATGAAGTCCAATTTTCATAAATAAATTTATAAATATGATTAATTTGATATTTAATTAAAATAAAATCTTTCTTAAAAATAGTTTTTTAATGTTAAAACTGAATTTATAGTGATTTCAAAAATTAAATAGAGTCTTATAAAATTATCAAAAAATTATAAGACAATGTTTCGATAATTTATGAACATATTTTAGGAAAATAAATTTTCTTTTAAATTAATTAATTATTTATAATTATTTATTTATGACTTACAAAATACAAAAATGTTTACTAAGGTCGAATTGTCACTTTCTAAGATGTCTATATTTTATTTAATTATTCATGGGTAAGTTTACTTTTATTTTGGATGATTTACTATTCATTAGGTTCATAATACTATTCATAAGGGTATGTTACTATTCATAAGGGTACGTTACAATTCACCGAATTTTTTTTTTGTTTCAATAGTCTCCTAAAATCATATTGAACACAACCGTGTATGCCATATTTTCAAAATTACAAACACAAAAGTGACAAACATTTTTTTAAAGGTCACTTAGCACTTAATAGTTCATTATGTTCTGTTTTCATGTGATTTTAAGACATAATTATAAGAAGGGAATTTTCATTGAAAAGCTTTGGGTCGTTACATTCTTCCCCCCTTAAGAAATTTCAACCCCAAAATTTCACATTAAACAAACAGTTGAGGGTGTTTCTCTTTCATTGCCTCTTCTGGTTCCCAAGTTTCTTCCTCAAACTTATGGTTCATCCACAACACTTTGATAAGATTGGTTGTCTTGTTGTGTAGAACCTTATCTCTCTGATCCATAATCTTTACTGGCTGCTCCACATTGGAAAAATCATATTCCAGCTGCACCACCTCTGAGATTAGTACAGGTGAGGGGTCTGGAATGTACTTCATTAGTAGGGATACATGAAACACATCATGAACTTGAGACATATTCGGTGGAAGTGAATGATGATAGGCCATGGTTCCTATACGGTCAAGGATCTCAAAGGGGACAATATACCTTGGTCATGGCTTATGTTTCTTCCCGAATCACATGACTCTCTTCCATGGAGATATTCAAAGCAAGGATTTATCTCCAACATCAAACTCCAAGTCCCTTCGACAGTTGCAGCAAAGCTCTTTTCCTAACTTTTTGCAGCTTTGATGATTTTCTAGATTACTTGAACCTTCTCTATCATCTCTTGAACAAGATTAGATCCAAGTATCTTTCTTTCTCCAACTTCATCCCAACAGGTTGGAGTTCTAAATCGCTTCCCATAATGAGATTCATATGAAACCATCTGAATACTCATGTGAAAGCTATTGTTGTATGATAACATAACCAATGAGAGATGCGGATCCCAACCACTTTTTAATTCTAGGGAGCAGGCTCTTAGGAAATCTTCATGCCTCTGAATTGTCCTTTCATATTGGCCATCGGTTTGGGGGAGACAGGCCGTGCTGAAATTTAATTCAGTACTCAAAGCATATTGAAGGATCCTCCAGAATTTAGATGTGAAACTTGGATTATGGTCAAAGACAATTGAGAGTGTAACACATGGCAGTCTCACCACATCTTACATATATATCTTTGCAAGCTGATCAAGCGAGAGATCTTCTCGAATAACAATTAAATGGGCAGTCTTGGTGAGTTGATCAACCAAAACCCATACCACATTATTTCCCTTTGATGTCTTCGAGAGACCCGTGATAAAGTCCATAGTAACATTTCCCCATTTCCACACGTGTATAAAAAATGGCTACTTCATACTGTTGGACTTTTGTCGCTCAGCTTTATCTTGCTGAAATACCAAGAACCATGATATATTATCTTAAATCTCCTTATTCATGTTATCCTAGAAGAAGTGTTCTCGGAGATCATGGTACATTTTGGTACTCCCAAGTTGGATAGATATTTTTGAGCTATGTTCATTGTTCATTAGATCTTCCTTTATCCTAGGTGATGAAGGCACAAAATGCTGCCTTCCAAACCGAATCACACCATCATCATCGATATGGAACTCTTGTAGCTTCCCTTCCATTACTGGATTAACCATCTTTTTTATCTCCACACCATCCCTTTGTGCTTCATTAATTTTCTCTTGGATGGATGGTTGATATATCATTTGGGAAAGGTAGGGTGTATCACGTACCCTTATGATTTCCAAATCCATTATTCGCATATCCAAGAAGACAGGGTCTTTCTCAATTCGCAGCATGGATTGAATGACAAGTTGTTTTCTTCTTGGAGCATTAGATACCTTGTTAGCCTTTCCAGGATGATAGTGAATAGAGCAATAGTAATCCTTGATTAGATCTAACCATCTCCTTTGACGCATGTTGATAACCTTTTGTGCGAATATATACTTTTGGCTCTAATGGTTTGTGTATATGTCACACTTCTTGTAATAATTGTTTTTCCGCCAGATTTTCAAGGAAAAAATTACGGCTGCCATCTCTAGATCATGTGTCAGGTAGTTCTACTCATGGATCACCAACTGTCGTGAGGGATAGGCTATCACATTATCTTTTTTCATGAGTATGAAACCAAAGCCTTTCATTGAATCATCAATGTATGTCATAAAACATTCTCCACCTTTTAGTAGTGTGAGTGTAGGTGCAGTAATCATCCTTCTCTTTATCTCCTTGATGTTTCCGTCACATTTTTCAATCTAGACATACTTTACCCCTTTCCTTGTTAAATTAGTTATCCGGCTTGACAACAATGAGAATTTTCTCACAAAACGTCAGTAGTACCCAGATAATCAAAAATAAATATGGATTTTTATGACAGTAGAGGGACTGGTCCATTGTTTAATCTCCTCTGTCTTTTAAGGATCCACAAAAATTCCCTCACTTGTGATCACATGTCCTAAGAACGTGACTTTCTTCATCCAAAAGTCACACTTTCTGAACTTGGCATACATCATCTCCTTTTTTAATGTCTCCAGCACAAGTCATAGATGTTATTCATGTTCCTCATTACTCTTAGAGTAGATGAGAATATCATCAATAAAAACTACCACAAATTTTTCGAGGTAATTTATAAATACTATATTCATCAAATCCATGAATATTACCGGGGCATTAGTAATTCAAAATGGCATAACCAAAAAATGATAGTGCCCACACCTTGTTCAAAAGGAAGTCTTCTGAATATCATCATTATTCACCTTTACCTGATGATATCCAGAATGAACATACACCTTTGAGAAGTATTGAGCACCTTTTAACTGATGGAACATGTAATCAATCATTGGGAGAGGATACTTGATATTTATAGTGATTTTGTTGAGTTCTTGATAATCAATAAAAAGCCACATTGTTCCATCCTACTTCTTCACAATGATAATTGGGGTACCCCAAGGTGATGTACTAGGGTTTATGAACCCTTTGTCTAGAAGCACTTGCAGCTGATTCATTAGCTCCTCCAATTTGATAGGAGCCCTCCTATAGGGACACTTTGAAATAAGAGCAGTTCCAAGTCTGAGTTCAATTGAGAACTCTACCTCACGATCCATGGGGATTCGTGGTAACTCTTTGAGAAATATATCATTGTATTCCCTCACGATGGGCATTTCCTCAAGGATGGCACATTCCTTCGAATCAACCATTTGGGCGATGTATGCCTCTTCATAGGGAATCAACACACAAACCATTGAAGGATTTTTCAAAGGAGGTTCATGATCTTCCTTGAATTTTTAGAGGAGAATGGGATGGTTTGAAATACGAAAATATACTTCCTTTTTTAAATAGTTGATATGTTCTCTATATAATAAGAGCCAATCCATTCCCATTATAGCGTCAAACTCCACCAAGGGAAGTATTATGAGATTTTCCAGAAGAATCTTCCCTCATACGCAAACAGGAGGAGAGTATTGAAATTGGGATGCAATGATTGAACCACATGATGTTTTTACAGATATCTCTAATTCAATGTTTTAGGGCTTCGATTCTATATTTCTAGAAAACATGCAATATATAAAAGAATGAGCACAACCAGAATTAAATAAAACTTTTTCCATTCATGAGAAAAAAATAAGTGTACCTTGTACAACATCATTACCTTTCTCCACTTCCACAGCAGTGATGGCATAAATATTACCATGTTCCATTGGGTATAGTGGTAGTTGGCACTAATTACCCTAGAGAGCTTGACGTTTAGTGCACTAGTTTATATAGTTCCTTAGCTCCCTACAGTTGTAGAATTGAACCATGAGTGGTTCTCTCCTTTAATCAAGAACATTATCCTTCTTTTTTGTGTCTTTTTGAAACTCTTGAGAATGGTTTCCTTCATTCCCACACTTGAAGCACATTCCCATCCCTTTGAGGTAGTTTCCATGGTGCAACATCCCACATTTTTGGCATGTGGGTCGTTGAGTTTTTTCCACCTTTGTCATTAGATCCTCCAGCATGAAACTCCATCTTTCATTTCTTATCAAAATATCCATGGGACCATTCTCCCATCTCCATATCCACATTGAGAGCACATAAAACAACTTCTTAATAACCCCCAATGTCACTAATTGGAAGAGCCTTTCGAAGGTGTGGTATTCATCCACTAGTTAACATATCAATTTTTCTATCAATGTTGATAAAAAACCTCGTAGATTACCTTGCATGTATTTTGAAATTATCTTCATAGGTTTTGATTGATTATCCTTATTTTTTCATCAGCTCTATTAAATCTATCTCCATCATCATGTGAAGAGTTCTTGGGAAATACTTGTTAAGAAACATTATCTTAAAGTCTTCTCATTCCATATATTCAATTTTCTCCCTTGGCTTGGTGTTCTTAATCAAATCCCAACATTGATCGGATTCTCCATCTAGACAATAAATGGCAAGGGTCAACTTCTCCATCTCAGAATAGTGAAGAACAGAAGATATCTTCTCCATGGAGTTGACCCACTATTCCGAAACTAGTGGATCAGAAGATCCACAAAACATTGGTAGTCGTTGCCATATAAAACATTTGATAGACACTTTCTCCCTCTTTGGTGAAGGAGGACGTTCCCCATTATTATGTTTACTGTTCATAACCTGAGATAATTGGGTAAGCATCATCATGATGTTTTGAACTCCACCTCCCAAATCATTGGGGATGTCATTCGGGCAATCGTTGCATTAGACCTCGCAAGAGTTGATGGCCTGATTTCTGTTGGCTCCCACCATTTTCTTAAATAGAAATGGATAGAACAAAAAATAATAAAAGAATTCATAAATTCTTCATTTGAACAATTTATAAAAAAATCATAACATATGGGATCCCTATGTAAATACTCTTGTGTGCATATTTGTACTTTGTCTCATAGTAGATGTTTTCTCTAGGGTTCACTAATTCTAATTCCCAAATAATCTAATCCTTACCTCTGATACAAACTATAGAGACCTAACCTTTTCTTAAATTACTATTACAGCATTTTAAAGATAATAAAACATAATATTATTACACATAGAGGATTATAAGGTTAACTGTCTTGGGAAAACTAGGACCATACATAACAAATACAACATCAAGAATAAAAATTTATTTAATTTCTTCTTCTCTAGATTCTTATTGGCACGTGTCCTATCCTTAGTACATGTCGCCACCTGATGATATACATCAAAAGGGGTGATCTAAAATCCCAGTAAGTGGATAAATAAGAACAATATAGCATGGGTTGAGCATAATCATAACATGGGAACAAGATCATTAACATGAGAGGAAATATATATAAGTCTTGAAATGTGGTAATACATAAAAATGAATCATCATGTCTTAGTGGATAAATACCACACATATTTTTGAACCAAGCTAGCATATTGGTCACCCACCATTTCACATTTACTCATGAGATTCATCACTTTACCCAATGCAATGGAGTGCCGTATAATTTTGGGTGCACTCGTCACAACATAACATTATCATTTATCATGCATGACACAATGAACATATAACATAAATGTAAATAATGATCCAATGAAAAGAAATGGGTTTTATCACATAATTAAACATTTATAAACATTGGTCTCCCAAATTAATGAGGGAATAACATACATGTTCCATGAACTGTCAATCTTGAATGAGAAGTAAAAGGTGTGTTCTTGAAAGAAGATTTCTTTTAGAAAACATTTGGTTTCTCATAAACACCAGTGACAAACATATATATCCTATAAAAGGAAATAAAATGATGGAATAATGATTTATAAGGAGTACACATATAAAAAATGGAGTGAAAGAGGGATAACCTAAAGGAGGAATGTTGAGTTCGAGAATTTCCCCTTACCTTGTATCAGAATGATTCCTTCTCTCTAATGTCCTGTATAATGACATTATATTCATTAATTAAAAATCCAGAACCTTTTGTACATTAATATGGTTCATTATTGTTTCATTAAGAGATTTTATGTGACTTTGGATGAGTTTTATAGTTTTAAAACATTGTTCGAGAATGTTTGTTTTTGTGGTTTTCTTGAGTGGTTCAATAGTATTCATAAATTGTAGTTTGGGTAGAACATGGGTAAACATCCGAAACTTATATTACCTGATATTAATGATATTACATGATATTTAATTTTTTATAATTAATAATATTATATCCATGTGTATGTATCATTAGATAAGAATTAAATGATGATTATTTGGGTTAATTTGTGTGGTTTTTCAATCACAATGAACTTGTTTTAATTTATCACATAGTAATATGGTCATAAGTTACTTCCAGAACCTTAAATAGGAAATAATAAATATAAAAAATTATGTTTCAACCATTAATGTTTTTTTAATGTCCAGATATGATGGTATAAATTGAAGAAGAAATCACCTCTTTCAGGAAGGTCGTAAATTAATACATCGTAAACAATATTCTCTTTAATAAAATAAAAATGAAGAGGGAAAGGGGGTTAGATGATATTATATCCTATTAGAATCATAAAATTACCATAAATGTATAATAATTGAGTTACAATACCATTTGGATGAATATAGGTTGGGAGAGATCAAGAAATGAACTTGAACATGAATGAGAAAAAAAAGGAGAAGAGGCAGAGAGGATACCTCTTACATCCTCCTCTAGAGATCCCCCTTAATGAAGCTAGGCATGGTCTTTTGATGAGACCAGAAGCTCTTGGAAGTGGGAGAGGGGATATGGAAGATTATTCTGTAGAGTTTATATAAGGCTTGGATCTTGAGGGGTGTGAGAAAATGTGGTTGTGAAGGGTGGTATTTATAGTGGAGGGGAGAGGGGTTTCCGTAATATAAAATTCATTAGTTTATTAATTTACAATAATACATGGAATAGTGAGTCTTGAATGACCATGAATAGTAATTTTATCATGTGATCCTGAACCAAGTGGGAATACATCAGCAGAAAATCACACATGACTCTATAATTATCTTATTTAGCTTATTTTTGTAAATTACGGTATTTCACTATTCATATAAAATTCAAGTATTTCAGAAAAAAATTTAAAATTTACAACAAACGTTATTAGACTAGTATAATCCAAAAATGAATTCAATTTTTTAAAAATAATTTTCAAAATATTATTAATTTGATATTTAATTAAAATCATAATTTACTTTAAAAACAGTTTTTTAAAGTTAAAACTGATTTTATAGTGCTATAAAAAATTAAAAAGGGTCTTATAAAATTATCTACAAACAATAAAACATTGTTTCAATAATCTATGAACACATTTTAGGAAAATAATTTTTCCTTTAAATTAATTAATTAATTATAATTAATTATTTATGACTTACAAAATACCAAAACATTTACTAAGGTTGAATTGTCACCTTCTAAAATGTCTAAATTTTATTTAATTATTCATGGTTAAGGATAATCTTATACTGGATACCTAACTATTCATAAGGTTCATAATACTATTCATAAGGGTATGTTACTATTAACATGGGTATGTTAATATTCACCGAAAATTATTTTTGTTTCAATAGACTCCAAAAATCATCTTGAACAGAACCATGTATGTCTGATTTTCCAAATTCAAAATACAGAATTGACAAATGTAAATTTAAAGGACACTTAGCACATAGTAGTTAATTATGTTTTGTTTTCAGGTGATTTTATGACATAATTTTATGAAGGGAATTTCCATTTAATAACATTGTGTCGTTACATAAACCCAATATTTGACTTATTATATTTTATTATTCTATGAATTTCATAAATTTCCCCTCACCTAAATTATAAAAAGGGACTCATTAATTAAAATAATTTAACCACAATATTCCAAATTTATTAAATATACTCTAAAAAATTATTGTATACTCATCCATATCCAATTTATATTCTTTTTGGTCTTACAAAAAGACTAAATCCATGATCTTTTAGGAGTTTTGCTAGGTGAAATGATTCAAGAGGTAAGTTCCCTATTTTTCAGTTTTAAATTTTTCTCACAACTACCTAATCATCACCCCTATCAATTATTCCATGATAATATTGAGTATCATATATATACTGGAATTTTGATGTGTTAATTTTATATTCATCATAAAATCTCTTATTTTATTATTTTATTCATAAACATGAAGTCGATGTCTATGGTGTGTCTAATCATCAACTTCAAGGACAATGAGTTTTATTTTCCCAATACCACATTATTGGGAAGTTTAAATTCACAGATTTTTTTTTAAAATTACCTAAATATATATATTTCTCACTTCTTTAGTATTATTTTTATTTCAACAATATAATCCATAAGAAACCGACCGTGGAAACAATGATGATAAGGCACTGGAAACAATGGTGGTAACAAAATATTATTAATAAGTGTGTGGGAAGTTGTTATAAAAATATCATATAATTTATTATAAATATGAATATATTTATTTAATATATTAATAACACTTGTTATTCCGTTATACTAGAATTTTTAACATGTTTCAAGTACGAAACCCCTAAGGTAAGAGAAACTTTAACTAAACATTATTTTAAATGATTATATGAATAATTTTTCTAAAGATTTATATTTCGTGACCATATTTTAAAAATTGTTTTTATTAATTTTCATTATATGGTTAATAATGTTGTTGTTTCTCTCATGTGTTTTGAGAAGGGATCTATTTCATGTGTTATATAATGTATTTTTCTTTTAAAATTATATTTAATATTTTTTTACAAAATTTAAAAATAATGATTTCTCTAACATATATGGATTGATCATCCTTTCCCACATTCATGTTGCCTTTATGATTTTATGTTTTATTTAAAATATTATATGATTATTTTCAAATATTTTTTTTTGCTTTGTATATGTATTTACTTATTTTTTAGTGAGTGTTTTTACTCAATTATTGTTTTTATAATAGAAGTGCTCAGGTTTTATGATTATGTTGGGCTTAGTGGGTATTCATTATTATTACTAGTGGGACAAATATCTCCCTCCAATTCGATGGGTATGTTTATGTTGGATGTTTATAGCATTTTTTATTCTAGATGTAACTATGATGTTTAAACCATAAGGCTGTCATTAGGGTTTTATCATATGGTGTCTATGAGGGTTATATTATAAGGTAGCCATGAGGGTATAAAATCCATGGTAGTTGTGGGGGATTCAATATTATGTATGTAATTACCTAGGATACAAAAATGGTTTATTTATGAAATCAATGTTTTACTGAAATCACTTTTATTTCAAAATTTTTTATTTAAGATTGATTATATGTGAGATTATGTATTTGTGAAATTGAATTCATTTGTTAATAAGTATTGATAGACTAATGGTTCCTTTCGATTATTTATGTCCTTAAAAGAGATTTTTTTTCATCCCCTATTTTGAAATGATTTTCGAAGGGTTTATATATGTGTAATGGAGAAGAAATATTCAGGATTAATGTCATAATGTTTTGTCAAAGAAATAATGAGTTTTTTATTATTATGATATTCATATTTTAAAAAATTGGATATAATTTTAGTATTATCCACTCTGTCTATTTTTGGTTGTGATGTATGTGTTATGATATAATTATATTTAATAATAATCCAAAAATATCAATATGAATAAAAAATTGTGAATTCCAAACTAAATTATCTAGAATATGTAATGGTTATGGTGGGGTCCATACTGTTTGTATCATAACATGATTTAGAAAACATTATTGGTTAGGATATTATTTGATCATAAATTAAATATCCTTTATAACAACAATGCTTATTATCGTATAGAATTTTTTTAGGTTTATGGTAATTTTTTATAGATTGGATAAATCACAAATTAACTGTTTTTGGATTAATTAGAGTATTATAGAAATTTTATTATGCTATATTTACCCTATAGATAATTATTTCATTAGTAGTTAATTTCATGTTTCTGTGAGGTTATTTTCAATAGATTAAAAAATATTTTTCATGTTTTATGGAAATATATCTTGCACAACAATATTATCCCTCCATAATAATTTGATCATCATTATTATCAGAAAATAAAATTTGAGTGATTTTGATAGCTTTTTCAGTATTCAAATAACCTATAAGAAATTTTTTAGTTATCCTACAACTACTCATATATAAAACAATTTTATGGGCCCTCATATCATTTTTATATTATTTCAAGATCTCAACTCTTCCAAATCTATTGAATACCGAAATACATGAAGTGTCTCGAATGTTTATTTTTGAACGTAGAATAACATGTCGAAAGTGAATGTGAACAACAAGAAGATCATGAATATGGGTTGAAGGTTTGAATTATTCTCTTACCAATAAAATATGATCAGATCAATATTTATGAATCATGTTGATATAATTCATATATTTTATTTTAAAAATTGATATATTAAGAAATAAGGTGTAAATTCATAGTTTATGAATTATGATGAACATGTTGTATGGATATAAGGGATTCATTTTTAATGGTTGACTTATATATGATTATATATTTGAATTAATTACTACATTATTGATGGTGGGACTACATCGGGATACTTTTATGTAGTGTGAGTTATATTAAATCCATGTTTTTTCATTTGAATAATGTTATTTGAAAAAAAAATATTTATATTTTGTGGAAATAATTATAAAGGTATGGATAACTTTAAGGTTAATTTGATCATTATTTTTATTTATTTAGGGATTGCCATAATTTGAGAACATATGTTTTTTCCAAATTTTAATAAGTGAGCAATGTTTTCAGTGAAGAAAATTCAATATTATTTTAAGAATCATTATAGTAATAGTGTAAATATAATTCCTGTGATTTTATTTTTAGAATAATGTGGAAATTTTATTTTGGAGGAATATGTTATTTTATTATGATAATATGGAGATTTATTGAAATGAGTACCATATCATAGAGATTATATGATTTTGGAATATACTTTTATGATTGAGACATAAGTGTATTTTATTTTACTAGTTGATAAATTTTAATAATATCTTTGATGTCTATGTCAGGGAATAATTTTATTTTTCTAGTTATAATCATAGTTTAGAATATTTTTGAGAAATATTATTTATAGTTATTTGAGGAATGATATATGTTGAAAAATAGGAATTACTGTTGAATTTTAATGATTAATTATGTTTGGGAATTATATTATCTAATCATAACCATTTTGGTTTTAGTTAATTATTAATGATAGGAGAAAGATATCATCATCCTTTTATTGATTTAGGGATATCTATAAGTTGATTCTAGTTATTCAAGAATTAATGATTCATAATGTTCATGAGCTTGTGGTAAGAAAATGATTAAAAGATGAAATAAAAATTTATACGTAAATAACTATCCATATGCTTTTAGTATTTATTTCAATGGTATTACCGAAAATCTAGGAAACTTTATTTGGATTAAAATAATATCCATTTACTTTTCTTATTGATATATTAATTTCCTTTTAACTCCTCTTATATTTATGCATTTATATGGTCTAATATCATAATGATCATGTTATAAATCCTTATCCATCGGATATTGATAGTTATTTTTCTCTTACATGTCAACGTTTTTTATATGGAATCCTAGTATTTATTATTTCATGTTACTATCAGAATTCCTTTTAATTCTTTTTAAGTTGATTTTTTGTTAATCTTTTTTATGATGTGGGATTTCAAGAAAAAACTATTTTGAAAAGTCAACCCCCCAGTTTTTTAACACATGATCAAATTGAGAGGATGAAATTTATTAATGGGGGGAGAATGTAACATCACGATTTAAAAAAAAATTAAACTGTTTGATAACGTAAAAGATACTCCTCATCGATCTTAAATTAATAACAGAGTCTTATTTTTTTAAATGTGACCATTATAAAATCATCATTAAATTGGAAGTTATGAAGCATATTAACGGCCTTATTAAATATATAATGGTAATAATTTTTTATATTTTATTAATTATTCATTTTAAAATACGTACTAGTTACTTCAAAATGTTCTTCTTTTTTATTTTTATTAAATCTATTTTATTGGTGAAAGTCCTATTTTGATCAATAAAATAATTATTATTTCACTGCATGTAAAAATAATATAATTAATTTATGGTGATTTTATAAAATTTATTTGATAAAATATGTTCATTTTTTGAAATCATCTTTCCAAAGTTAATGTATGGAGAAATTTTAATAATGCATTAAAAGAGTTAATTTTTTTTAATATTGAGTAATACAATATTTATTTAAAATGTGGTATTTTTTGTGACTGCAGCAAGACATTAATATGATGTAAAATTTATTAAAATAATATACCGAATATTTTATGATATTTTGAGAGAATATTTTTATATAAATAATTCATAACCTGTATATTATATAGTTTTTATGATATGTATAAAAATATTTGTCAATGCTAATGTAGAGCCAACGCAGTGCTGGAAATGTCAAAATTAGTGCCATATAGAAATTAATTTAGTGATAAAAATTGTTTTCATAAATGTAGTATTAATTATTATGTATAATTAATTTTTTTGGTTGATATATTCAAATTTATAGTTATATAACTAGAATATTATAAAAATTCTAGGGAAATCATTGCACAAGGAAACAAACGTCAAATTATAATATTAATGAAATTATATAGACAAGGATAAGAGTAATTATATCTAATTAACGAATATAAAGGATTATATTGAACATAATTATTATTTTTTATATTAATTTACTTTTAATTTTATATCTTAAATAATTAACATTAATCCTTATGTAATGCTGCTAGAGATCTTGTTTTAGAAGAAGAAATATAAATAAAATGATTTTAATTAAAATTATAACTACCCTAAAATGACAAAAAATTTCAATAAATGTATTTTATTTGTACATTATTATGAATATATATATATTTTATTTTATTTTGGGACCTTTCTGGGCCCACATTAATCACATTAACACATTCATACTTTTTTATTTAAATTAAAGACAACCTTTTCACACTATGATGTTAAATTATTAAAAAAATTTAATATAAGGTTTTCTAGAAGATTTTTTTTATCCATAAATATTATTTTTAAAGAAATATATTTTTCTCAATGTTGATAATTCATAAATATTATTAAGAAATAAATATATACATTATTGGATTATCTAGAGAGGATTGAGTAATTATTAATTTAATGAACAAATCAAACATATGATATTAAAAATATTAAAATAAAAATATTTTGAAGTTTTTAATGTAATCCATGAATTCTATAAAAAAATTAAATTTACATGATACATTAAAAAAAATTGGTTCGAATTTTAATGTTTTTTTGATGAACTTAAATTCAATGTTATGAATAGTGTTAATTTGGAAAAAAAGTTATTTTCCATGAATAATATATTTTTATTAAATGAAAATGTTTGTGGATAAATGATTTTTGTTAGTAGGAGGGAGACCATTGAAATCTATTCCCCCCTCATGATGACCTAGAACCATTCCGTTAGGATCTTCTCCCCCCTCCTTATCAGAGGGGGAGGTGGTTTCGTGTTTGTTTCCACATGGGAGGGAATATCATTCATCATACCATGGTTCTTCTCCAACCTTTCCTAAAATATATATATTTGCAAATGATCTGGTTCTATTTTGAGAGGCACCCTAGTTATCTCTCCTCCTAACGGATATAAACAGCATTGTAGATCTTTGCAGGTATAGCCTGGTGGCTCTTTTTTTGTCCTTATCGATCGTCGGTGGATGTGTTTTCATAAGTCGCCTCAAAATCATGGGAGCTTCATGATCATTGAAGTTGTTGGGTTACATGATCAGAGACATATTATGGATAGGTTTGGATCATCGGAAGACATGGTTATCACATAGCCCAAGGCTCCTAGAAGTAATGGTGATTCATCCTTTTATTTTTTCTGATGGTGCATTGAGTTTCATTTGTAGCGTTACCCTTCGTCGATTGCGGCATGGGTAAGTATCCTTGGTCTCATGCATTATTTTAAAAATCCTTCGATTCTATGTGCAATTTGAAATATTATTGTATGATATCTTTGTTCTAATCAATGGACCAAGTCTGTGTCTCGTATGATTTTCTGCAGATATGTATTGAGGTCGATGTTGGAAGACCTCCTGTGCATTGTGATTGGATTACTTATGAGAATGAGTTTTGCTGGATGCAAGAGGTTGTATTTGAGTCATGGATGTCATTCCATGTGAAGTGTAGACGGTTTGTTCATTTGGAAGATTTTTTCCACAGTTGAGGGCTGAGTGCTAACATTATAGTGATGAAAGTGCAAAGTGGCGATGGATGTGGGGTGCATGATGTTGGGTGGCCAGCTCAAGTGGCTATGAAAGATGGATATGTTGATGGGGCTACGAGTACTCCTACTGAATTCACTGTGTGTATCAGACCTAGAGGTTCATCTGAATAGGGAGGCTGTCAAGACTATTCTTCCAAAATAGTTTATTTTTTTTTGAAATGCAACCGAATGGAAATGCGGAGAGGGAGAAGAGGCATGATCTTCTTACTTGTGTGTCTGTCCTAACATGTGGTTTGAAGAGGGTGCATGTGCCTTTGAACCCAACCGAGATTCTATTATATGATAAATTGAATGGTGATTTGGAGTTGAGTCCTAGTCTATGGTAGAATGTAGTTCATTCTATCAGCATCCTATTATCTCTGAGGAGAATTTGGCCACTGCGGAGTGTGATCAAAAGTCTATAAACACGAGTCATGATAGTGCAAAAGGAAATATGAGCTGTAATCATTCTGAAAATATGGTTCCTGAGGACATTCCAATGGTGATGGACGGTGTTTTTTTGCATGATGTAGTCATCAGCAATGTTGGTGCTCTGGAGGAGGAGATAGATAAGGACTACTCTATTGTTCATGGTTCTGTGAAGTAGGTTCTCGATGGATGTGGTGTGCGGGTGAAGTGTTGATCCGGGATGTAGCCATAGTCTATAAAGAAGGTGGATGGAATTGATCTTGGTAATCATTTTTTGGGATTGGGGATGGATGAAATGGTTTTGGACCAAGATGGAGTAGTGTCTTTGTGTGACGAAGCTTATGAGGGGCCATACACTATAGATCTAGGTGATTATGTTGTACCATTTCAATGGTGGGATGATTTTATGGAAGATGTTATTGCTGGTGGCTCCACTGGTAACTGTTCACAAGAACTGAGGAATGATAAGGTCTCTACTGTTGAGGAAGACATTTCAGTCAATGAAGATGGTAGTTCTTATCTAGCGGTTGGATCTGGAACTGCTATAATGAATATGGAAACACATTCTGGCGATGAGATTGTGGGTCACTCACAATGTCTTTCCTTTCTTGAAACTAACAGCCAATCTCAGCAAAAACGTGGTGTAGAGGAGGGTTACCGTGATGTGCGCATTTTCTGGAAATTGGGGGGATTGTATCGATTGTGATAAGGAATATTAATGTGTCATGGTCTGGAATTCCTATAATGATATTGTCCAGGGTGCGAAAAATAATGTGTCTAGCAATGCGGAAGAGATGACTGCCCACCATGAAGAAGGTCAAGGAGGGATTATTCTTATCTACCAAAACCAATGACCACCAGGTCTTCTGTTAGGTGGGAAGGCTGGGCTAAACAGTCTTATAAGGAATTTCCCTCTTTGGAGAAGCTGAATCTTGTAAGTAAGTATGCCATGATTTTGAGGAAATAAGATAGTTCATAGTGGTAATTGGATAATGCAGAGGAATACATTTATCATGGATATAGTGATGGATCTGACGTGTATGATCTATAATTGTCCTCTCTCATTTTTGTACTTTCTTAGTGGACATTTATTTTCATTAATAAATGGTACACGGCTTGCCTCGGACTTATAATTTCAGGTATATTTTTTTGAATTATTTAAAAATAAAAAAAATAATTTTTGAAACCAAATGATATTATATTCTATAAAAAATTTAATCCATTTATATTTTAGGACTTTTAGAACACTTAAAACCTATATTAGACTAATTTTATTGTAATATTTTAAGTATTTCCTAAATTTCCCCCACATCAATCATAAAAAAGGACACATTACATAACATAAATCCTAAGGCATAATCCATATATCTTGATTATCCTTTAGAAAATATATAACACTGAACACATGACACTTTATAGTTTTTTTCTCACAAAAAGGCCAATTCCAAGATCTTTATATAGGTTCTCGTACAGAATATATTCGACATGTAAATTTTTCCTTTTTCTAATTTAAATTACATATCCCTTCTACCTTAACCTCATACCCTATCTAATGATTCAAAATAAACTATATTATCATATATAATGTATAATTTTATTTTGTTAATTTTATGTTAAATATAAAATCTCTTATCTTCTTCTTTATTTAATAAAAATGAAATTGTCGTTCGCGGTGTGTTAATACACCACCTTCATGGAGGATGAGTTTTCGTTCATAATAACACATTCAAAACAATCATAAATTCACATATAATGTTTTAAAATAACAAAATCTATAATGAACCTTCCATGGAATATCTAAAATGAATGACCCAAAACAATATAATTGACAAAACATCGTTAATAAGTTGGTTGAATGTTATTATATAAAGGTCAAATGAGGTATTATAGATATGAATATATTTTTTAAATGTATTAATAATACTTTTTAACCCATTATATTTGGAATTTTAACATGTTTAATTTTATATGAACCTAAGGTACAATACTCGTTAACTAAAACATTGATTTAAATTATTTAAATATTTATTATTATAAATATTTTTTTTTCATGTCCATGTTTCCAAATTGGTTTTTATTAATGTTTTAATATGTTAATTATTATTTCAATTTGGCTCATGTTCTTTAAAAGGAGATATTTTTCATGTGTTATGTAATTGTTTTTTCTTTTAAACCCCACATTAATGTTTTCTTTCAAAATAATAATAGATTTTATTTTTAAATTATACGTCGTGGGATGCCATTTCTTATATCCAGTAACTTTAATTTTGTTATTGTTTCATTAAAATATTACATGATTATTTTCTAATAAATGGTTTCCTATGTATTTTTTATGTATTCGTTTAAAATAATTGATTTACCTCAAGGAATATTTTTTATAAAGCAAGTGTTCCTGTTTTATGGTTATTTTATAGTTATTGTGTGTTTTTTATGACGATGTGTAGGACCTATATCTCTCGCAAAAAAATTGTGTATGTTAATGTGGTTTGTTGAACATAATGGGTATTTTATGTGTAACTACTATAGTTACACCATAACGTACTAATGAGGGTTAAATTTTATTGTAGCTGTGAGGGTTACATTAAAAAGTGTCCATGAGGGTTATAAATCATATAGTAGCCATGAGGGATACAATCTTAAGTATATAATTTCCTAGGTTACCAAAACTATTAATTTTTATTTTCTATATTTATGGAAATATATTTCATTCACATTGTAATTATAAGATACTTTTTGTTTGTGAAGTTTGTATGTGTAAAAATTAATTCGTACGTTTATAAGTATTAATGGACCAATGGTTTATTTCCATATTTTTATATCCCTTTCTGAAATTTAATGCCCATCTCATGTTTTAAATTTTTTTGCATGGTTTATGGATTGGAAAAAGGAAAGGATGAATTTTTGTTTAATGTAATGATGTTTCCCCATAAATAATGCATACCTTGTTTTTAGAAGTTTCATATTTTAATAAAATGGATAATCAGTAAGTAGTATCCTAAGAGAATAATTATTTTTGTCATTTATGAGTTATTATCTAAATAACTAAATCTATAAAACAAAAAATATATATATTATAATTTTATAAATGGAATTGTAGTCAAAATTCCCTAGAATATGTAAAGGTTGTGGGAGGGTCCTACCAAAAAAAGAAGGGAAACTCAAATATAAATGGACTTCAAACTAAAACCAGACCCACACCTTACCCATGAAAATAGGATTGGGTTTCTAATGATGTTGTAGTAGTGGATCCACATCGCTTCTTGGAAACACCCCAATAGAATCATTTAAAGTGACCTAGGAATCCACATGCATTGTAAAACTTCGAAAAATGTGGAAATGAAAACTTATTGTAACCCATCCAGACACATTAATGAATCATGTGGGTCCTACACATAGAAGATGCTAAACAAATATCTAACGGCCTCTTGATTCCATTAATATTAACACTAGATTCGGGGTTTTTATAATATCTTAAATAGGATTTCCATTACCTCTTCCAAGTATTAAAGAATGATTGGCTACCTCAAGCACCCCATCCAGTATATCGTCGACATGAACAACATGCCTCAAAATATCGAAAAAGTATGTTAGACCAAAATATGTCAACTTAAACTGTAGATCTAGATGAAGATCATTATCAAAATTTTGATCCTTCATGAAACCATCCTCATCCCACTCTATAAGATAAATAACTACAACTTCAATATGATGAACTAACACACACATTTTCACGTGACCGTATTTATGTCAACACATCTCCACAACCTTCGTTCCCTTTACAACCTAAGAGAAATACTAATATATGATTGGAGCCTTGAGTAATCCCTTTTAATTTCTTATTAAGGGTTGATTATAGAAACCTATATACACAAATTCCATATCTGACCGTCAAGAATAATGGCATAAAACATAACCTTTAGTGACTTGGTACAGTAGAGGAATCCTAAGATTCGATCCATTCTTCACATCTTATCCTCTTATTCAAAAGGATTATCTTTATCATAAAATAGATGAGGATTCAACATTAGAAACTGAATTATTAATTCCTTGGGTTGATCAACTACATGGTGCACTAATGGTTAACCATCCATAGCTACTCCTCAAATATCCATTAAATCATTCGTGGGGTCATACACTAATAAATAATGAAATCAAGAATTATATCAAAACCAATTTAACCACAATTATTAATACTTGATATTCTACATAAAAAATTACAAAATAATAATAAATAACACTACACAACCATCAATTCTCCAAACATTGTAATTTTTCTCTTAAAAACTCATGAAATGAAATAAATCATGGTAAGGTGTGAACTCACGAATGGTATACCATAGAGCCTCACACATGTACATCCCGATAACAATCTAGGATCCCATAAAATAATTCCCTTACTATTCCAATTCCTCACACACATACATGCTTTTGATCACTCATAAGAATACCAATGTTCAAAATAGGACCTCCAATTTTAAGAAATCATTAAAAAATACCACAAGGTATTTTCTGAAATTCACTCTATTTTTTAAATAATCTCCATTTAAAAAAACAAACTTAAATAGAACCCATCTATTTATTATTTAAATCTAACTAGAATAAAACATACCTTGTTTTATCCAAAATATATTTTCTAAGGATTATTATTTTCGAAGGATTTATTTTGAAACAGTTTTATGAACTCGTTATTTTAACTTCAAATAACCCAAACAATTCATCATTAAATAATGTTTTATGAATCGAAAACAATACCTTAAAAAATACTTTAAAATAAAAATATGTGAATTTTTCTTCAGAGAGGGAATACTAGTTTCGATGGGTGACTTGGAAAAAATGTTGGCATCTATATGAAAATCATGGCACCATCATGAAGAGTATTTCAAAACCATTTCCTCAGATTTAGAAGGATTTCCATACAATGTAATCTCACTAATAAAACTATAAAGTCTCTCATTTCATTTCACATGCACAAAAAAATCCACAGGAACACAAAAATTATATAAATCAACTACCGATGGTAAATAATGGTTCAACACAAAATGTGTTATCCATAAACTATATCATACATACACCACAATATCCAAATAGTAGACAAAATATACAATGGAATTAAAATTAACCATAGGGAACACTGAAAACTAGGACCTCTAAAGAACATAAATCCTCTGATGCCATTTTGTCATGAACTAGCTCGGTTCAACCCCAAATTGGCAACCAGATTTTCCCATGGAAAAGAACAAGAGGCATTCCAAATCCTCCAAGGCTAGAGAAAAGTTCCATGGGAATCAAGGAGAACCAATGTGAATGGAATTTTACAATATAAATAAACAAACTAGTATAAATAAATATACAAACCCAAACATTAATAACTAATTGTAACTAAAAACATATATAAGAAAACTAAAAAAAAACATTGTCGAAAAAAAAATCCAAAATGATCATGATGACCAGTAATCCTCCATTTGAAACTGAGGATCTCTCTCTAATCCTTAATCCCAAAATCATGCACGATTATCAAAATGAAACAAAAACCTACAACATAATAAAAAAATATAAAACTGTAGGCGTTAGTATTAAAACACAGTAGGCATGCTGAAAAGATATATTACAAATTAATTTAATTTGAACAGAATTATAATGAACACTGCGATTGAAATTAAATAAATAAAATTATTTTTTTATATATTTTATATTTTAAAAAACAATGTCCATTTCCCTCTTTTATTTTGAATCATATTCATTCCTACGAAGGATTATTTATCTTTTTAGAGAATAAGTATGATGTTTTCATTAAAAAGGGTGTAACTAATGTCTAAAACATGTTTCAAATAAATTTACAATGATATATTGAATCCAAAATATCACTTTTAAATAATAATTACACAAAAAAAGAGCATTTGTATTGACATATAAAAAGGTAAATTGAACATAGCACATATGTGCAACTAACCAAACAAAGAATCTCAATCATATTTCACCTACAAATAATTGAGAAGAACCATGGAAAACATAAAATAATATTTGATAATCTAGAACATACCTACAATTGACTCATCCATTAGGCATGCCTCACACAATGATAAAAATTTCTCCCTCATGCCCGTTCTCAGCCTACATTGTCCAACTGAGGGGCCTGATCCTTAAGCGGAGTAAGGTCTATACTAAGTGCCACTAGCCATAGAGGGATCCTAAGAATTTGAAACTACCATTCTTTGAATATACTCAATATATGACAGAATCTCAAGTCAATACTAAAGTGGAGGTGTGGAAACAAAACCATAAACACAACCAACCATTCAGATACGTACCAATAACACCATCATATACAGATGCACATGCCCCTGAATCACCCTAATGAATGAATCCATTAATTTAGACCATTTTTTCACAAGGAAATACCATATAAAAGACCAGAAATACCATTAACCATAACTACAAATTGGGAATCATCATATGATAGATTTCAAGTGGACAAATTTTATAAAATTGATAAACAGAACAGAAGAAAACCACTAAAAGCCACCCATTTCTAATGAAACCCACCCTATAATTTTCACATACAAAACAAATTATAAATTAATTTTAGAATACAAAACCATAATTTTAGAAAATAAATACATATACCAATCTAAAACCGCATTTTATAAACCATGAAGAATGTAGAATGACCAAAAATTAATTTTTACAAACACATTGCTTTTATATCGTTGCAAAACAACTAAATACACATTAATTTTAGATGGAAAACACCACATTTATCAACAAAAAAATTATTCTAAAAATAAAAACCCATTAATTAATATCCAATTTA
This sequence comes from Viscum album, assembly GCA_963277665.1. NCBI lineage: Eukaryota > Viridiplantae > Streptophyta > Magnoliopsida > Santalales > Viscaceae > Viscum > Viscum album. The sequence goes on from OY728161.1 coordinate 1,757,856,110, forward strand.
GGTGTCATAAAAATAAAATCAATGATTCTAAAATTTAATGAAGAATTGAAAATGGTATCCTACCTCAAACCACATGTTGTTTAACAAAGAAAATACAATACAAGCTCGCAGGGGTCCAAGAAGGAATGTACATACAACAAGAACATTAAAAACACAAATCCATCCCCCAACACAATTTAAAATCAAAAAAACCCTAGATACATAAGCCCAAGGGATAAGAGGAACTACAATAAAAATGGTAGAGGATAGAAGAAGGAGAAGAAAGGAGAGGATTTCCTTGAAGATCTACTCTCAAAACATGATGAAACCCATTATATAAAAACTAGGTGGAGGATGATAGTCTTGGTGATGATGATAGAAGATCCTCTTACATAAAACGACCTAATCAATGGAGAGAGGGGAGTTTGGAATTAAAACTCGAAGAGGGAATAAATGCCAATTCACAATTTTAAGAGGCTTGGGAACTATGAACGATTATATAACATTTTTCCCCCATCCATGCACCAACCATGTGACTTTTTCAATTCCAAAATTTCATAACGATGTTCTATACTTATGCACTATTTGGCTAGCCATACTCATGCTTTGTACCATTGACAATAGACATCCAAATACTCATACTATTTCTCCTCGGATATACATTGTTTGGATCAAACCTTGCTGAAGACATGAAACTCAATTCATTCAAGTTAAAAATTAAATATAAAGAGGGTCATTCTTAGGAGTCCTCATAGCTAACCCTTATCCTTTCACATAAACTGTGATGTAGGTAAAAAACCCAAAACTCAATATTTAAAGCTAAAACACCTGAAACTCCACATTGAAGCCAAAGAAAAAAACATAATCCAATATAAAATCAAAAAATAAAAACTGGTGTGTGACAATTAGAATCATATATTCCATATAACTTTTTTTTATCAATCATAATAGATATGATAATATTTCTTGTATAGTAAAATAATAATAAAAAAGAATAAAAATTGAGATAATTTAATAATAATAAATTTATCGATATTATTAACGATAGAAAATAACTTATCTAAATGAAGTAATGGTATCCATCTCCATGGAAGAAGGGTAATGGGGAAATAAATATAAAAAATATGTAATGTATTTTAATAGAAATATTATGAAAAGTGTGGTAGAATTTGAGAGTAACCCAATAAATATTAGGGAAGAGTTGATTGTCCCTTTAGATTCTGACAGGTACTTGATCAGGTTTTCAACAAACTGATGCCCTACATGGTTCATAGAAAGGCCAGAAGGGTGTTCCCTATCCACACAGGTTGACACAAGTTCCTAGGTACAAAAATAACTATTTTTAAGGATTTAACCATGTTTAGAAAAATAAAACAACTCGTTGTAATAAATAATCCAAATCTGAAAATTTTTCACCAAACAAGTCTTAATAAAATTTCATAATATAATTATATAGTTTTAAAAACAAAAATTATGGTCCAAAACTCTAATGGAAAAGAAATTATAACTCAAATACCAACACTTGGAAAGAGTGCATTGTGCTCAATCCATCATCACAACACAATGTCAGGGGTGGAAGATTACAACATGAACCACCATCTCCAAGAACCTTGCCCTTACCTGGGTAAATCATTACCAAGTCTACATAATCCCAATGGTGTAATTAGGGTGTGATATTTATCCCAATAAGATTCCACACAAAATGATTCCATGTGATAAATATTTTAAGGCAAAATTCATGCATGTTTTCATAATCATGAAATTCCCTTAACAAATTTTAAAAGATGAAACATTAAATGAAAATACTATTCAAGAGGAAAATTATAAAGAATGTAAAATTTTAAATAAAACACACTTGAAGCTGAAATTACCATCCAAACACACTGTATAATGTTGTTTGGTAAAATACAATCAATGAGAACTAGTAATGGGAACACACCAAGGCACCTGCTAGATGTGGGGTCCAAGGTATATCATATCTCGAAGTAACAGTAACCATAACCTACAACATTCTCATGCACATTCCACTAGAATGAGAGACCCCAATGTCACAGTGGTCCCAAAACATCATCATAGTTTAGTTAGTGTTGTCACCATCAGTCTTGCTGAGTGAATCATGGATGAGGACAATACCAGATCACTAGTAAACTACTCCCAGTACACCCACCTAGACAATCAGGCTCCCCTCATTATTCTCAACAACATCCGCAGGTTAAAAATTAACATTTTAATATAAAAATACCATTTCTATATCATACACACACCAAACAGCACCCAACAATATTTCTCACCATTGTGTATTTTAATAAATAAATTTATAATTTTTTTTAAAATAATTTCAAGAAACATGACAAGGTTTTGCACATAAAATCTACTCAAAAACCCTCTTTTAAGGCCAAATGAACACAAATACCATACCAAAATAGAAATTTCATTACTAAAAACATTTATCAAACCAATTCAATAAACCATTAATTGACCCCAAAAGAAACAATATGAATTTAATATGGAAAGCACACATTTTTATAAAAAAAATTCTATATTAAAATTAATCACATAATAAATGCTACCAAAAATGGTGTTTGAACCACACACAATGTTGGAGAACCTTATAAATATGTAAATAAATAATGATAAAAGCATCAAATAATTTTTACCAAAGGTGCTACCTACCTTGAATTTCAAAACCTCCAAATCATTGTACAATAATTCAACTACCCCCCAACTGCAACAAAAGTGAGTGAAAAACAACAGTAACCACGATTACTAATCCAAGATACGCAATATTAAACCTTGTGGAATAACCCCTAGATGCTTTTTTTTTATAAACTCATGAAGGAGGATAAAATCCATATGGAGAAGGAATAATAAAGAAGGAAAACACTTACATGAAGAATCATGAGGTTTCCCCACCAAAAACAACATAAAAATTGTTTCCAATGATGATTGAAGGATCGTGGAAGCCATATATGGAAGAAGTTGTGTAATGAAGAGAGAAAGGGGTTCATTATGTTTATTTTTAGAAGGGAAAATGGTCAAAATCCATTTTTTTAACACCAGGGTAGAAAGCATGATTTTTCTACATGGTTTAGTAGAATGTGCAGCATATTCTGTCCACACAAAAACCCATCATTTTCATCAATATTCAAGGGTGAAACCTAGGGGCCTAGAATAATATAGGAAAATAATAGACGGGGAAAATAACTTAAAAGAACGACAGAGATGTGACAGGTCTCCCCATAATGAAAAAATATTAGCCCATGAATGTCAACCTAAATCATCATCCAAAAACCGGAGTGGGTAATCTTTATCAAACCAAAAATTCTACACTCATTTCTTAGGTACTTCATTATCATGATTCCAAAAGACCCAAACCAATGGAATATAAATTCCCTGAAGCACCTTCTCCTAGGAATACATAATTTAAATAGGACATTCAAACAATGATAAATCAGGCTCTATCTCTAACTCTTCCAAATTCATCACTTGAGACAGATCTAGATTGTAATTCTTCTATTAGTATACATGTAATACTTCATGAATTTATGTCAACTAAAAAGATTGAACTAACCTTTGTGCCACCCTTCCAATCCACTTAGTAATCTCAAAAGTGCTGACATACCTTGACATCAACATTCCCTACCTTCCCAAATGATGGTGGCCCAAACGAGGGTCCACCTTCAATAATACCCAATCCCCCATAGAGTACTCATGATCCTGATGCCTCTGATCAACATATGTTTTATGGTGAGTCCATGCATGGAATAATTGATGCCTGTTTAAATTGACCTTCTCATACGTCTCTTGTACAAGGCTCATCCCCAACAGTGAGGTCTCATGTCCCTCAGAACATTACAATTGGGACAAAAAATGAGGAAAATAGGGTTATCAAAATGATTTCATTATAATAGAGGATTGGTAACTGTGTTTAAAAAAAGAATCAACTAATCCTAAATGGTTATCCCACGATCCTCTGAAATTGAACACACATGTGTACATCATTTCCTCTAGAATATGATTTTCTCATTTTGATTGACCATCCTTTTAAGGATGATATGTCGTGATCATTTTGATCAATGTTCCCAAATCCCATTAAAGTCCATACCAAATACTAGAGGTAAAGAGGGGGTCTTTTTTAGAAATAATTGGTGACTAAACAAAATGAAGTCGGAGCACCTCTTTAATATACAATCATCCCATATCATCCACTTGTGTTTTATCATTGATTGGAATAATGTGGGTTGAGTTGGTAAATCTATCAATAAAAAAATATCATTCCCATGTCTAAAAGTAAATACAACAACAAAGTCCCTAGAGACCTTGTCAAACTCCCACACATGAATAGGTAACAACTGAAGAAACCCATAGTGTCTTTTCTGCTTTTCTATCACCTACTAGAAAGTATAGAATCATGATACAATGTAATATGTGTCCCTAATCTTACATGGACACTATAATTGGTGATGAATATCTTAATACTTTTTTTTAGTACTAGGATGGATGGCCCACTGAGACTGGTGGCTATTTTGCATCACCACCTTCTGCAGAGACAATTCCCCACTGCATGGCCCTGGAAGCTCATGATCCTCTTCTGAGACAAAGACCAATCAGAATAAGTCTCCGTACAATGTATAAATTTCATATGCTGCTGACACAACACATTATTGTGCTTCCCTTGCTAAATCATCTTCATAAGAGCAAGATTCAGCTAAATGATTTCACACAATGTACCATTGTTGTGCCCTTTGGTCTCCAAGTGCATTTGGGAAAAGAGCCCCATCAAAGTCCACTTATCCAAAGATACTCTTGGAGCCTACACTACCACCATTAAGCTCAATTCATTTTCCACCACATTTCCCTTTACTGGGGTATAAATGAAAACAATTTCTAACCCTTACTATTACTCGATCAATCGACACTTCATTTGATTAAGATCATTCAATGAGAAGATTTTGGCTAGGATATTATAGGCCTAGTAGACCTAAAACTTCTTCCAAAGTGGTAGTGACACCATGTCTTCCCAACATTCATCACCATTTCCAAATAAATGTCGTGAGTCGGGTAATTTTTCTCATGTGGTCAGGGTTGGTTAAAACAATAAGACACTACATGATTATCCAACATGAGTACACACCTAATTCTCATACCTAAAGCATCAAAATAATCCTTGTATCCCTTCTCAGACATAATCAAGATCAAGATAAGTTTGGTAGTTAATAGCTACATCAAACACTCAACAAATGCCTTTCACTTTTTACTCAATTCCAACATCACCACTTTCCGGGTGAGTGTAGTCATAGAGGATGCGAGCTGTAGGAAATCTCAAAAAAATCCCATGTAATAGCCTACATGGCCAAGGAATCCCACATTCTTGAACTCATTCATTATCTTTTCCCATGAAATAACTACACTGATCATATCAAAAACCACGAAACCCCATTTCCCTATAATGATGTTCCCTGGAAACATCACTTCTCTAAACCAAAAGGTGCACATATAAATATTCACAAAAGGTGATGATCCTGAATAGTTCCCAATTAAATCCACAAATTATGCTCATGCTCTTCCTCGGATCTAAACTAAAACAGGATGTAATCCACAAATACAACAAAAAAAAAAGTCGAGATACTGTATGAACACCCTATTCATGAGAACCATAAAATAGATGGAGAATTTTTCAATCCAAAAGGCATGAAAAAATACACAATGTCTCCATACTTAATTCTAAAATCTATCTTTAGGATGCCCACATCACTCACCCTAAGTTGGTGGTTACCTAAAAGCCATATATTTTGATGAACCACTTTTCCCACCATTAACTAGTCAAACAATTCTTAAATATGGGAAAAAATGTTTTCTTCTATGGTTACCTTATTTAACATATGGTAATCAATGAATAAATGGAGAGATCATCAACTTTCTTCAAAAATATGACTAGGGTGGCCCAAAGAGAGACTATTTGGTATATGAACACTTTGGATTCAAAATAATCTATTTATATATTTAATTACATAAATTTAGTGGACGAAATGTGATATTGGGGAAGAGATATAGGCTATGTTTCCGAAACTAATTTTATCATGAACTCCATGTCCTGCTCTGGGGGTAGGCAATAAATATTATCTATAAATACCATTGGAATCTCATCCAATAAAAGAAGAAATACACACTGAGGACTTCTACCATATTCATCCAGTTCAAGGAATGATAACTGATATGAAATATTTCCTAACACAAGATTTCGATGTACCACACGACCCGACCGAGGATCCAATTCCCCATGGAATACTGGAAGAATCCCAACAGGTGACATAAAACTAACTCATCCCAGATAATAGCCAATATGAACATAGAAACGAACCAACTAGTTGATATTGTGGATCATAGAAAATAGTTCCATATCTTGGACCAATAAATCCCATTCCATATCTTTCCATAACACAGATCAGTCACACGATGGAAACGTAAGGCCTTGCTCCTTCTTCATACCCAATGATGTTTCCAACTCCAATAAAAAAGTCAAGTGCTCATTTGGAAAATTCAACATGTTTCATGATGGGATGATATAAAGGATACAAATGCACTAGTATTGCATATAATGACACCTATAGACGATGCAATCTGAATGCTATATTGAAATGTTGAAGGTCATGCATCTGATCCCACTGCTTCCTGATTCACAATATATATATGTTTGGTACCTACATAGGAATGACTGCATGCCTCTAGCGAAACCCTGATTTTAATATTTCATTACGATGGTTAGTACATACCGCCATGACAACCATAATTTGATCCCATTGTCCTGGTCATCTATTTCTAAACTGACACTCCCCTATAATCCACAAAACATTCCCCACTCTTGTTTGGACAAGTCACACTAAAAAATCATTGTACATGTACCATAACTCCCCATAGATAAAAAGGCCGGGGTGGAGAGGGTTGTGCATATCAGTGGTGTCATACTTTCCCTCACTGATGGAATCGAACATACCCTACACCAGAAGTCACATATGATGTCTTCCTGGATGAATGGAATGTGATAATCCCACCCTTCTTCCCTTGATCATCTGGCTTCCTAATATTCTCGAATGATATACCTCTGCCAAACACTGACATATCTATAAAAGAACAAGACCTTCTCTTGTGTTCAATCTCCACCATACAACCTTAGACAACCACCAAAGCATAAGCCTTCTCTTGGAATCCAAAAAAACATGACATCAAATCCATGCAGGAATTAACTTCCGGGGTACTATAGCAGTTCTGTAGCAGCGGTAGAACAATATCAGTGGTGGCACTGTAGCGGCAGAGGCACTCATGCATGGTACTATAGTGCCATCAGGTATTGTAGCAGTTACTGTAGTAGTACAGGTACTGTAGAAGTACTATTCACTGAGGGATCCTTTGGGCCAAATTATGGGATTTATGCCTTGTATTTTGGCTACATGGCCTTGGGACTTTGGGCTATGTAATGAGTCTTCCTCTACCCACACTAAAGAGGTCGTTTCTTTAATTAATAAATGGAGGTTTCTGCCCCAAACTTTTAAAAAAAATAATAAAATGTGAATATCAAACTAGCATGAAAAAGTGATTTCCATACTACATCACTAACTAATCCCCTTGAACATGATCCATGAATTATACGGATATAATATACACCATGATCTCAGGGAAGTACTGGTAATCAAGGACTGCCTTGAAGTACTTCCAGCACATCCTATCATGCTTCCCATCCTATACCACCATGTCCCACCACTGATGACTGGGCCTTTTAACAGAAATAATGTGAATTTCACTTTTTCAACTTTATGTGTGTCTAGGAACACAATCATGCACTCTATATTCTCAATTAATTCCTCCACTTCATGAAACATTATGCTATCTCAGAATGAAAGGGGTTTGTTCTTAATAAATTATTGGGCTTTTTTCCTTTATAGGATAAGGTTCATCTAATCTAACTGTTGAAAGAGAAGGAACCACTCCCTACCCCAGATCCTGGACAACCCGAACCACAGCTTCTACCGACCTCTGATCATGTATTGATGAAGTAATCTCTCCGACTTAATCTCATGGGTTCATGAGATATTTTTGAGGATGAATATTACTACAAAATGGGAACACTCATAATATAAAACATTCGTACAAAATTTAAAAAAATATTAATAACATCAGTTATTAACAAATCAAATTCATCCTAATAATTATGTAAACAAATAATTCACCACTAACCAATGTCCTTTTTCTGTCTATAGCCCACCCATCCCATCTGGGAGAGAAGTCCAACAAAAATCCCAACATCCTAGGGCGACTCATGGTATGTCTTCATAGGTGCGATCCAAACACCCTACTCACATCCAGAACTCTAATCCCTGATTTTCTTAGCTCAAGTATAACCAAACTCATCACAAATAATTTTACCCAAAGAGATTATCAATCCTTTGAAACCATTGGTTCCTGAACCTGATCTGGTCTTCTACCAAACTGATGCCTGACCAAGTCTTTGTCACAGCCCGAATGTGATTCTCTATCCCCACAGGATGACACATGTTCTCATGTATCATAAACTATTGTTTGGGAAATATTTTCCCATGATTAAGGACATACAACAAAAAACAATAATAAATAAAAAGAATATGAAATATTTACAGACAAAAAGTCTTAGAAAAATTATAATTCAATTTATTAGTTGTAAAAAAACTAAAAATGGAAACAACTACAATGGATCCTCAATTATAAAACATAAACTACCACACGACAAGGGGGAATCACCCTAAATCTATATCCCCAACACCACAACATGGAAGGAATTTAACAACCTGAACCACTATCTCTAACAACCTTTCCATTACCTATGTAAAACATTACCAAATCTACTTACACAAAAAGGTGTAAGTATGGTATGAGACTAATCGCAATATTATTCCACCCAAAAAGATTTCATGTGATACACATGATAAGGAAAAAACCATGAATGTTTTCATAAATAGGAAATGACATTAAAAATTTCTAAGAGAAGATACATTAAATGAAAATAGTTTTCAAGATGTTAACATTAATGAATGAAATTTTTTAAAGAAAACACACATGCTATTGAAATTATCATTAAAACACACTTTATGCTGATGGTAGGTATAGTATAATTAATGTTCACCAGACACGGAAAAAACCCTAGGCATCAGCTAGCTATGTTTCCCTTCGAAATTCATATCTCAATGTAAATGTAACCATAACCAAAAATATTTCCATGAAAAATCCACTAGGAGTGGAGACCCAGTAGACTAGTTGTACTCAGATATTATCATAGTTTTGTTTGTATTATCATCTACAATCTTTCTATGTGAATCATGGACGATGGCACAACCGGATGACTAAAATAGTAGTCATATTCCACCCACCTAGATACCTCGGAATCTATATTTGTGCTCAATATGTTACCCATGTTATAAAATAACATTTTAAAATAAAAATACTATTCATAAATCATACACACACCAAATAGAACCGAGCCATGTTTCATACCCATTATATATTTAAATAAACCATTTAAAATTTTCATAAAACAAATTAAAAAATTATAACAACACATTTCACATAATTTCCAGTAAAAAATCTGATGTTAAGGCTATATGAACACTAATACAACAAAAAAATAGAAATAGTAAGCCTGAAATCATTTAATAATCATATTCTATGAATCATAAAATGACTAAAATTATTATAACATGGGTTTCAAAGGGAAAAAACACATTTTCATAAAACAAATGATACTTTAAAATTGATAACATAATAAATTCAATAAAATATAGTTTTCACCCCACACACTAAGGATGAAGAATATTCTAAATAGGTCAACTAATAAATATAAATTCATCATTGAATGTATACACATGGAACCACCTACCTTGAATATCAAAAACACCAAATCCTTTCATCAATCATCAACGACATTAAAAATGCACTACATGACCATGAAACAAAGATGATTGAAAAAAATAATCATTATTATACACTATGGACAAAACCATAGATTTTGAAATTTTAGATCCTCTAGAAGGAGGGATGAAACCCTAAGTAGAAGGAACGAACATGGAAAAAAATCACATACTCGAAGAATATTTATGTCTACCCACCCAAAACCCTGTCATGAATGGGTTCCATTGAAATTTAGGGAGATCCGAATACCTTTTTGGATAATAATATATATTGGGGAAAAGGAAGGGGTCAATTAGGATAATTTACATAAGAAAAAAATAGACGATATCCATTTTTAACACATGGACACTATGAATAATTTTTTCGCATGGTTTAGTACACCGTGTGGACTATATAGGCCGCCGAAAACCCCATATTTTCTTACATAATTTAATAGGGAATCTTGGGGAACAAAGGGGAATGATAGGCCATGAGTAATGAGTAAAATTCCTAAAAAAAGGACATAGATTTGACATCTTTAGTATTTTACTCACATTTATACGACCTTTAAAATATAATCATGCTTATTAAAACATATATATAAAAGTAAATTAAATTAATTTATGTTATAAATAGTTTAATTTTCACATTTTAATTAATATATTATACTTTTGTTATGGATAATATGGTTTGATAATATGTTTGTTTGAAAAATAATGTATTCATTTTAATTAGTTCATTATGAATCTTTAAAAAAATCATATCATTTATAAAATTTTAGAATACCCTATCATTAATTAATAATTATAATATTTATTTTACACTAATCATTCATCTATTCAATGATAGGTAAAAAATTAATAATATTCGTATTTTTGATTAAACTAAATGAAAATAAAAATTATAAAAGAGGGAGATGGATGGAGAGAGAGAGAGAGAGAGGTAAAAACAAATTAGAATATATTTTTACCATTTTATCCAATGGTTGTCATTATAATTAATTTCACTTTGAAATTGGACATAAACAATTTTCAATCTTTTGATATATATTGTTTCTTAAAAATACGCTATTTGTTGTGACAATGGGAATTAATTATAAAATTAATTAATGAAACTTATATGTTTGGAATTTTTTAAAATATAAATCATTTTTTAATTCTGAATATCAATTATATCTTTGGGTGAAATTTTGGCATTGTTCTGAAAAACATATATTTTTTATGAATAGTGAAACCACTTAGTGGTAGTTAAAAAACTGATTTTTCTTTTAAATGAAACATTACCACATTTGTGATTTGATTTTCAAAAATCCGACAGAAATGGTTTTCATTAGGATGTAAAATGTGGTTCAATGGGATTAAAATAATTTTTGGTGAATAGTAACTTTTATGTTCTATTAATCGCGATTAAAGGTAATTAGTGAAATTTAAGGTTAAAATGATATTATAAAAATATGAGAATATCTTGACACTTGTACTAAAATATTTGGATGAGTCATGGCCGACCAAGAAAATCCATGTGTCAACTTGGGAATCTGATGGAGCCACATGGGTATGAAAATGACATTAGTAACTTTTTAATTAAAGTAAAAAAAATGTCACAAACTTATGTTGTTTTACTAAAATAATTATTAAATGGGGTTATATAAGTTAAATTTTTTAATATAAATATTTATTGGAAATATAAAGAAATTTCACACATCATGATATTTTTTATATAATTTTTAGACATTAAATAAATTAATATTTTCATGACACCATGATGATGCAGCGATTACCTCATTAATTAACAATTTAAATAAAATGAAAATATAATGTAAACTCTAAGACATACACTTGTCAAGAACCTATTGGATGGGTATATTTCGAACCATTATAAAATTATACTAGAAATATATAATTGTGTGACCTATAAAATCCGAAAAGCATTTCATAATAATGTAACATTTCATGACATTCCAAAAGTGCCTCTCCTCTCCTCTTATAAAAGGTCCCCACCTCTACCATCTTATTCACACCTTCAAGCCATTTGGCTCGGCCAAACTATGAAAAAATACTCTCTCAACTTCCCTATATTACTCCTAGAAGCCTCACTTTCGGCATAATTCTTCCCAAGGAAGCCTTTGGCTCAAATCAAAAAGAGTTACCCGATTTTAAGGTAATGTCTTCTCTTATGTTATTTTGTTTTATTTTGCTTCTCCAACCCCTTAACCTCTTTTTATTCATTTATTTTGTAACAAAACCAGTATATTAAAGATAATAGGATGTTTTTATGAGAATAATTTGATTTAAAATTACACACAACTTTGTATAATGGTTAAAGAACATACTGTTTCTGTGGTTGGCGAATTTCTGCCTCCCGAAACGATGATTGTTCAATCTTCTTTTAACACCTCTCATGGTGGACATTAAGATGCCAATATATTTATATATGATATATATTATTTTTATGTTTTCATTATAATTATGTATTTATCATTTACATCATACCTTTATGGTTTCCATTATGGGTAAACGTGATATTTTCATTTTAGGATGTGCAGACTACAGCCCCCTCAAAGTGATTTTAATCGTTAATGTCATATGTTGGATGTATAAAGGATGGAGTAAATGATATTATATATGATATTATACTGTAATTAAAATATACCTTTATATCATTATGATTTAATTCCATTAAATATGAAATAGAAATGAAATTAGCGTTCATGCTTACGTACAACTTATCGTCTCCATGAACGGTGCATTTCATTTCTTACCTCTAAATGTCATGTAATATTATAAATGAATGTATATACTGAATATATATGATATATATTATATCTAAATCATGAATATAATTCTGGATATAATGGATATTCTGACACATAAACAACTTGTAATTATAAGATGTTTATTGTTGACTCAAGTACCAAAGATCGACAAAACAACCGTTATTAACTTAAATAATTACATAATGTTCATAACATGGTAATAAGTTATATAAAATGAATAATTAATTTGAAAAAGGTTCTTAAGAATTTTTAAATTAACTCTTATTTATTATTCAGGAAGTTAAAGAATGATCAAGTCAAGTCGGACACAAGGTAAGGGAACTTCTTAACCCAATTTCCGTTCTTTGGGTTAATCTCCTACTTTCAAATTATTTCATGATATTATTATGTCCTATCTTGTATTTTTTACTTTATTTATGTGTAATTATAGTGAATACACATATTAGATATATTTTATTTATAAATTTTTCTTTGTAAGGGACTTCGTCTAAATCTCCTTTCATTGAGGCATATTTTGGTTCATTCACAACTTTATTTTATACGGTGTATAAACCCCTTTGACATTTACGTTTATTCAAAAGGAATATTTTTATATGAAGAGTTTTACTAAATGACAAAAAAGGAATGTTTTTTTGTCTTACGTATGAGGCTACAATGACTTCTCCGCTGCCGTGACCATTATTTGAGTTTCGACTTCTTCTACAAGCCATTACTTATTTTATAGAAAAAATAAATACCAAGTTTTACTTTTCTTTTATTTTCATAATGAAAATGGTTGTATTATATCATTGTGTTTTATTGATATCTTGTGATTGAAATGTGGAAATTTTATGTTTCCATTATGCATATTTTATGTGATACGATTACGTTATGGTTTATGATATGTTTAAACCTTTTAATACGAGGAATGCATTGGACTTAAAAAGTGACAGGTGGAGCCCGCTATAGCTCCTCGATGCATCGACAGGTCTCATGAGACAATCTATTTTCTTGTAATGAGGCCTTGACAAAATCTTATTTGTATTCTTGGCATGAGGCCTTGTCTATGTGGTTATTATAGTGTGGCATTATACATTCCATCATTATGAATGTGGTTATTGATATTGCGTGTGATTATTCGACTAGTAGAATATTCATGTGAATAAGTAAATGGAATTATTTCATTTTATTTTTTCCATATTATGCTGAAGATCAAGTTTAAATGGCTTTTGTTTTAGTTATACATTTCCTTATATGTTAATGTTTATTTATGAAAGCTTCCGCTGTATTGTTATCCTTACTGAGCATCTGAGCTCACCCCTTTCAACGTTTTAATTTTTCCAGGATGTGAAGAAGTATATTATGAATGACCTGTAGGGATAATATGAGGGGATATGAAGAAAAGATGTTGTTGTAGTTTTTTTTAATTTATGATGTAATGTAAGACTTATGAATGTATATAGTGTTTCCAAGGCTACTAAACTAATCGTTCTTTCTAAACTCAATCTTTTGCGATCATGCCAATGTTACGTAATAATGCACTGAGTCTGGGTAACTGGGGTCGGGGCGTTACACTTGTATTTTCATCATGTTGAATCACATTAAATTATTTATAGTTTCACTCACGTGATACCCAAAATGTATGTATTAGAGGAGATTCATTGGTAATCTTGGTGTTTTTATTCGACCAAAAGAACAATTCAATTATAGATTTCCTAAAACACTAATGACTAAATAAATAATATATAACGGGTTACAGTTTAAACCAACTATAATATAGGTTGTCAAATTACAACTAATTGAAAATAAAGGTAGAAAAAAATCATTAATATATCTTACTCTCCTATAAATACATACACCTACACATCATAAATATATATTGATTAAAGGAAACCAAATAATAGTCCAAATGAGTTTATTCATACAGTTTCCTTTCTTAAATATATTAAACCACATATAATTATATAATTATAATTGAAATATAATGAATAATTAATCTTTCATTCATCATATTAGTTTCCTTACCACACATAATAGGACCAATCAACACCATAACTACATTGTATCGCCTTCACTACACACCGTTGAATGGTCTTACCATCCAATCTATTACCTACCTTTGTTATCATCATATGTAATTTAACATTTCAAATTTTATATAAACTAATATTCATTATATGAATGTAATGATAATTAAAACATAGATTATTAGAAAATTTCGTCTTATAAATAATTTTTTCAACCATTTTTGTTGTGATGTTAAAATTTAGATATTTAAAATTCAAATAAAAAGAATGAGGATATAAATGTCATATTTTAATTGAAAATTTTAAAAAAAATATTTACAAACATTGTAGATTTTTTTAGGGTTGTAATATCATGAATAATAGGACATATTAAACCATTTAAAATCCTTTTTTGGATCATGTAAAATTTTGAGTTCATTCATATCAATTTTTAAACCATGTGGATATAATTTACAATTATTTAAGAAATTATATTACATCTAAAATCATCACTACTTAATTGATTAAAAATTATAAAATTTATATTAAGGGAAAATTCCATATATTTATGAATAAATCAATGTGGTTGTACATTTTATTAATTGTTTTTAGATAAAAATAAACAACATCAAATCAATTAAATTTAATATTTGTGGTAGAAATGTGTTTTTAAATAACCTCACCCTTCCAAAATATTCTATCATATATTTTCATGGTAATTGAATATCCTCGAGAAAAAAATAAATTTTAATCTATAAATATTACATAATAAATTGAATAGAAATTTAACATAATACTATTTAATTTATCATATTTGATTATGAATAATATTATATTACCATTATTTGGGTATTAAGCAATTTATTATTTTATCTAAATTGAATATTAGTCAAATATAAATAATGTATAGAATGAGATGAAACATCAGAAGTTTCATATCCAAAAATATTATCATAAAGGAACATAACATCATTGGTAGGTACATGAAATGTGTAAAATGGCAGAATATACTTTAACTCAATAAAACACTAATAATTTCCATACATTCTAGTCTCTAACAATCCCATTATGAGGACTCAACTCTAGTTTCTTAGAGACAATGATTTATTTTAATAAATTGGAATATAAAAAAGGAATATGAATCCCAAAGGACTGAATAGATCTATATATCTAGAAACAAGATACATATATAAGTTCATCACTACAAATTGAAAATAAATGAAACATAGAAATTCTGGTGAAAACATCCATAAATCATGGGTTATCTCTTCTGTTCATTCATAAAATACCACTTCACATCATTGTAAATTGGAACATAATAAAGGGTGAAATCAAATTATTAGAATGGTGATAAAGACAGTAGAAGAAATTATTAGCACACACATTTTAATGTTCAATAACTACAAACACATACAATTAGAAAAATAAAAGTGAACACATTATGGTAGGAATAAGAATTGACTAAATATTTCCATAAAAATTCTTATACACGGGTATTATACTAGTCGACTAACATTATGAACATTCAATTACGTGATTCATAACAAGGGAATTCATAATTTTGGTCATTAAAACTATAATGTCAGGGCCTCATGACAAGACCATAAATAATCATTATGTCAAGGCCTTGTGAGAAGAACGTAGTTTGTCTCATGAGACCTACTGATGCATCCATGAGATATAGTGGGCCCCACCAAAAAATACAATGTCCAAATAATTCCTCATTTTAATTAGGATAAACCTAAACCAAATATATATATATATATATATATTTAACCTTTCTTAATAAATGTCAATAATGTTCCCTGAACATTAAGCATAAACACTAACGGTTAGAGAAAATTAGGGGAAGGTTTTATGATAACACATCCATATTGAAATGAATACTAATATAGTAAATTAAATATATAATATGATATCATAAAACATTTATCCTAATAATTCATAATAATCAGAATGTGTGTTGAAATAGATCAAGATACTCCAATAAAATCATAGAGTATTTTTTGAGATAAATACTCTTTTAGTTTAAAATGAAGATTTATTTTAGAAAATTCCTTGTATAAAACCATAAGTGAAGTGGGATAGTATTTAAATAATAAAATATGTGTTTTTAAAAAGATAAATTTCACTAAAAAAATTATACAGTGCCCATGAAAATTTGTATGGATATGAGAAATTCCATTCAATTGGGATTGAATTTCCGGGAAATAATTTTTGAAAGATCCTTTTAAATCATATAACTTGTAACTCCATAACCCTAGTTACCCAGAGTCAGTGCATTATTACATAACCATGGAATTGTCCCAAGATATCATGTCTCGTCCGACCAATTAGTTTAGTAGCCTTAACAATTCTAGATACATACATAAGTTTTACATTATATTATGAAATGGAATAATAAAAAACATAGTGTCCACATTGATCACACTCACATCAATTTACCTATTCCTATAGGAAAATAAAAATATATTTCATTAAATCATATGAATAATAAAAAATATGAAATGGGTGAGCTTAGATGATCAGTAAGGATAACAATATAGTGGAGACTATCATAAAGAAACATAAACATTTATGAAAATATATTAGGTGAAACCACATGACGTTTAAAAATAAACTATAGAATATTATGGAAAAAATAAGTAAAATAATTCCATTTACTATTCACATGAATGTTTTAATAGTCTAATAATCACAGGTAATATGAATAGATAATTTTATAAAGATGGAATTCATAATATTGGATATCCTAACCACATCGTCAAGTCCTCGGGCCAAGACAAAACATAATGATTTTGTCATGGCCTTGTTCAAAGAAACTAATTTTTCTCATGATACCTAACAATTAATTGAGGATCTATGGAAGGATCCACCTGTCATGTACTAAGTCTAATTCATTCCTCATCTTTAAATAGGGAAACATAACATAAACATTCATATTAAAAGTATTATATGAAATATTAATACATTAATCGTATTCCATGATTTCTATAAAAATAATAAATCCATATTAAAACACATCACAAAATCTTCAATACAGTACAGATGATTTTATCATAATAAATCAATTTCAAAAAAGTGTAAAATCCATCAAAGTATGTTGACATATGTAAAATCGTATCTATTTGAGAGAAATATTTCTTTCTATTTTGATATCATTTAAAATTCATGTAATTTTAAAAGAAAATATTTATTTTGAAAATATTCTTATTTGATTAATGGGAAGCATCTAATGTGTTATAATAGTTGAAGACAACTGCACCCGCTTTATAAGATAAAACGAATTATTAACTTAATTTTTCGAAAAGGTCATAATGTACCATCTTTGGAAAATGATGGAAATATTCCTTAAAAAAATTTATAAAAATTTAAAAAAGGGTATAAATAACATGAACATGATTTCTAGGAAATATTAAAAATGATTTGAAATACATTTTTAAGAAACAAAGATGTGGATGATAAATAAGTCCTAGTAGATAAAGATGTATAAACAACTTCGAATAAATAAAGAGATTGTAAAATTATCCCTTACCTTGTACATTTCCTTGGTAAAGGGTATGATAAATAGTAGTATAATAGTTCAATAAACGATATTAAATTATAAAATAACCTCATTAATAAATATGATATCATATACAATATTATAATATTTCTCAATTAATAATATTTTTGTAGTATCATTGTTTCAGGTGTTAACTAAATCCTTTTATTTTATATGTTTTATTATGTAAGTCATGTTTGTTTTGTATAAGATGTAATTGATTAATATACAGAATTATATTATTTTACTAAACAATATTTTTAATAATAAAATGAATTTTTTTTCCATGGATTCGATGGGGAATGAATACCATCGCATTCGTGAAAACGGTAATATGTATGTACGCACGAGAAAATATATCATTCTATTGGTGGGGAAATCACATGTAACTGAATGGTATATCATATATAATGAATCATTTTCATGTTATATTTATTATTTATGTCATTTATACTCATTATTATACCCATCCAAATAATGATGTGTTGAATAACAAACTACACTATGATGTGGAGACTGTAAGCCGTACGTATGCACGTATCTTTAAATTGCAATTTATAGGATGGATAGAATAATGAATATGGTTTTACCATATTTATTATAAATCACATTATGTATAAGGTAATGGATTTATTACTTTTTTATGTAAAAAACAATGAAAGAGGATGTGAAAGAAGAAATGATCATTGATAGTGGTGATGAAATTTTTACCTCTTCCTTAGGTGCTTCCTTTTGATTTGATGAAAAGGGTTCTGTAGGGTAGCTTAGTGATAAAATTAATTCCTATAGGTACTATTATTGGCAATTGGGAGGATATTTGAGAAGGATTTGGTAGAGTAAAATGGATTTTGAGGTGTGAAATTTAGAAAAGCCTAAGTACCCTTTTATAAGAGAGGTTATGGTCATTTTAGGAAAAGCAATAAATATTATTATATTATAAAATAATTTTAGGGTTAAAATGGATGAAGATGTATTTATATTGATGATAATATAGGGATGGGTTTAAAATCATTCAACCAATTGGTTTTATACAAGTGCATGTTACCATATTTACCTTTTATTGTAAATTTAATTCTTAGTTGTTGTTTAACTTTTATCATGAATTTTTCTATTTTTATATTATATGGTTAATAAACATACCATAAAATTACAATAGAAACTCAAGTGGTTCATTATTAAAATATATATCATTATATTATTCATATGGCCTCTACTTAAATTATTTGGAATATTATATAATTTAATAATATTTTATTTTATTTAAAACTCATTTATGTCAATTTTGACACTATTTAGTTTTTTTAATGTCATAAAAACATGAGTAATTTGAATAAAATATATTAAATCAAACATAAATACCATATTACCCATGATAATTAGTGTAATTCTGAAAAAGTCTCAATTTACATTTATTTCGAATTTTTATATTATCATTTATTTTAATTATTCATTTATAAGGTAATTACTCTATCATCATTGTGACATAAATAAATTTAATTATATAATTTATAACAATTATAAATAAAATAACATTATATATGAAATCATTTTATCTTTATAATTAATATATATAGGAAAATTTATCTTATCTATACCCCTATATTAAAAATGGCTGAGTTATTAAACATTGAATTTTACACATTTATCTCTTCATTAAATAAAATATTAATAAATATCCTAATATAATCCAATTGAATAAAAGTGGATCAAATTTATTCGAAAGGTTTATTTGGGTCAATAAATACATATAAAATAAAATTAAGACATGTGTTATTGTAATAAAAATATTGATTTTTCATTTGATTACCATGTTTACTTTTAACCGTGGTAAATATAATTTAAAAGATACTAGTTACCAAAAATTATATACATGATATTGAACAACATGTTACTTACTAATGTCAAATGTGTCACTCGTATTTTTTATATTCATTTCAAAAACCTATTAAAAATACGTTTTATGCAAATTTTCAAGTGTACCTAGAAGGTAAGTAAAAGAGGTTAAAAAGATCAATAACATTTTTTACATCTAAATTTATTATAATATGACTGTAATGAATTAAATTGATCTTATATAGGTATTATGTATCATTTTTTACATAAAATAAATAATTAATTATATAAAAAGTTGGTTTTAAATAATAAGGAACTGCTTTTTACACATTATCAAAAAGGGAATGTTTTCAGAGAAATACCAAAAAATTCACCCTATGCTAATATTGATATTCAGAATCGAATAATGATGTTGAAATTGAAAAAAAAATTATCAAAATTCATAAAGTGTTTATTACAATTCATAAATGCTTTTTAATTTACTAGTTTAATTTTTCATGGTGTATAGACCTCGAAGATGTGTATGATGTATGCTATTGAATTATTCAAAGAGAAGCATACTATGAATGGTTAGGGTGTTAAATTATTCCCTCCTTAAAATAATTTCATCCATGAATGTTCTAAAATATTACTTCATAAAATGATTTAGGTGGTTCTTCATAATATGTTCTCTAGGTTCCCATGTTGCCTCTTCCATCTTACGGATTCTTCATTGAACTTTTACCCAACGAGTTGCATGTTTTCTCAACACATGATCTCGGGTATCAATAATATTGAAACGATCTTCACAACAAGACAGATAAGATTATAATTCCATTTCTTCATAGTATTGTACATGCATTCAGTCTGGCATGTATTTTATCAACAATTATATGTGGAACACATCATGAACTTTGGAGAGACTTGGAATCATTGCCAAATGGTAAGATTCAACTCTAATTTCTTCTATAATTTCTAGTATTCTGATGTACCTGGGACATAATTTACCCTTCTTACCAAATCGTATAACACCCTTCCATGGAGATACCTTCACGAAAACACGTTCTTCTACTTGAAATTCCAAATCCATCCTTTGGTTATCCGAATTTCCATTTTGCCTACAATTAGCTGCTTTGTTGGGGGTTTTGATAATCTTCATATTTGTGATTGTTTCCTCAACATGTTCTAGGCCTATGTGTGTTTTTTCACAAACATCATCCCAACTAGTTGGTGTGGGACAACTCTTTCCATATAATGCTTCATATGGTGCCATATTAGTACTTGAATAGACGTAATTGTTATAGTAAATTTATACCAGAGCAAAATACTAATCCCATGTAACATGAAAGTCACGTGAGAAAGATATCAACATGTCATCTAATGTTTGAAGAGTATATTATAATTGTCTATCAGTTTCAGGGCGGTAGGCAGTGCTCAATCAAAGTTCATCATCTAGGTATTTCTGAAGACATTCTCAAAATCATGATGAGAAATGGGGATCAGAATCAGAAACAATCGATAGGGGTACACCATGATGTCTTACAACTTCATTAATATATAGTATTTTTAATCATTTAAGTGGTAAATCTTATATTCTACAAATAAAATGTTTTTACATCATAAGGTGATCAATAATGACTTATATAGAATAAATCCTTCTAGGAGTATTTGGTAGCCCCCTGAAAATGCTCTTTGTAATATCATCCCATTTCCACTCAGGTATCGGGAGAGGTTTCATTACTCCTATTTGGTGTTGTCTTCGAGTATTCAGCTGTTGAAAAACCATACATCATGAAACATGATAAACAATCACCCTCTTCTAGTGGACCCATCAAAAATGATCCTCTAAATATATGATCATATAAGTTATAGTAAGGAGTATAGAGAAATTGGAGCTATAAGCATCATCCATAAAATCCATTTTTAGATCAGGTTTCTCAAGAACACAATGTCTCTTCCCAAATTTCAAAATTCCATCTACATATACAATGTTGATAAATCACCCATCAATCAAAACATTATTTTTCTTTTTAAACTCATCATCATCATTCTGAGAAATTTTTATCTTTCTAGTAAAGTTGTTTCGGAAAACATTTGAAAAGTATTGATGTTTCACCTTTGATAATTATTCCCATATCCATCATTATCGATCTATCAATATAAAATCCCTTTCAACTCTAATCTTATTCAGAAATCAATGATTCTTTCGCTCAAAGCATCTGCCACCTTATTTGCCTTCCCAGATTGGTAGTAAATAGTGAAATCATAATCCTTGTATTGTTCAAGCCATCTTATTTTCCTCATGTTGGGTTATTTCTAAGAGAAAATATACTTCAAACTCTTGTGATTGGTATATATCTCACATTTTACACAATAGATATCATGTTTCTATATAATCAAAGAAATGATAACTGCTGCTAAATGAATATCATGAGTGGGATACCTTTTTTCATTAATTATTTGATATCATGATACATAATAAATAACCAAATCATTCTGTATAAGTACACAACCCAGACCATTCATTGGAGCATCACTATAAATTACACACCCATCATTCTCTAATGGTATAGTAAAGATAAATGGATTGAAAAATATTCTATTCAGATCATCAAAAAATCCATCACACTCTTCTTTCCAAACAAATTTAACTACATTAAATGCAAGCTTGGTTAATGGGTTATCCAATCAGGAAAAAATCTGGAAGAAACGCTAGTATTAACATACTAAACCAATAAAACTACACACCATAGTTATACACGTCAGTGCTAGAAAATCTTGTATTGATCATATATTATAAGGATCAACTAAGGTTACATCATTAGAGACAATATGGACAAAAAAAGAGATATCCTAAATCAAGAATTCACAATTTCTAAATATCCCATAAAATTCATATCTTCATAGAGTTTTCTGAATAGTGAGAATGTGATTTTCAAGATATTTGTTTCTTTGGGATTATATGAATATATCACAAAAAAATAATACTTCAACATTATCAAGATATTCATTGTAAATTCTATTAATTAATTCCCTAAAAATAGAGGGAGCATTAGTCAATCCAAAAGGCATTACTGTAAACACGTAATGCCTATACCTTGTACAAAATGTTGTCTTCAGAATTTCAACCTTCTTCACGAACAACTGATGATAACCATATCAAAGTTCAATATTTTTAAAATACTTACCTTCATGAATTTGATCGAATAAATCATCAATGTGTGGTTAGGGATTCATTTTCATTATTGTATTGCATTGATCTTCCTATAGTCAATGCACAACCTCATAGATCCGTATTATTCTTAACAAAAAGAACATGGGGTCAGCATGGAGAAACAGTATGGAGAATAAATACATTATCACTCAATTAATCTAGTTGTTTATTTAGTTCCAACAATTCCATAGTGGACATTATATATGGGGTCTTCGATATGGGCCATGAAGCAGAAATAAATCAATGGAAAACTCTATATATCATTTTGAAGTATGACCATGTAAATCATCTAGAAAGACATCAAGATATTCTTGTACAATAGTTAGATACTCTATTTTAACATTCCATTCCTCACCCATAGTTATTTCACTCTCCTCCTCCACAATATTTGAATTTAGTAGTTCTTTTGGGGGTAGATCTAGATGCGAATCATATGGTGATGTTTTTTCTCTAAAGATAATTTATTCCTTATCATCATCAATAATCATACCCACTTCTTCATAGAATATATTTTTTTTCATCATGGTTCTAAATAAAATAAATGTAATGGAATATATAAAATTCAATCATGGGTATGACAATAATTTCGGTTGATAAAGAACATTTATATACCATAATGGTTACTAATTGACAATATATTTTTGCAATGATACTTCACTAATGAGTTTGGACTAAATATTCCCTTAATAAATAAAATTAGAAATATCTAATTTTATCAGAAAATTTAGAAGATAAGAAAGAATTCAATGATCCAGAATCAAATGATACAATGGCTAAATTTGAGGAAACGATTAATTTACCTTCTACCACATTAATAAGACCTTCAGCCCCAGCAGTAGTGAACACATAAGATATTCCATGTTCCCCTGTCCTTTTCTGAGGTATGTTTCATTGAGTATTATGAAATTCATTTTTATAATTCCACATTTCTCTATAATTGTAGCATTCATCATTGAAAGACTCTTTCATTCCCTTTCAATCACGTTCTTTTTTCAATACACTTATAATAAACTCTCATTCCATTAAAGCATCTATCATAGTGATTCATACAAAATTTTCTATAGGATGGAAATTCAACTATTCCCTTCAACACATTTTTTACATTTCTATAGTTTTCTGCATATCTCATTTCCTCCTTCTTTTCATTAAAGTCAAAAGACCAATAGAATTCTTTTTCTGTTTTGATTTCACATGAGACGATATCTTCGTATGATAGGAAGTATTTTTATAATAATGATCGAAAGAGAAATGGTTTTAACCCATAATAAATCGATAAATCATATATCATGGGTTATGTATATAATAAAAAACATGCCTCTCTATCCTAGTAATGTAAGACACATACATTGAAACATTCTCATTATCATTTTTCCTTAGACATATAAATTTTCGTTCCATATCCACTCGATGGTAACGAGGAATGTTTTTTTTATGAAATGATATTTAAACTCCTTCTATTAGAATATTTTATACTTCATCATCCTCATCAATGTTTTTTATTAATGACCACCATTAATCTTCATCTCTTGTGAGGTGATAAACTAACATGACAACTTTTTCCCATCCACTACTCCCCAAACCCTGAAATATTTTCTCTAAGGAACATATCCATCTTTCAGATACAAATTGATTTATAGTCCCATTTAATGTTGTTGGTTGTTCCCTCATGAATAAATCTAACATTTACCCTCCGCATTGTGGATCTAAGTGCACTATACAGGTAATGATATCAATCATAACCTGAGTGAGTTGTCTCAATATGGTTATAAGCTGTTCAGCACAAGCTGCATCACCAACTCCACTATAATTATCTTCAGTAGGATGGTAATCCCTACAAGGATTAACTGTCATGATATGGTTTCCATTCCTTCCACTAGGTCCATTTTATAAAAAATGGCATTCTATAGATTTGTTTATGAATCAGAATATATAATTCCTAACTGGTAAAATTCCTAACCTAAATTGAACAGTTTATGAATATAATCCCCAATAATAAAAAAATATTTTTCATTGAGGAAGTATTTACTCATAAATCCATAATTATGGATTTAAATTAAAATGTGAATGTTCCTAAGAATATCCCCCAGGATTGTAGTAAACAAGAGCATTGTAAGGCCCTTTGTCGGGCACCAGTTCTCATTCGAGTCTAGCTCAATGTAGTGTTTTCTAGTTTTACTCCTAGGTACATCTGTTCCAGTGCCGCCTCTACAAACACAAATCTAGAAAAGAATGTATTTCGTATAAAATTTACAAAATGTATACATTAACAAAATTAATGGATGTTATTTTATACCAATACACAATGTTTATCTTAGGGTATTGTTCTATAATCCGAGTTTTTTTCTAAATCTAGTTTTCATGTTTGGTACTAAATATCCTATGATACCAACTATAACTCCTCAACCCTAGTTACCCAGAGTCGGTGAATTATTACATAACATTGTTATGATCACATGAGTTCATGAATCTAATAACTGATTAGTTTAGTATCCATGGAAGTAATATATATAATCCTAACATTTGCATTACATTATGAAATAGAAGAACACATGTTGTACCCTTTAAAACACTAATACCCCATAGCTTCTTCTAGCAGGTCAATCGTAATATACTTATTCACATCTTGGAAAAAATGAATCATAATAAATGAGTGAGCTCAGATGCTCATTAAGGATAAAAATTTAGCGGAAACAATCATAAGAAAACATAAACATTTAAGGAAATGTATAAGAAAATAACACAATCCTTTTAATCGTAAACTTAATAAAAATATGGAAATGATATTTATAATAATACAATTTACTTATTCACATTGTTATTTTACTAGTTGAATAATCACATGTAATATCAATAGTTAATTTTATATTAATGGAATAAATAATGTTGGACATCATAACCACATAGTCAATGCATCGTGGAAAGACTACAAATAAATATATTGTCAATTATTTGTGCCAAGACATTATTTTGTCTCATGAGACCTATCAATGCATCAAGAAGCAATAGTGGGATCCACCCATCATAGACTAAGTCCAATGCATTCATCATATGAAAAGGTTGAATCCTAACATAAACACTCATATTAAAACCATAATTCTAATGTTAATAGATTATCCACACACCATGAATTGTATAATATCAACACATACAGAGTCAATAATATCAAGAAACATTGAATACAATATGGAATATTGTACCATAATATATCATCTTTATACAAGTGTAAAATCTATCAAAAGATGTTGACATAGATGAAATCAAAACTATTTAATAGTAATATGTCTTTATATATTGAAATCATTTAAAAGTAGTGTAATTATAAAAGAAATCATTTATATATAAAATATTCTTATATGTTTTTTAGGGATTATTCTAAGGGATTATAATTTTAAAAAATAGAACCATCTACCATATAAGTTAAAAATAATTCTTACATTAATTTTCCTAAAGGGTCATAATGTACCTAGTTTGGAAAATGATGGAAAGATTCCATTGGAAATATTTTATAAAATGTCAAAAAAGGGAATAAATGAATATAAACAATTTTCTATGAAATATTAAAAAAATTTGGAAATAAATTTTTATAAAACACATATTTGGATGATAAATAAGTCCCAATAGATACTCAAGTATAAACAACCTCAGATAAAAAAGAGATTATAAAATTAATCATTACCTTGTACATTTCATTGGTAGAGGGTCTATTAACCTCATGTATAATAGTTAAATCATTGTTATTAAATTATACAAGAACCACATACATAAATACGATATCATATATGGTATTCTACGATTGATTTGTAAGAATATTTCAATAGTATCATTATTTCAGGTGTAAACTAATTAGTTTTCCTAAATATGTTTGGTTACGTATGTCAGGATTATTATGGATTGAGTGTATTTTTTTTATCTAATTATTTTTATTAATTTTTTAAATATTATTTTTAGTCATAAAATATAAATTATTCTTGAATGGTGAAGATGGGGAATGAATCTCACCGTGTTCGTGAAGACGATTATCTATACATACACACGACCGAAAATATTAATCAATTAATGGTCAAATTTTATGTAATTAGATGTTATATCATATATAAACAATTATTAAAATGTTATGTTTTTTATTTATAACAATTATACTCATTATTATACCCATCCAAAAAATGATGTGTTGAATTAAAAACTACCCCGTGATGTGGAGACTGTAAGTTGTACGTATGCATGTATGGTGACTTTGTCATTAATAGAATCTATATAATAATGAATATTGTCGTAGAATATTTTTAATAATATCACAGTATGTTTTAGGTACTAGATTTATAATTTTGGTTTTGAAACAACAATTAAAGAGGAAGTGGAAGAAGAAAATAACATTGAATGCGGTGATGAAATTAATAACTCTTCTTCTGGTGGTTCCTTTTGATTTGATCAAAAGAGATCCATAGGTTGCCTTTATGATCAAAATACGGCCTCTAGGTTGTATTTAGTGTAGTTGGGAGGCAATTTGATTAGGGTTTGGCCGAGACAAATGGATTAGGAGTTATGAAATTAGAGAAGGAGATGTACCTTTTATAACAGAGGAGAAGGTCATTTTATGAAAAGCTTGAAATATTATTTTATTATAAAATCATTTTCGATTTATAATGACTCCAAATGGATTTATTTTGAGGATAATGTGGGTATGGGTCATGAACCTCTAAAAAATATGTTTTAGACAGGTTTAGATTACCATAACAAACTTATCTTATTTATTTAATTGTTATTTTAAAAGTTTATATATAACAATGTCTTTTTGTATTTTATATGAAAAGTTTATATAACATAATATAAAATTCAAAATGAACATCAAGTGGTTTATTAATGGCATATATATCATTATATAAGTATTTTGGCAGAACCTTATATTTTTAGGAATTTTATATCATTTAATAATATTGTATTTTTTTTAAAAACACATTATTGTCAAATTGGACAATATTTAGTATTGGGTTTATGTGAGAGTCAAAAAAACATGATTAATTACAACCAAATAAATTAAATTTATAATATTTATAAACCTATATTAAAATTCGTTTAGATATTAAACATTGAATTTTACTCTCATCATTCTTCATTAAATAAAGTAATAATAAATTTCCTAATCTAATCCAAGTGGATCAAAAAGGATCATATTTTAGTACTACGGCTTATTTGTGTTGAAAAAAACCTATCCGATAGAATTATAACATGTGTATGGGTAATTATAATATCATTTTTACTGTTAATTACCTTATTTACTTGTAGTCGGGGTAAAATAATTACAAACTTACTATTCGCATAAAATTATTTTCATCCTATTAAACCACATTTTAATTACTGATTTCAATCGTTTCATTTGGATTTTTGATATTCATTTCACAAAAGTTGTAAAATTACGTTTTATGCAGATTTTCTAATGTGCCTAGAAGGTTGGTAAAGGATGATAAAATGTTCAACAAAATATTATACATCAAATTTTATTATAAAATGAATCCAATTAATTAAATTGAACATATATAGGTATTATGTAAATATTTTGACATATTATAAATTAAATTAAATAAATAATTATTTAACTAAAAAGTAGGTTTTTAACAACAATGTAGTGTTTTTCACTATTAATAAAAAATGGAATGTTTTCCGGAAAATACAAAAAATTCAACCAATGAAAATTTTGATATTCTGAATCCAAAAATGAATTCCATTTTGAATATTAATTTTTATAAAATTTAAAAATGTTTGTATTACTATTCATAAATACATTTTAATTTTCTAGTTTGATTGGTAATTGTGTGCTATAACTCGATTTGTGTAAAACACAAGCTATTGCATTATTCAAATAGAATCATACTGTTAAAGCATGGGGTGTTACATAACTCAACATAAATTAAACAAATATTCTTGTTGGTACACATATATAAAACATTATCACAGAATATATATGAGGTATAAATATTAATAAATAATTATTTAAATGATGTACGTAGGGAATAATTTTGACCCGAATGAAAATGGAGGATCGGGTAGAGACCTCGTACCTTCTGTCTGAAGGAGTTCCTCACATCATTATAATGACCTGAATAATCAAATTTAGGTTAAAAAAATAATGATTAAATAAAATTATCTATATGTATTTTATTTATTATGACCTTATAATATTCATTCATGGTCTATTTATAGGTTAAGAGATTTAATTTCATTGTTTGTGAGTGTTTTCTTCCATGGTTTTCATGATCGGTTTACTTATATTCATGTACAATTAAACATTTAGTGTGAAAATAGTATTCCAGAATAGAATTTGTATGTAATTAGTAAACAACCCCAAGATTATATTTTCATAAACTTATTCGGTTTATTGGGTTTGTAGATGAATCATTATAATAAAATTAATGACAATTTTTGAGTTAATTGGTGGTACATGATCACAACGTATTAATTTTTATTTATAAACAATATCATGTGTAAAAATGGATTCCATAACCTTAAATAATTTATAATACATATATTATCATCTATTTAAACCATCAAAATTGTTTCATGATATGAATGGATGATAGAAATAGAAATTGGAAACCCATCGTCCTTGAATGTGATAAATTAACACATCCCCTATGGTGTTTTCCTTTCGATTACAAAAAAGGGGAGACTATTAATAATGGATAACTCTCCCTTTATCATAAATAAATTAAATTATATATATGTTATTGGAGTCATCACAAAATTCCAATATAAAATTATGAGGAAATAAAATCTAAATAATTGAACATGAAATAAAGGAAATGAAAAGGGGAATGAACCTGTGGAAGTCATCATCCTTAGGAGCCTTTTTAGGGTAATGGATTTGGACATTTTATGATACCTAGATATTATTGATATTTAATAAGAGCATGGTATAATATTTGATCATAATTTAGATAAGGTAAAAGTCTTGATATAAGTGAAGATAAGAGGGAATGAGGGGTGGTTTTATAGTTTAGGAGAGTTGTGATTTGTGAATATCTAAATAATTATTCTATTGTATCCATAAAGACAATCAACAATGTAGATTCATGTGACCCATAATAGTAATAAGTACATGTCAGTTTGAACTAAGTGTGATTAAATCAGTCATGAGACTGGTAATAGTGAATTTTATTTATAATTTATATATAAAGTCAATTACCGTATTTTACTATTCATCCAAAATTCTTGTATTTTAGAACAATTGAAAAAATTAACCCCAACCATTTTTTGATGTATAAAATTCCATAATTATCTCCAGTTTTTTTAAAAATTTCTTCATGATATGAATAATTAAATTTGTAAATTAAATCATAATTTTTTTGAACAATATTAATTTTATAACAATAATTTTTTAATATCACATTGAAAAATTATTCAAGATCACATTATCTATCAACCATAGGAAAATAAGAAAATAATATGATTTACTATTAATAAAGTTCATATTATTATTGATATTATAATTCAGAAGGTATGTTACTATTCAAAAAACATAAATTTTTATTTATTATAATCTAAATATCTTACTGAACACAATTGTGTATGTCAGTTTTTCAAAATTTAAATCAGAGAGGTAGAGAAATTATGTTTACCAGATGGATTATAATAATGTGGTTTTTTTGGAGACTCTGTGTTTCATTAATTTTTTTCAAATTCCATGGGGTGTCACATTCTCTCCTCCTATAAAAAAATTCATCAAAATTACCAGAATGTTACCTCAAAAAATGATTTGGGTCATTTCATTATAAGATCCGGGAGCTCCCATGTTTACTATTTGATTTTATGATTTTTCAAAAGTATATTTACCATTCGATTCCTCTAATTCCCCAAAACCTATTCTATAGTGTCCAGAATCTAGATAGGCTATTTACAGTAAAATATGTAATGTTCAAATTTTATACCTTCAAATATGAGGACATGTGTTGGGACTCACAGGTACTTTCTCAACAATGAGATATGTAACACATTGTGTACATTGTACTGGCTAGGAGGCATAGCCAAATGATATGAAACAGCTCCAATTCTTTACAAAATTTTGAAAGGCCCTATGTACCTAGGTCTTAGTTTCCCTTTCTTCCAAAATTTTTTAACACACTTCCATTGTGATATATTTAACAAAACATAATCTCCCACATGAAATTCCAAATCCTTCATTCTATTATTAATATAGCTATTTTGTCAACATTGATATTCTTTGATATGTCATGTGATAAACTTTACCATTTTTTTTGTTTCCTCCAAAATCAATAGGCCCACTAGCTTCCCAACACCAACTTCATTGAAACATGATGTTGTAAGACATATCCTTACATACAATGCATTATATGGTTTCAAATGTATATTGTAAGGGAAACTATTACTATAGGAAAACTCCACCAAGGGTAAATACTGATTCCATATACCATGAATGTTGAGAAACCATGATTTCAACATTCCTTCTAATGTTTTGATAATTTTTTCTGATTTCTCACCATCATGAGGGTGATAATAAGTAATCAGTCGAAACACAGTATCTAGGGATTTATAAATAAGTTTCTAGAATTTTTGTGTAAATTGAGGATCATGATCTGAATCTGATGTATAAGGTGATCCTTGAAGTCTTACAACATCTTTGATATAAATTCTTACATGCCACTCCAGTGGGAAATATTTCCATTTAGCAAGAAAATGTAAATATTTTGTTTTCAATCAATGAACACCCATCTTCTATCATTATTCGATGTGTTTTTGGGTATTCCTGTGACAAAATCCAAGGCAACATCATCCCATTTCCATCATGGAATAGGTAGAGGTTTCATGATTCCACTACGATGTTGTCATTCAACCTTTAATTGTTGACAGACTAAAAATCCTGATACATAATCAACTATTTCCTACATCATGTTATCCCACCATAAATGTTTCTCCACTTTTCTATACATTTTAGTGCTACATGGGTGTGAAGCGAAATTTTACCTATGAGAATTATCTAGAAACTCAATTTTTAGCTTCGGTATTGCTGGAACACAAAGCCTCTTCACAAATTTCAGAATTCCATCATCATAGACAAATTCAGCCAATGTCCCGTCATTAACACCATTAATTTTTATATATATTCTCATAATTAGATTGAAATCTTTTAATCCTTTCCAATAGTGATGGTTGGGATGAAAAATAAAAATGTAGGGATGTTTCAACTTCTATGAAAATTTCCAAATCCATATTTTCTAGATCCATAAAAAAGGATCCCTTTCAATCCATATTTTCTTTAGGACTCCGTTATCCATTCTTATCAATGAATAAACTACCTTAATTACCTTTCTTGGGTGGTAGTGTATATACAAATCATAATCCATTAGTAGTTCAATTCATTGTCTTCACTTCATGTTGAGTACTTTCTATGAGAATTCATATTTCATTATATTATAATGTGTATATACCTCATATCATTCACCATTAAGATAATGTCTCTATATCTGTAGAGAAAATATTACAA
Source organism: Viscum album (assembly GCA_963277665.1). Taxonomy (NCBI): domain Eukaryota; kingdom Viridiplantae; phylum Streptophyta; class Magnoliopsida; order Santalales; family Viscaceae; genus Viscum; species Viscum album. The sequence goes on from OY728161.1 coordinate 1,757,888,828, forward strand.
CTGCTAACCCATGATCTTGAGCTGGATAGTTGTGTTTAAAAAAATTTACTACCTTGATGCATATGAAAAAACTATACCATTCTGTACAAGGACAAAACAACTTCCTTCATTTTATTCATCACTATAGATCAAAAACCCATCATTCACTAATAGTATATTATAGATCATAGCATTCATTAATCTCCACTTCAACTCCTCAAAACATTCGTCACATTCTACTCTATATAAGAACATAACCCCATTACAAGTAATAATGGACATTGGTTTAGTTAAATGGGTGATGATCTAAATTAAATGCCTATAACATCCTTCTAATCAAATAAAACTACATACCTGAATTATGTTAATAATAGTTCTCAACTATTTCATAGAATTTGTCTTCATAGGATCAAAAAATATTCCATCCCTAGCAATAATGTGGCCATGAAAGGAAACTAATGGAAGCCAAAATTTACACAATCTATACTTCACATATACTTCATTTCATCTAAGAGTATTCAGAATATTTTTCTCTAGTTACTCTAATGAGCTTCATAGAATTTGTTTTAACAAATTCCATCAATAAATACCACCACAATGTCTTCATGATATTCCTTGAAAACTATATCCATTATATCCATGAAAACAGAGGGTGCATTAGTCAGTCCAAAATGCATTACAACAAACAAATAATTCATATACCTATTTTGAAAATCTATCTTTAGAATGTATTTTTTCCTTGATCATAACACATTGTATCAAAATATGAGGTCAATATTCAAAAAATATTGGGCTCCATGAGGTTGATCAAATAAATCATCAATGTGAGTTAGGGGTTACTTTTTCTTTATTGTGATTGCTTTGATCTCCCTATAGTCAATTAACAACCACAAATATTCATCATTCATTTATCTAAATGAACATAGGCTCCCTATGGAGAGACAGTAGGGTGACTAAACCCTTTATCATTAAATTATTATTGTTATTTCTGTAGTTCTATAAAGTCGACAATGGAAATTTGATAAAAACACTTTAATATTGGCCTTGAACTAGGAATTAAATCGATCGAAAACTCAATTTCCCAAAATAGAATATGTCCTGGTAAATCCACTGGAAACGTGTCAACATATTATTCCCCAATATGTATGTCCTCTATTTGGTCATTACTTTCCTCACCAATTGATATTTTATTCTCTTCCTCCCCAATAATTCATTTCAGTAGTGCTACTAGGGGTTGATCTAGATAAGAATCATTGGGTGAGGTTTCAACTATAAAGATAATGGAGTCAACCCCATTCTCAAAAATCATAACTTCCCTATTCTTAAAATAAATTTTCACATCATAATGTGAAAGAAAAATCATATGAGGGATTATATGAAATTTAATCATGGTCATGATGAGATGGTTTGCATCTAAAGGGAATTTATGTTACAAGAGGTAGACTGATCAACACATCAATGTTGTAATGATACAAACCCTATGAGTTATGACTGACAACTCCTTTATTAAATTAAATTGAACATGTATAATTATCTGGGAAATCAAGGTAGATATAAAAGATTGTGATGATCTTGAATCAAATAAAGAATTTATTATGTTCAAGGAAATGATTAATGTACCTTCCACCACATCGTTTGTAACTTTACCCTCTGTAGTTGTGACAATATAAGATTTACCATGCCCCTATGGCCTTCTTTGGGGATTATTTTCCCAATTCCATGAAAAATATTTTTCATAGTGACATGTATGCCAATAATTTTATCATTAAAACTTGTTATCTTCTTTCTTCCCCATACAATCTTTGTATAGGTGGTTTGTTTATCCTTAAATATTAATAACACTGGTACAGTTCATGAATGTAAAAGTGGATCTGTTCCCAAAATTATCACAGGGTAGAAGACCAAATCTTCCATTCTTTACCATTTCCATATTTCCTTTTTTAGAGTTTTCAGTGTCAATCTTAATCTCTTTATTTCCATTAATAACATCAGACATAAGGAAATCCATTTTTATCTTCAAAGAGAATGAGACTATATCTTCATATGATGAGAAAAAATGGGATGCTAAAGCCCTTATATAGAATTGTTTTCAACCATAAAATAATCGGTCAATATTTTTCATTGGATTATGTAAGTATTATTCTACTTTTCTTTCTACCCATGTGATGTTAGATTCATTCATTGAAACATTTTCACCCTCTTTTAGCCTCAGATTCAGAAACTACCAATCCTTAATAACTTGATGTTTGTGGGGGATTTATTTTTCTAAGACAATTTACTTAAAATAACTATATTCCATATCTTATGTTTCTTCCTCCTCCTTTGTGTTATGAATTAAATACCACCATAGATATACATCTCCCAATAGATGATAAACTACCATGACAACCTTCTATCATTTGTTACTTCCCAAAGTAAGAAATATCTTCTCTAATGAACTTATCCACTGCTACGTTATGAATGGGTTTGTAATCCATTTAAATGATGGAGGTCATTGTTGCATAAAGTAGTCTAGAATAGCTCCTCCACATTGTGGATCTGAATGGTACATATTGTTATGGTTTTTTATCATCACATTTTTTAGTTATCCCTGTATAGTTATATGTTTCTTCGCACCAGTCGCAATAGCAGATACAAGAACGTTATCTAGCATCAGTGGGAAATACCAACATGGAACACATGCATCCATTAAATTTCCATTCCTTATACTGGGCACCATTTATAAATAATTTAATACACTAGATAAGGATATGAATCATAATTTATAATTTTAATGTAGAAAAATACATAGCATTGTTATTTTCAGAATCATAAACATGGTTTCTCTATAGAACAATTTACATTTAAATCTAGAATTATTGTTTGTAATGATATTGTGAATTATTATAAGAATACCCCCTAGTAATATCATTCCAGGTTCACAATAAGGCCCATTATCGTGTTCCAAGATACCCTAGGTAAGGTTTAGAACTCTTTTTCAGGTATTTTACTCCAAGATATATCTATTCCAGAACCACATCCCCCGGTAGTATCCTAATAGGGATTTTATTTTTTAGAATGATCCCAATAATCAATTCCTTAGAAAAAATCCAGTATGATCTTGTCTATTTATCCTCAATGACCATATTATTGTTTTTCCAATAATCTATATATTATAAACATAGTTTCAATGTTTTCTAGTAAACATCAGTTGATATCAACTGTATTGACCCGAACCAAGTTGACCGAAGCCAGTGCCTAATATTATAACATTGTCATATAAACAAGTAATATGCATCCCAAATAACTGAATAGTTTGTCACATTGGAAAAAAGATATAGAAATAATTTCAAAATTAAATATGGAAATTAAATAAATCTTAAAAATTAATATGAAAACATCCATAACTTCTAGATTATCCATTCATTTCATTTATAAAATACCACTTCATGTCATGGGAAAATGAAACATTAAAAAGAGGGTTAGATAAAATTCTAAGTAAGGGTATGAAATTTAGCGGATGATATCATAATCATAAACATTATCTATGTGGATTAACTAAAAACTCATGCCTCTATAATTGAACTTGATAAATTTTTGGAGGAATTAGAGCTATGTAAATAATGTCATAATAAATCATAGTCATGGGTATTATAATTGTTGAATAACCTCATGAACTATAAATTAATAGTTTCATAATGAGGGAATTCATAAATATATACATCACAACCATATAATTAATCCATCGTGGAAGACCGTAGATAATCATTTTTCAAGGCCTTTTTCCAAGAACGTTGTCTGTCTCATGAGACCTAATGATGCATCTAGGGAAAATAAGGGGCCCCAAACATCACATACTATGTCCAATACATTACTTATATTAATGGGGATAAACATTAACATCATATACATTTATATTGAAACTAAAATATGAAATTTTAATAACATTCTCAGAACATTATGAATTAAAACTAACTAGTCGGTGTAAATTGGTGAATTGTTTTAATATAGAACATCCATAGTCAAACTAATCATAAACCACTAAATTAAATATGTTAGATGATATCATAAAATTTTATTCCCTAATATTACATAATAATCATTAATTTTTTAAAACAGTTGAATATACTTTTACAAAATCATCGATTAATTCATGAGATAATTACTCCTTGATTTTGAAAAAAAGAGTTATTTTGAAAAAGTCTTTGTATAAAATGATGCATGAAGTAAGATAGTGATTTTATAATAAAATTTATTTTTTATAAAGTTAAATGACTCAAAAAGATAGATTATATAGTTCCCATGAAAATAGATAAGAATTTGAAAAATTCCTTTTAATTGGGATTGGAATTCGGGATGAATTTTTTTTAAGATCCTTTTAAAACATATAACTCCACAAAAATGAAAGTAGGATTATGGTTGATAACAACATAAAGAATATTATAGTAGATATATATGAGGATCTCATATGAATAAATAAGAAATTAATTTAATTAAGTAGGGAATAAGTGTAACCTGAATGAAAATGGTGGTTCGGGTAGAAAACCAATACCTTATGTCTGAAGGTGTTCCTTATTTGATCTTAATGACCTGAATAATGAAATGTATGTTTATAATTAGTAATCTTAAATACTCCCTTACGTATACATTATTTAGTATACAATTATTATGTCTATTCATATTCTTTTGATGGGTTAATGGATTTAATATAATTATTTGTGTGTTTTTTCATCCTTGGTTTTCATGATCGGTTTACTTATATTCAGGTAAGGAAAAAAATGAAGTATGAGAATAGTTGTCTATAATAGAAGTAGTATGTTATTAGTTAACAACAGGAATATTACATAGTCATAAAATTCATTTTGTTTTGAATGTAGATGAATCATTTTATGAATCTTTATTGACAAAATTTTTGGTTAATTGGTGGTCTTTCATAACAACAAACGAATTTTCATTTATAATCTAATATCATTTGTAAAAAAGGACTTCAGAACCTTAAATAATTTATAATACATAATTTATTTTGTTTCAACAACCGATATTGTTTTATGACCAGAATTGAATACAAAAATATAAATGTTAATGTAGTTGTCCTTTAAAGGGTGAAATTAACACATATGAGATTGTGTTTACATATCAAGTGTAAAAGAAAGGGAAGGAGAGGTGATGAAGAAATATTAATTTACAATTAAATATTTATAATACATGTATGGTACTATAGTCATCTAACCTTTAGATAAAATGATGTTAGTAATGAAAAATAAATGAACGTAACGTGGAATAAAATATATGAAAAAAATAATTTGTATCTGGAAGTAATCTTCCTTGGGAGCCACATTAAGGTAGAGGTATTGTTGTTTTATGTGACCAAGTGATGTGGGATATATGGGAGGATATTGGGAGGATATTTTAGTAGAATTTATGCAAGGAACAATTCATTCTAGGAGTGAAGAGAATATAGAGTACGAGGTCTTTTATAGTGGAGGAGAGTTGCGATTTGTGAATATCTTATTCAGTATTTTATTATTTCCCTCAGTACAAAAAATAATGTTTATTTAGGTGACCCATAATATTAATAATTACAATTGAGTTTTAACCATGTGATCTTGCACCATCCATGATTCATGGAATAATAAATTTAACAGATAATATATATATACGGTAAGTTACTGTATTTAGTCAACATTAAAAATAGAGTATTTCAAGAAATATCCGAAAAAAGTAACCCTAACCAATTTTAAGCTGTACATTTAAAATAAAAACTCTGATTTTGGAAAATAGTTTCATAAAAATGATTATATTATTTCTTACATAACACCACATTTTATTTTTAAAATATAAAATATAAAATAATAATATGTTTTATATCACTTTGAAAAATAAATCAAGGTATCATTATCTTATAAATTTAAGTAAGTAAAATAATAATATGATATTTAATTTATATTATTATTATCTAAAAATATATATAATATATTTAATATATAAAATAAAAGAAATATATCCAAATAAACTTGAAATTATCATATTATATAGGGAAATAATATATGTGACATTTAAAAAATAAAAATCATGAAATTTAAATTTATTTATTTGAAATAAAAAAGAAAAAATATTAAAAATATAATTTTAAAAAAGTATAATACAATTCCAATTAAATATATATAAAATTTTCTGTAATTATTGTACGTTTAAGAACTACGAATCCTTACATTCATATTTAATGAATTATATTATATATTAAAAATATAAATATACATTCATAAAATCATAATCCATCATAATAGACTATGTTATTGTGATCCTCTATTGGTAACATTAATTTATATTCTTCTTCTCTAACCAACTACATAATACTTATTTTTTAAATGAAATCATATACATGTAATTCAGTTTTATATTGTTTATGGGGTTTATTATCAAAACATACTTCATGTTCATTAAAAATATCATTCATTTCATATAACCCCCATGAGGTTTAGGATCTTTTATTATTTTGAATAAATTTAATTACTTTGGAGTCTTTTTTTCTATTCTATAAAATTGTATTCTTTTTTAATATTCTATACAAATTTAATCTTGTGCTACATAGACAACTGACTTATCTCGCATTATAATCAATAGTGTGTTTCTTCGAAACAACTTGTTATTATTATAATTATTTGAAAAATACAGTTATAACCTAGACAAAAATTTTATAATATGAATACTAATATATAATTATATAATATGATTTAGAATGGTTATATATATATATAACAAATTGATAAATAAATATATAATTTTTTGTAAAGTAGATAAGATTTGAAAATAATATTTTCTCAAAAGATGTTGTTTTTTGATCATTTATTGAAATATTATAAAATTATTTTTTCAAAATTTAATAAATTTAATATGATAAAATAAAAATAATTTTGTAATTTATAAATAAAAAATTATCTTGGGGTGAATTTTTGGATTGTTTGAAAAAAATATCATTTTTGGATTAATTGTGAAAAAGACAAAATTTAAATTCAAAACTTTCATTGTATCTAATTTGTATATATAGTTAAATTCTGTTTTAAATTAGTTTTAACGTGAAATTAGTATAATAATACATAAATACATCCAATTTAGGTTATTAGAATAAATTTCACATTAAATTGGATATAAATAAAATTCATGTATTTTAATATTTTTACATTAAAAACTTGTTGTCTCATCCCATCTACGAGAATAATTTTAAAATACATTTTATCACCAATGTGATTGTAACATGAAAAAATGGATTCCATATTTGGAAAAATCATATCTTTTATTGTCTAGTAATTTTAAATTATTTTTCCCAGTTTAATAGTTAATATAATTAAAATTGATTACAGTGATTACGTAAAAAACGAGTTTACCTAGGGACTAAATTTTCACTTAAGGTGAAAATTACCTAAAAACATATAGAAAATAAATTTCCATGAAATAATTAGACCATATATCGTATTTTATAAAACCTGGTTCATTATTGGAGGTACATGATGTAATTGAGACCTCCTAATAGTGTTTACCTTTTGGTATTTACAAGGATGTCACTCTGCCATCATTTTAAAAGGGAATTCAATTTCCCCACTTCTTCAAAGCTATCAAAGCCTCCATCTCTCACAATAACTATTCAAAAATATTACTAAAATTCATTGTTTAGACATATAAGACTAAAATTTGGAATAAATCCAACCAAGTAAGTCATTTGGTGTAATTCAATATAAGGTACCCAAATAAGGGGTTACGTTCATCAATGTGCAAATTTATTATTTCATTATCCTCCAATTTAAATTATTTTTATACCATACATATATAACAAAATAAATATCCGAAATATAGTGACATGGTTTTATGTTAAGTTTATGACCTACAGAATCACAGAAATCGATCAAATATGATATGAAATCATCATTCGTGTTTACATCAGACAACCGATAAGCAAACAGATGTCAGTCTTTCATCCATGACCAACATTCAATATTTGGAATAAATATAAATTTATTGTTTATATATGATATATAATATTTTTTTAATTTATTTTTTATTCTTTTATTATTACATAACACACACCATCAATCTTAGTGGGAATAAGATAATGTTGTTCGAGTTTGTGGTGGACTACTGCCTTTCAAAGCAATGTTATACATTCATGGTTAACATGGAATTTATTGAGGATCATTTTAATAGAAATATGTGATATATATAACATAATAGTGATACATTAATTATAATATAAATATATATATATATATATTATTTATTTTTTAGTCTTTCAATCTGGATGGAAAATGAAAATTGCATTCATGCGCACGTATGACCTACTGCCTCCATGAACGATGTATTTCATTTAATACTTATATATTTTCTATCTTATTATAAATAATTATGGAATAAATATATATAAATATAGGATGTTTATATCATGATTTTCATTCGAAAGAATTTTAAATCTGTATCTATGTTAGTGGACCATGAGTAACAATGAGAACACTTGTATGAAAAAAATACTATTATTTCCCAAAAAGTAACATTAACATCAAATTGTTAAAAAACGAATAATATAATGTTATAAAAAATAATATATTGTATTATACATATGAATATGGTACTTTTAGGGATTTATAATAAATATATAATTATTATATATTATTTTTGATCAATTATGATGAGATTCGGGACTTAATGTGAGTGATTTACATCTAACTATTAACATTTTAAATACCCATGATATATTAACAAACTCATTATTCTATTTCATTTATATACATTCCAGGAATGTAAATTATGATTATCTTATATAAAATTTTAGGTATTTATATATCCATTATAGTAACTCTTTTTCATGGGCTTTATGGTTTATATGCTTCCCAATCGATAAGGGGTTTTATCTAAATTTTCTTTATTTGAGATGTATGTAATGTTAAGCACCTATATTATTTCAAGAGGTGTACATAAATCCCCATTAAGATATAATATAATAAATTGGTTCCAAGATATTATATTTTATGTTTGAGGGAATGTAATTCTCCTATGGGGATTATGATTCAAATTTGTCTAATTGTTATGATTTTATTGCTACAATCTCAATGTTTATCTGTTTTGTTTATGATTATTCTTACATTGATAAAATATTATGATCTCTATGTCAGTAAATATCAATAATTCTCATCTAATTTGGTTATTTATTATATCGTCATGTAATGGGTCTGTTTTCAAAATTGGTTATAATTAATATAAATAATAAAATGTTATTAAAAAATTATACATTATTTTTCAAATTGGTCGAAAATTTGATTTATGTAATATTAGTGTTTTCTAGAATTGATTATGAATATGTTATAACTAGTTTTATTTAATGTAATTTTTTCAATGTTTTTACATTCTTCAAAATGTTATTAAACCTAATCTTTTTTTATCTTCTAATCAACTATTTATTAAATTTTACCGTTAATATAAAAGGAATCATTGTTTTAATATGTACAACATGGAATGAATTTCCAAAATCTATAACACCCCATGATATTATAGTATTTTATTTTCTATAATGTAATTATAAAGCTTGAACAACACACAATACTGAGTTTGAGAACTCCAAGCCTTACCAAACGAGTAGTCCAATAAGCGGTTATGAATAGTATAAACATCATTTTGAATTTTATAAAATACATATAATTTAAATATACATATTTGGTGTTGTTTATACATAATATAATTAAGAATTCAATTTTCAGATAAAAGAAGTATTTTTCAAAGAAATATATTTTACCACCATTTAATGTAGAACCCTTTTTAAATCCAATATTTGAAACATTTTTTTATTCAATTTGTAAAAATCAACTTCTTCATTAGAATTGGGAAAAAATTTGTTTGTATATATTTTTTGTGCTTTTTAGATAACATTCATATTTTAATGAATAGTGAATAATTTTAAATTTTAATAGAATTTTTTTAATAAAAATAATTTATAATGTTTAATTATACATTTGAATTGTTTAGATATATAATTAGATTATATTTTTATCATTTAATTCAATTTTGGTCATTAAAATTAATTTTTCATTTGAATTGGACATAAACACATTACGATTTTTTGATTGATTTATCTTCTCAAAAACCCGCTTTCTAGTTTTGACAAAGGGAATATTTTATAAATATTTAATACAACATCAATGTTTTAAATCTATAAAAATATATATCAATTTTTAGTTTGTTATATTAAAATTATCATTTGGTGAATTTTTGGTATTTTTCTAAAAACATTATATTTTTTATAAATAGTGAAAAATATTGTGTTGACATTAAAGCCCAAAATTAAATTAAATAATTAATTGTATTTAAATTTTTTTTTTAAATTAAATGTAGATACATATTAAATATATAATTCAAATGTAATTCATTTATGTCATTTTATAATAATATTAGATATATAAATGTTTATTTAACTTTTTTACTTTCTTTTACCCACCTTCTAGGCACATTCGCAAATTTACATAAAATGTAATTTTACCACTTCTGTGAATTGAAATTCAAAAATCCTAGAGACATGGATTAAATCAATAAGTAATATATGGTTCAATAGGATCAAAATATTTTTTTATGAATAGTAACTTTTGAATTATATTTACCACTTTTAAAAGAAAATATTTCTTAATGGTAAAAATGACATTATAATTATCCAAACAATTGTCCTAATTCTATTGGATAAGTTTATTTCAACCAAAATCAACCTCAGGAAAAAATGCATTCTTTTTTGATCCACTTGGCTTAGATGAGGGCATTTATTATATTTTATTTAAAAGAGTTAGACGTGTTAAATTCAATGTTTAATAACTAAAAACATTTTAATATTGGGCTAAGAATAATATAAATTCAACTATAAATATTCATTATAAATATAAAAAGGCTTCATAAATCATGGTAAATTAATTAATTTTTTAGACATCAAATAATTAAATTTATTTATGACACAATGATAGTGCAGTAATTACCACATTAATGATTGACTAAAATAATTGATGTAATAAATATTAAAATTAATGTAAATTGAGAATTTTGATGCATTCAAATATTTTTATAGGTCACTATTACATTTCAGGGTTTATTCGATGTATTTTTTCGAAAAAATTTGGTTTTTATGTCATCTAAAAAAACAAATACTAAATAGTGTCAAAATTTACCTAAATGGGTTTTTAAAACTAATACAATTTTATTAAATTATTTAATTGTCCTGAAAAAATATGGATCAGTCAAAAGACTTATATAATGATTGAAATGCCATTAATGAACCACTTTCAGTTCTCTTGTCATTTTATATTATGATTATTAACCTTGTGATATAAAAAACAAGAAGTCATGTTAAATGACAAACTATTGTACTAAAAGTAAAATTTAAAAGATAAGATCAATATGGTGACCTAAACGTGTCTAAAACCTATTGGTTTATAGGATTTAGAACCATCCTTATATTATAATTGAAATAAATCAGTTTTTAGATATTATAAATGGAAAATTATTTTATAATAAAATATTTTTTTGAGCTTTTCCAAAGTGACTCTCACCTCTCTTATAAAAGGGTACATCCCCTTATCATAATTTCACACCTCCAATGTCTTTTTGATCACAAAAACTATACTCAAATATCCTCTCAACTACCCTAACATAAACATTTAGGGATTAATATTATCAAGAAGAAAACCTATGGTTCCGATTTATTTAAATGATAAAAATAGATCCTAAAGAAGTGGAAATTACTTCATCACCTCTTTCAAAGTCCATTTCTTTTTCCACTTCCTATTTCGTAGTTTTTATCATACTAAAATAATATCTAATGTAAATTCTACATAATAATATGTTATTATAAATATAGTATAACCATATTCATTATTTTATCTAGCCTATGAATGACAAAGTCACAAAACATGCTTACATATGGCTTACCGTCTCAACGTCGCGGTGTAGTTTGTTATTCAACACTTCATTATTATAATAGGTATGATAATGAGTATAACTATGGTAAATAATAAATATAACATGTTATTGATTATTTATATATAATATAACATGAAATTACATATTATTTCACCACTAATAGAATGATAATGTCTTTCGTGCGTACATACAACATACCGTCTCCACGACACGATTAGAATTCATTCCCCATCATATAAAATTAAATAATAATTTTCATTTTATGATAATAAAATTTAAATACATAATATAATTATATATATGAATAAAAAAACATCAAATCTATAAAAAAATCTGACTTACATAACATAACATTCAAAGGAAAACGAATCAGTTAACACCCAAAACAATGATAGTACTAAAATATCATTAACCAAGCAATAATAAAAGATCATATATGATATAATATTTTATTTTGTGGTTATTGAATAATTTAACTAATATTATTTCACCATTATATAGGATTTTAACTTACCCACGACAAAGGAAATGTATATGTTAAGGTGTTTTAATCTCACTTTTATTCTCTTGAGATTCATGTTATATTTTCCACTATTTCCTTGTCTGTTGTGTATGTACAACCCCTGATTGTATTGTTTCTCTAATATAAATTAATTTATGGGTATTTACATATTCATAGTATGATCTTTCTTTCATGGGTTTATGTTTCATAAGTTACCAAATCTGTATTGGAATTTCTAATTTCCATTTCCACTCTTTCATTTTTTTTAAATACATCATCGATTATTTACTCCATGATTAGGTACAAAATCACTATTTATTTATCTATTTAGTAATTTAAACTTCCAATTGTGTAGATAATATTTCCATTTACATAATAACTCCATTCGTAAATTCTCAAGTCATTAATTTGAACTTGATAAGAGTAATATTAACTCAATTTCCATTCAATGAGTTAAACATCCAAGTCCTTGGTTTTGTTTTTACAAAAATAAGTGTTAATGTCCTCGGAATGATTTATAATGAATATTAAATAATATAGATTGTATTTATATTTTTCACACATAATTATGTCATTGACTTATCCTTAATCTATGGAAAGGTTCATAATAATGAATTTCTTCTCAATTTACATTCCATGGAGACTACTTTATTGTTATACTCCAATTCACTTTTATATAGTGTATATACTATCTTTTGACATATTATATAATGATTAAATTTATTCTCAAGATATTATAAAGATTTTATTAATGTTATTCATCAATTATTTGTGCTCATGCGTATCTCATTTGGTTAGGAACTCTTTAACTAAAATTAAATTTTAAATACTTATTCTTATAAATCATTCTATTAAATTTCAATGTTTTAAAAATGGTTTTAATGATTTATTTTTATGGACATTAATGATTTGAAATTAATACTCCATTCAAAATATTCAAATTGGTATGGGAAACTGATTCAAAAATCTCTTTTAAATGACACATTTGATATATGGTGCCAATTTAAAATACTATCAAGAAAAAAGGGATATTTACCTCAAATAGTTTTAATTGTTGTTTTCATATATATCAATATCCATCATGGTATTTTATTCTTGATTGAGGTTGATTTAATATAATAAGATCTTCTATATTGTATTTAATGTGTAATGATTGACTATGGATGTAAAATTATTAAACCATTAATTGTTTGCGGTTAAAGTATTGAAATTTAATATTCTAGTATTCATACGATGGAATTGGTTAGATTACACCATTTTCATATGATAAATGTATTGGAGTAAGTATATGATAGGTGGGGCCCGCTATAGCCTCATGATGCATTGGTAGTTCTCATGATAAAAAATACTGTAATGGTAAAAGGCCCGGAAAAAATTATTATTCGTTGTCTTCAAACGAGGACATAACTATGTAGTTATGATGTTCAGCATTATGTATTCTATCCTTATGAAATTATCTATTCATATTACATGTGATTATTCGACTTGAAAAATGTCCATTTGAATAAGTAAATGGAATTAGTTGATTTATCTTTGCAATATTATTTTGATTTTTATCTTTAAAAGGCTTGTGTTTTAGTCTTATTCATTACCTGAAACATTTATTCTAATTTATGATATTTTCTGCTATATAGTTATCATTGTCGACCATTTATGCTCGCCCCATTCTTATGTTTTATTTTTTACAATATCGGATAAAGTATATTATTATTGACCTGCAGGAATATGCTAAGGGATATGAATGTGTTAAAAGGATAAACATGTTGTAGTGTTTTACATTTTATAATATAATATAAAACTTATGTATGTATCTAGTACATCCAAGGATACTAATCTGATTGTAATTTATGGAATTGATCCTTCTGATATGGCCAATGATTTTTAATAATGCACCAACTCTAGGTAACTAGGTTCAGGGTGTTACAATATCATTGACTAATAATTTCTTCTCAGATTCTTTTAATAGTTCTCAAGGATATTTTCATCAATTAATAAATCAATTTTGTCAAGATTCCTTTACAGGTTTTGAATTTTGATTATAAATCATAATTATTTACAAATATTATTATGATATTAAAATAACCATTCATACCAAAATGGATATTTTCCTCTCGAAATGTCTATAAAATATATTTCTAAATTACATTCAATCTTAGATGACATCTAATATTGTAACATAATATTTACTTTTCATATGATTTAATAATTACTTTCATATTATTTATTTAATTATTGATGTTTTGATGACATGATGTTTATGAAACATGTTTCTCTTCCAGATATTTTACAATGATAAGATGCTTTTGGAACTTACTTCTTTTCGTTGGCTATGTTTTAAAAAAAAATCAATGATCCCTATTTTTTCCGATAAGTTATGATATGATTCCATGTTGAGGATTCCAATTTCCAATAATTTTATATTATTGGATGATTGTTTATGATATTCTAGAACACATATTTATGATTTCATTATGTGATAGGTGGGACCAATATATCCAACTAGTGAATTTATTGATGATTTATATCTCATGTGATAGACTTAGTTGGAATTAGGATTGAACACTATTCAATGTAGATCATGGTCCAACATGATTTTATTATGAGTGATCCCTAAATAATAATGCGGTTTGGGGAGTGAACTCATTATATTAAGATTACATAGGAAGTAATTATTGGAAATTATGGAATTAATTTTATATGTTTATTTTTATCACAATTAAATGTTTTATTCCTATGTTTTTCATTCACAACTTATTCCCCTGATTTCCTTCTGATTTAGGTCTTATAGACTACCAATATTTATTCCATGACTCATTTATAATATATTTTATATTTAGGTTCTGATGATAAAATGTTTTACTTATTTTCTCATACCCTTGAGTTCATGTTATTCTTATGGATCTCCCTTGTTTACCCATATAGATCATCTTAGATCACCCTATTCATATGTATTCTTTCAAGAGGTTATAAAGATATGTATTATTATTGATGTGTCTACCAAGGGTTATAGTCATAGATTACATAGTGGGGGATAATGTATCTCACTTAAATACCCATGATTATGATTCTATGTTTCCAAATGCACTAGACTAATATGATTATTGAGCATGTTGTTGTGTAATGTATTATATTTTCCACAAATGTGATGTAATATAATTTTATGAGAAGATAGAGTCTCTATAATTGGTTTTAAAGTCTAAATTTATTTATGATTTTGAATCATTTATGATAAAACAATTGTAGTATCCCTATAGAAATGTGTCTAATGATATGTCTAAGGATAAGTCATGGTATAAGAAGATGAAGTATAATTTTGGAAAGCAGTAGAGTGAGTTGTTTCTTATCAATGAATCTATGTCGAGATAGTAAATGTGGATATGGATATAGAATAGATGTACCTATGGGAAGAAACCAAAAATAAATTTTATTGAGTAAAAATCTATTGGGAAGTAGTGCATGAAAATAGGAATTGCTACAAACTTTGTTTGACACTCCCTAAGTATTTACATTGGAAATTTTAAAACAACTTATAAAATATCATGAAGTATTTAAATAGAAGTTGGCTATGAATGACCTAAAAAATATATGGTGTTAAATTTTTAAAAAGGAATAATAAAATAGAAATCCTATATGTGATTTCCATGATATTTAGATTTCATAAATAATAATTATTTCTTATATTAAGTTTTCATATTTTACATTATTTTTAGAACCTAATGAAACCACATAAATATTTCATTTGATGAGAATAAAAGTTATTATCCTTCAGAGAAGCCAATTGTTATGGGATAAAAAAAATATTTTGAAAATTCTCAAACATATTTCTCAAGATATGAATCATGTAGAACATTCATATTAGGAAAGTAGGGGACATGTATATATTTCTAACTTCATGAGGAAATATACACCTTCTTTCATTGTGTCTTCTGTTCCACTAGTTTCTATAAATTCGATTGGTTCCACTATAATTTTATTCTACATTCTCTTATGTTTATAATAGGATAATTTCATTTGCATGTCTATTGTTTGAAAGGTAAAGTGGATATTTATTAGACTATAATCAAGAATACAAGGTAACAAGATGAAATTGAATCTAGGGATTGGGATGATTTCGATAACTTATTCTTAATTAAGTAATTTCATCGTGTTATTTTTAAGAGGATTTAGAAGAAGCTACTTGATTAAAAGAAAATGTATGATAATTTTTTTTTTGTTCTACAAGGTCAATTTTACAGTACCTGTGAAGTGTGATTCTAGTATTATCATCCAAACTAAAATCAAGGTTGATGTATTCTTCAGTGTCTTAAAAACGAGCTTTTAGAGGGAATTATCCATAAGAGACTTCAGTAGATATGAATAGATTTCATGTTGATATATCAAAGATTAAATGGAGAATGGATTTTTGTATTAATATCATGGTTTTGAAATGAAATGGAAGATAGAGTTCAAAGGAAAATATAAAAACCAAGTAGAAAAGAATATAATTTTCTTTTATACTATATGTGTGAGAAGATGAATAAAGGATCTTTTATTAAGGGTCTAATAATTTTTTTACATTTATAGTGGAAGGTCATCAAGTATTTGATTTATAATGTGAATGGAATAAGTTCTCTAAAAATGAGAATAGAGAGAAATATGCATGAAATGCACCTCCCCCACTTCGGTGCTGAAAGTGTAAGGAGAATGGGAAAATTTATAAACAGTTCCCAAACCCAAGGGTTAATGATGATGATCAATTTTATCAACCTCTTACACTCAAAGCCAATGGAAAACCTCATGTGGTAAATATTTTTGATGTGGGGATTGATAACAACGTGGTAAAAGTTATGTTACCACCCCCCCTTAAATTGCTAATTTTTTATTTAATTCATGATATATAAACTCTTTCATATCTATATAATTTTAAATGGGTATTAATATTCCACTTAAACTACTAGATATGGAATTATCAATGAAAACTCTCAATGATATGATGATTTAATATTTGGTTTATGATTCATCTCTTTTTGACAATTTTTATAATTTGAATCTTGAAAATCTTATCATTTTTTCTGGTTGGATTTGATGTAACCATTGTCATGGATTTTTTTCTATAAATAAATCCCACATCAATTTTTGAATAATGTAAAATAAATATCATTTTTCAATCCAAACTACGATTATCTATCAATGTGATGAAATTTATTAACATTATATATAGATTACATCTACTGTATTGGTTCTAATTCCCACTGACAAAGATTGTTTATCTCAAATGGTTGGGGAGAAAATTGAAATTTATACGTTTCTGGTAATTTAGGATATTTTTAATGACTTTATATGTAGGTTTATTATCATTGAACAAAAATATGATGTTCAGATACCAATATAACTCGTATCTGATTCCACAAAAATTTAATAGATTCCCTATAGAATAGTTCTCATTGAGTTTCACGAATTGAAGAAGAAACTCTAATAAAACCATGATAAGGGATTCATTAATCCATGTGTTCCATATGAGGGTTCACCAGTTCATTTTGTAAAAAAGGAAAAATAGATCAATTGGACTATAAATTGATTATTGGGATCTTAATAAAGATATCCATAAAGAACATGTATAAACTTCCATATATTATTGAATTGTTGTTCAACTTGATAGAGCATAATACTTTTCAAAAATTGATCTTCAGTATAGATATAATGAATTTAGTGTTAAGAAATAAGATATACCCAAGTCAGAATTATATAAAAAGTATAGTCACTTTAAAAATATGGTGATACCATTTGGTGTTATTAATGACCTCATTAACATCATAAACATGATAAATAATTCCTTTAGGGATTTCCTTGATCAATTTTTTGTAGTCTTTATAAGCAATATTCTTATCTTCAATAATTGAATGGATGTGCATGAAGACCAATTCAGAAATGTACTAAATACTCTATGAATTTAGGAAATGTATGAAAAATATAAATATTATGAATTTTTGATCCCTACTGATTAATTTTTGGGTCATATAATTTGAAGATAACGTATATCAGTAGATCCATGGAAGGTATTTTCTATTGAATGCTGGCCTATAAAAATCATTAGGATTGAGATTCAATGTTTTTTTAACAATATTATCAATGGTATTTGGAAAATTTTACATGAATATCTATTCCACTAACAAAAATAACTCGAAATGGAGGCATTTAACTCTAGATAGTTGAATGTAATTAAAATTTAAAGGAATTGAAGATATGGTTAGTTAGTGTTCATGTGCTTACATTACCCTATAATGGTGATAGATTTGAAATCAATATTGATGATTCTATGAAGGTATTGGGATGTGTTATTATTTCTAACAACATGGTTATAGATTATGCCTTTTGAACATCAAATATTTTTGGAAAAATAACCCAAATCATGTTTTGGAATTAAATTAAGTAAATGTTTCATTAAATATATCGAGGTATTATAATTATAGAGATACGATTGATATATATACAAACCATAAAATTGTAAAGTATACATATTCACATTAAATCTATTCAAAAAGTTTCATATAAGATAGTTATAACTGAATAAGGATTATGACCACTTAATAAATTACAACACAATGAAGGGGAACTAGGTGGATACTGCTTTGAGTTGAAATCTTCATAGAAGGTGATCCATTATAAGGATTAAAAAAAATCTAATATTTCTCGATTTATAATTGATAGATCTAGAAACCATGATAGAAGGATAAATATTTTACTTATCTATTGAATGTAAACCATATATCTAAGTTAATATTAAAGAGGTGTAGAAATAATATGTAAAGCTACAAAAAGATGGTTAGAAATGATATTGAGTTTAAAATTTATAGTGCATGAATGATAAGGTTTATGAACATTGAATGAATTCCTTCTATACTAGGTTTTTAAAATATGATTTTAGAGAAAGATCATATTTTAGAGAAAGATCATGTTTCATCATTATCTATTCATCAGATATGTATGAATATGTATAGGGATTTGAATGATTAATTCAGGTGGAATGGCTCTAGTAGAGATATCATAGAGTTTGTATCTCATTTCATGGTATTCCAGAATGTTATGTTTGAATGAAAAACTCTAATGGGATGTTACATACATTACCTATAATTGAATTGAAATGGGATAGAATTAGATTGGATAATTTTCTCAGAATCCCTAATACCATAAAATGGAACAATGTTATATGGTTTTCAATTGACTACATAACCAAAAAAACGCTGGATCGTTATTAGAGAAGACTTCTCTCAAGATTTGCTTTATAGGATATCATTAATGAAGTTGTATGGATGAATGGAGTACATTAATCTATTATATCTATATAGAATTTATGGTTTGCATAAATGTTCTGGAGAATTCTTCATCAAGACCTTGATATTGAATTGAGTTTCATCACTTCTTATCATCCATTGAATAATGGTAAGTCTTAAAGGACAATTAAAACCCTAGAGGCTTTGTTGAGATCATTTTCTCTACATTTCAAAGGTAGATGGGATCAAAAAATTACTCTATTCATGTTTCCTTAAAAAATATATTTCACTAAAGAATTCAGTTTCCACCTTATGGAGTCTAATACTGATGAAATTTAGAACTCCAATGTTCATGAATGAAGATGGATAAAGAATGGTATTTTTACTAGAGATAGAAGTAGAAATGGAAGAGAATGTTGGATCTATTCAACAACATATCAAAGAAGCGTAGAGTAATTAGAAAAGTATTTCTTACAATATTTGACCTAATATAGAATTTCAAGATTATGATAAGGTTTTTCTATGAATATCTCTATGGAATAATTTTATGAAATTTGGGAAGAAGGTGAAACTAATCCCTAGGCATATATGTCCCCTTAAGATCATAATCATATTAAAATGGTAGCCTATATATTAGATCAACTAGAAAAACTATATAATGTCCATGATGAGCTCCATGATTCTCTCATAATGAAATAAATATGTAACACCTCAAATGTACTATACTTAGGGTTCATTATTTTAGAGTAAGATATTAATTATGAGGAACAACTATGTTAAATTTTCGATTGTATAGAGATTGTTTAATTAAACAAGAAAACTCACTTGGTTAATGTTATATGTAAAAACCACCAGTTTTGGGAATCTATGTGGGATCATGAGGATATAATGAAGTATAATTATCGTAATTTTTTTTATTATAGTGACAAATTTATAGGATAAAATTCATTTTATGGTTTTTAGAATATAACACCCTTAGTTTTTATAAATATTTTTGTATTTAAAATAAATTAAATTTCATTTCAGTCTTGAGTGGTATGCTAGACCATGTTAATAGTTTATTAAATTATTCACTAATTTTGACATGTAATTTATGAAACACCGATATATATTGCATTACACACAACACACATTTTCTATGAAACAACATTTTATTATTGAAATTATTTACATAAGATAGTTATAACCTAGACATTATAATTAGTAATATGGATAATAACAAAAGTTTTAATTGTAGATGTATATGGGTTTCATAGAAATAAAAAATATTTATAATTAAATATTTAATTTTTTGTAAAGTTGGTTTTTATTGAAAATGATATTTTCACAAAAGATCTGTTTTTGTCTTTTAAAGAACGTTTATAAAAATAAAATTTGGAAATTTTAGAAATTTAATTTTATAAAATAATACTAATTTTTTAATTCATAATTTATAAATTATCTTATGATTAAATTTCTTTATTTTTATAAAATGTTTTATTTTTGTATGAATAGTGAATTTTTTTTGAATTTTAATTGGAAAATATCATATAATCTAATTTATAAATATTTTTAAAATATATTTAAAACATGTTTTAAATAATAATTATGCAAAGTATATATAAATACATCTTATTCTGTTCATTTAAATAAATTTCACATTGAAATTGGATATAAAAACTTTTTAATGTATTTAACATTTTCAATTTTAAACATGTTGTCACATCCAATATGTAAGTATAATTTTATATTAATTTATAAAAATTACAATATTTAAATTAGTAAAAAACTATTAAATATTTTTAATCATCAAAATATATAATTTAATATATTTTCCACCTAATTTTTGACCAAAATGATTTGTGAAAATAGTTAAATTAAATTACAGTGATTAATGGTAAAACAAGTTAGTCAAAGGGAAAAAATTATCATATGGGGATAAATGCCAAAAAGATATGAACATAACACAATTTATAGTGATTTTATACTAAATACCATATAATATAAAATATGGTTCATTATTGGTGGGTAATTATGTAAGGGAGACCTACCAAATTTGTTTACAGTTTGGTATTTACAAAAATCCCACTCCTCTTCCATTATGAAAGGACCCTTAATATCCCCCCTTATTCGTACCTCTCTAGAACATTGTCTCGAACAATACATATTATAATATATTCCAAAATATCCTACTCTCAACCAAGAATCCTTACATTGTGAATAAATCAGACCTTGTACGTCCTGTCGTGGAAACCAAAAAGAGATATCTGAAGAAGGTGTAACATTCACCAATTTTCATTTTTGTTTTGTTTCCTTCTCCACCTCGTTAAATTATTATGCCTTACGTATAATTAAAAATAATTATACTCAATATTTTGAGTTGATTGTCTATTAATTTCATGACTTAAATGATCAAAAGAATCCCAAAATGGGATACACAATAATCATTTTTTTGTATGGAAGACTACCCCTCTCGAACGGATTGAATTTATTCCTAAATTCTCACCTTTAATGGTTAAAAATTATTATGTATTTATAGTTTAAAAAATATATATATGAAACATATATTTTACTTATTCTTATGTAAATATTATATGAAACATTCATTCATGCATTCCATTTTTTGTGAATATGATAATGTCATTCATGTGTACAGGGGACTACCGCCTAACAAAGAGATGTAATTAATTAATGTATTACAAAGCAGGAATAATGAATGGGTTTAATAGTGATATAATAAAAGTTTATATATATATAATAATATTTTTACTATATGAATATATTTATATATGTATATATCATTTATTTTTCTTTCTTTTAATAAAAAAAATGAAAACAACATTTATACGTATGTACGCCAGACCGTATCCATGAATAATGTATTTAATTTACTACTTCAATATTTTATAGATTATTATAAATAATTATATAATTTATATATATAATATATCTGATATTTATATCATTTTTTTTAATCTATATATGACCAAATCGTGATATAAATAAGAATACCATAAATATTATGTCAAAACATGTATGAAAATAAAATTAGTTATTATAAAAAATGTAACATTAATAAGGAATTTTTAATAAATGATTAGTATAAATTCACTGTTAAATCAATTATTTGATTTTATATATGAATATAACCCTGTTATATATTTATAATAAACTTATATTTATTATACCAGAGTTTTGATTGTGTATGATGTGACTCAATTCCCATGATACATTATTTGCATCTCAATTGTTACATTTGAGAGACAAATTTTTTATTCACAGCGTCATTCATAAATGCAGTTTATATAAATCCCCTTGAAATAACTTCTGTTTCTCCTAATTTTGATTTTTTATATTTACATATTTATTTTATGATCTATCTATCATGGGGTCTATAGTTAAATAATTACCAAAGGTGTAACAAAATTTTTTGTCTCAATTATCTTTCTTTGATACAGATGTTATGTTATGAACCATTATTATTTAACAAGGGGTTTATATTTCCCCATTGACATGTAATATAATTTATTTTTTCATCATTATGATAATTTTTATTTCATGTAATATGTTTACATCTGGGGGATTATGATTGTATGTTACCAAAGTGGTAGTAGGTTATAGCTACAATCTCATCAT
Organism: Viscum album; assembly: GCA_963277665.1. Lineage (NCBI taxonomy): Eukaryota > Viridiplantae > Streptophyta > Magnoliopsida > Santalales > Viscaceae > Viscum > Viscum album. The sequence continues at coordinate 1,757,912,093 of OY728161.1, forward strand.
TTGTTTTTTTAAGAAGATGGTGGCAGGAATTGGTTCCCCAATTCATGCCCCCGAAGGAATTTATTAAAAATAAGAGTAGAATTACAGACTCGAGGTGTAAATGACTTACACCAGCAGGGAATAAAATAGATAACAAATAAAGAAGTCAAGACAATCCAGCAGCAATATGCAGCAAGCCAATATCAAATCCAGCCTTCGTCGTCAAAAATCCTTGAACTTGTGGGTTTCACCACCACAGTTTGGCGCATCATTGTTTTAGCGCAGCTTTGTCCCCATAGGCCCTGGATGGGCATGACTTATTCCTTCTCCTGCCTTGGGTAATATCTCCCGGTGTCGTGCTTGTCCAGTCGGCCACATCATGAGGCTAGAAATGTGGTGGTGGGAAGCTAGTTGATGGCTACCCCTTGGCAGGCCAGTTCTGTGATAATCAGCAGCAATATGCAGCAAGCCAAAATCAAATCTAGCATTTTTCATCAACAATTGCAGTACTAAATGAGGATGGAGAGAAACATTATAGAGGAAGCAATGCATACGGCCTCCAAAGAAGAGCCAGCCAAAAGAAAAAATTCCATAGAACTTGTCCTCCACCAAGGGGATCCTGAATCAAAATGAGTGAGATCTGCACTGAAGCCTTAGCTCATACTCAATCAGAATACCATTGACCAGATCAGAACCGGTTCCAAGAGAGAAGATAAAATAAATCAGAAGCTTAGCAGTAAACCTGAATATAGAAGCCCGGGACAACTAGAAAAAAAAAACTGAAATAACAATCTGCAGACCAGAGTAAAAATCCAGCAGAGAATGATCCATGAAAGTGGCCTCAAACAGACCAAAAGAGAGCAGCCTTTTACTGAGAATCCTTTGAATTGATGGAAATCAGTAAATCTGGAGAATGGGACAGAAAACTCCAAAACAGGGTTAATCAAGACAAAAGCATCAAACAGGTCAGATTCAATTTGATTTGCTATTCATCCTTGATTTTTCAATGGAGATGGATCTTTTAATATAAAGATATTGCTCCTTTGAAATCCTACCTTCCTGAAGCTCCTGCTGATCAATCTGCTGTTGCGTATCCATATGCTTGATCCATTCCTGAAGATCATGTTCATCAAAATGTGGCGAAAAGTAGTACAGAACAGTACTAGAAAGAGATTCTTGAGGCTTATCCTGAGGATCATTAGCAGGTTCTGATATGGGAGTCTCAACTTGATTCTTCTCTTGGGAAGTTTCTACTTTCTTAGCTTTAGAGATGTCCACGGATCTAGTAACAATGGTACGTTCTATGTTTGAGTAGTCTTTGCGTCTTCTAGTTTTTCTTGGATGTGGATTGATGTATCCATCCTCATCTACCAAAGGGTTTTTACCTTTTTTAGCCATATTATTTAAAAAAGATTCTTCCATCTGAATAGGTTGGTCAGTTTCCTCAACAATGGAGTCTAATACATCATTATCTTCTTCCCCTGAATTTTCGTTAGGTACAGCGAAATCCTTTTGTTCTTGAAGGGGAAGGGGATTCTGAGGTTCAGTTTCCTTAGAAGCACTAGAGTTCTGGGATCCAATAGGTTCAATCCTAGAGGGAGTAACCATATTTTCAATATCCGCATTAGTAAAATCTGAAAGTTGATTTTCAGAATTATGAGCATGATCCAATCCACTCGTGCAAACCTTTATATCAACTGGAGCCTTATGACCTTTTTCAACCCAGGTAGGTTTTTTCACCTTGGGACATCTCTGATTCTTGCTACAGAAATTAGGGGGATGGCCAAGCCTGAGACAGTTATGACAATAATCTGGCAATCTCTCATGCAGAATCTCCTGAGAGAAACCAAGTTTACCACTCTGAATCCTAATATGTGAAGGAAAGTGTTTTGAAACATCCACTTCAACACAAATTCTTGCAATAGAAGGCCTATAAAGTGACTTTGTGGCAGAATCAAGTCTCAATGGATTACCAATGAGCTTAGCAATAGGAAACAAAGCATTTTGATTAAAGAGGTGCAATGGCAGTTCGGGAAAACCCAACCAGAGTGGCACAACCGGTGATTCAATGTGCGGATCAAAATCTGGATCCCATTTTAAAACTTTCATAAAACAACCACCAAAAAACCATGATCTACGGACCCATAATCTATAATATTCCGCTTCAGCCTGGAATCAAAAGATTATATGAGTAGAATTTTGGAGTCCTAAATTGAATCCCGAAAATCCCATGGATTCAAGCGCAGAACGAAGATATTTCAGAGAAGGCTTTCGATTCGTGAATTTTCTAATGAGGGTAAAGCGCAAATCCTCGACAAGAGACCTTACCTCAGTTTCTGAGAAGGAAATCGCATCCTTCCCTCTATAACGAAAGAGCATGGGTGAGATTTTGAGCTCTGAAGACTCAGCCTTCTGAGGAACATCATCTACGGATCTTCCAGCAACCACATCTGCAAAGGATCTGACTCGAAGATTAGGGTTTTTCGCTTCCGTCGGGTTCGAGAGGTTCAGCGCTTCAGACTCCATCTTTCCAATCTCATCTTTCGTTGATATTGTTTAAAATTAAATTTCCATTGATGAAATATTATAATCAATCAATAAATAAATCACATGAATTTTTTATCCTATAGTTACTATTGATATTTTCATGTTATGGTACAATTTTCCCACTATTTGGCACAGAATATAAATAAGAAAATAATTTTATTTAAAACAAACATTATTTTTCCATTTTGGTAAAACATTTTGTTCACCCAAATACATTTTTTCCATAAATTGTTTTAAAAAATTTTATAACATGATTTTTAAACGAAATTTTTACCCATTTTTTACATTTTTTCAAAAATTATTTTAAAAGGAATCTTCCTTTCATATTATGATCTTGTCTCTTTAAATTCAATTAAAATAATGAAATGAATATTTTTTAACATTAATAATAATTATACATTTCTCAAATTTAATGATGAATCATTATTTTGAAGGATATTTTATATGGTTTAAAGTATATTTTCATTGAAACCAATTTTCATTATTTTTTTATCTTCCATTATTAGTTATCAATTTTATTTTAAAAAAAAGGATTTCCAAAAAGTATTATTTCTTAAAAATAACCTTTTAAAAAATAAATGATATTTTCCTAAAATAATTATTTTTAAAAGATAATTCAAAAATATTATTCATCTACAACAACCGCTAATCATTTTTTTACATTTTCTAAAGAAAGATTAAGGGTTGCCGGTAACCAATGCATAATTTCTTCACATACACATCACAACTTCAATACCTTCAATTCAAACATAAAATTCAAAAAACCCAAACCAAAAATCAATGAGACAGGCCCTCGATCTGTGCACCTACCATCGTACCACACCTCTATCTGCATATCCCCAGCCATCAGTTCATGGTCCTTCAACACGTGCCACCATTCATAGAAGAATGACGATAGTAATCCACCTTCATCATCACCGAAGCACAGTCCTTACCAACAAACCATCCACCAGACAAACAATCATTTTTTCACAACGCAAAACCCATCCAAATTAATTCAACACATCCAAACGACTCAACACCCAAACTACAAAAACATCACAAATTTGACCAACTGGGAGCTTCCACCACTGAAACACCAGAGGAAGCTAACCGAAAATCACAAACCCCATTCCAAAAAACGAACCAAAATCGCATCCAACCACACGAAAAAAACCAAAAAAAAACACAAAAATTCAAGAAAGCAGCAGTAAAAAACCTTCATCGAAAAACATCAGCCAAACAGATCCACTGCAAGCAAGAATAACAAATCACGTCGCCTCCTTCAAACTACACACAACAACCTGATTCGCCAAACATACCCATAGTCGATGGAGAAGTGTGGAAGAAAGCTTCATCGTAGTGGCTGTAAAATCTAGGAAACAGCCTGCAACAGAGATACGCTGGCTTGGTCATTAGTAGGGATATTATCCAATCATATCTTTATTATTCTTTCTATAATTTTTCCATTTTTGATGGAATTATGTTTATGGTACCCATTTCCCATCCAGTGCTTATATAATGATCTGACTCTGGTGAAACCTACTTCTTTTCATGGTTTATGATTTGATGAAGAAACTCTGAAACCCATCCATTTTACATAGGTTATGATATGATTACATGTCGATGATACCCATTTAATTACATGGGTTACGATATGATAATTTTTTTATAATCTTCTGGAAAAATATGGTTGATTTCATAATGTGATGGGTGGGACATATATCCACCCCAAATGAATTGGTTACATATTTATAACTCATGATATAGGAATGCCTAGAATGGAGAGTAAACATTGTTCAGTAAAGGACTTTGTCTTATAATATGGTCTTGGTAGTGACCGATGACTACTAATTTGGTATGGGGAGTGAATCCAATCTATAAATATTTTCACTACATTTAGCTTTAAATACTATGGAAAAATATATATATGTTTATGTGTTTTAATGAATATCTGCACGCCTATCATAGGCCATGTAAAAAAGCATATTTTTATGTTATCCAAGTGTAGCATAGAGGCTAACCGGGGTTGTCTCACCTGAGGTGCTTTTTCAGTTTATTCACTAAATTAATCTAATTCACTTTAACTACTTATTTTTGGTTGTTTTTGTTTAAAATAAGAATAGAATAGAATTTATGAAAATAAATAAACTGCCAAGATTTATTTCAAATTAATATGAAATGCTATACCGAATGGAATTATAAACGAAATGAAGTTCCACTAAGAAAACATTCTGGGAGCACCTTTTTTTAACAGCATAAAATATTTTTAGTGAACACACTCCATCATATGTGTGCACACCATAGTCAACCCTGATTATGAATTAAAAGTATACTTAGTGATCGCCATGCACACACTCCATACACCTCCTCAATCAATGGTAAATGGTTGTAGATTAAGAAGTTAAACATTAGACAACCACAATGAGGACTATACCCACTATAAATTATCTATAAAATTAATACAATGAATATTAAAAACACTATCTCAGGTTCAAGAACCTTATTACACCCTCGAGATATTCCTTGGATTAGTTACTCTTGGTTATTAATTTTATAGTTCACGATGGTAAGATGACAAGAAGAAAAGAGGGTGGAAGGGTGGACCCAATAATAAAAACAATGCATAAATTTATTTTAAATCTAAATTAAAATTGAAATCTAAAACAAAAATATTGGAAATAAATAAAATAAAAAGAAATGAGGATGATTTGGCCAGCCTCCCTCGATGGAGATCTCCTCCTAGACGCCTTGAAGGAATGGATGAAGAATGAGATGTTTTCAGAAGGAGGTGATGGCCTCCATTTATAGGTAGAATTATGTCCGTCAAAATATTGCACATTGTGGAACCATTAAATTGATTTTTAAAGCATGGAACCCTTCTTCAAGGTTGTTCATTGATATGTTGTTCATTCACCCTCCAGTGGTTCACTCCTTTGGACACATGATAATGAGTTTGGAATTTTTCATTGGAGGTTTATTTTTATGGATGCGGCTTCCAGGAAGCTTCCTTAAAAAATATTACATACAATGGAAGCCTTAATGATTTCCAAACGCCCACACCCAATTGTAATATATCCATACATATATATCAACGTTCTATCTTAGGTGGAAGAACCTCAAATGGATGTGTGTAGCCCACGTTGTGGTTCTGTTACAAAGGCATGGTCTATGATGTTAGCCCGAAAAAATAACCAAAATCATTGATTTGTTAAGCCCTTTAGATTGCCGAATCAACTCCTAGTCCAGAAGACAATGTTAACGGAAATAAAATCAGGATTCTAACCAAATTTGAATATATTTTTTTTGAAAAATACCTATATGATAAAAATTGGTCAAAATTCACGATTTAACCACTTTTTTCATTTATGCTCAAATTAAAAATATAACATAATAATTTGACAAATACCCATAAAATAACACTATGGTGCGATTATAAACAAGTATTTATAGAATAAATTATATGAAAATGTGAGCTTTATCACTCCCCCACACTATAAACATTTCACTACTGGGAAATCATCTTATATCCAAATCAAAATCCACACAACAATAAAATATGAAAAAATATAGATGATCTTAACCAAAATAGAATTGCATCATATATCAACTATATAAAACAATTATCTCCCTTTTTCATCGCAAACATTAATTTTTTTTCAAACTCATAATTCAATTCATGGCCCAATCACTACCTACCTCAAATTGAATTTTATTTCACTCTTTACTCAAGAGAAATTTATTCTATAGATATGATCATACTTGAAAATTTCATGTATCACCATAGGCTCATGAAAATTTTCATTTGTCCACATTGTGTAAAATGAAAATTAATTCACTCATGAGAAATTTAATTAAATTTTCAAATGATTTTTGTCTTAGGTTTGGTGGGAAAATTATTGATAATGTTTCAAGCTAGAAAGTTGAGGATGGACTCTTAAGTACAATGCATGATTAATTCTAGTTAAGAAAAAGAAATTCCTCTCTCAATCCCAATTGAAAATGTGAAAAAACATCAAATTATTTTATGATATGGTATATAAGCTAAGATGTTATTATAATGAATGATATCATATATGTTATCCCTTTTTTTCAAATATCCAGAAAGTCATAGATTTTTTTTTCATTTTTTTCTATTTTTATTTTATTTGTCATGAAGGATGACTGGAATATATAATACAATGAATGAATGAAAATTAATTCCCTTGATTTTTTAGAGCGACATGAGTGATAAAAGAATATATAATGATGAATTCACGATCATCTCTATTTTTTTCATTTTTTTGAAGTTGAGATAAATGATACAAATAAAGCACAATGAAATGGTGACACATGCCCATTTCACATATTTTACAATTCCCAAAATCATGACCCCCACATCGCACCACCCATAAATAATACACATGCCAATGAATGCACACAAAAGGCCCTTCCCCCACACTAAAACGTGAAATATCCATGCCAAAAATAATAAAAGTGTGGGTTGGTAAAGAAAAATTGGCTTGTAATGTGACATAAACCTATAAGAAAATTCATGGAATCTAAGGGCTTACAAAGGATAAATGTAATGGTGGGACTCAAGATAAAATGTGGAAAGATAACGAGATATCTCAATCATTTCAAATACATTCCATGAAATCCAAAGCTTCATAAGAAAATATTCACAAATTCTAGTTCTCAGACAAAATTCATGTTTCCATTAAGAAAGTGTGAGTATTAGGAAGAATATGTAAAAGTGTCATAGAATACCTCATAGTATTGGAAAATATATTTTGAGTCAGTGTTTCATTGGCATGGATTTCAAAAATTATTCAAACTCTTAAAAATACTTGATAATCCATTTTAAGGAAAAAGAATTCATATCCCCAATCAATTAAAATTCATTATTTGAAAAATAATTTCAAAACATTAAAAATCAATATATGTGTGAAAAGTGATATGAATTTTCATTAATGCTCAAAAAACATTTTGGACCAAAAAAATGAAACGAGTTTAAATGATAATCATAAAAAGTGAACTCAATTTTGAATTAATTCTTTAGTTCCCTTCCTACATTTCTTGGGGATTCCTTTTTTCCATCATGATCATACAAAAGATGAATTATTGTATTAGTCACAAGGATTATTTCATTAATTATCAAAATGAATAGAGGGTGAATGCCACATGTTGAAATAATTCCTAATACTAAATTTTAAATCTAAATTACTCATATTGAAAAACAAATTACTCTAAATAAATTAATGGATAAATCATGGTTTGATCCCCCAAGCGGGCCCTATAATCTTTTACTGTCTATAGAGGGAAGTACCAACATTTATCCATAATATTTTGGTGTATGAAGCTTCTTTGACTGGAGACACCACATGTGTCTCTTCTCATCTTGCATTTCTTTTTTCTTTTTGATGAGGACTACATTGATATAGTACACCATATCCACCCCTTGGCTATGTAGTACAACATTCATGGAAGGGGTAAGATTAAGTACATAGGATACTCATAATTTGTTGCTACTTGTGAAACCATTTACTCTTCTAGTGCTGGTTAAAAGGAGCCTTCAGCCTCTTGTCTGTTTTCCTTAGGCTTGAAATCGTAGATCTCATCATGATGGGGATCCTCTAGTAGAAATTAAATGACTTCAAGGAGCTCAAAATGTTCCTCAACAGGTGCTTCATTTTTCACATCATCCACCAAGGTGTAGTATGGTTTATCATAATTTTAAAACTCAACAGAATTAGGATAGATACTCAAATTAGTTACAAGAAAATGAAAACAATATGATTTCAAGAATGTATAACCCTGAGTTGGTTTGTTATTAATATCCTCTTCAATTGAAAGTTCCTCATGGATTTGATCATCACTTGATGGAGGTAGGTAGTAATTATCCTCCATCATTACATGAAATTACACCACTCAGGAGGTTTCATCCATTGTTGTAGTTGGATCTTATTCTTTTCAAGGCTTGGGGAGATCAAGTAGTTCCTCACATTCATTCCAAAATTCATTCAGTTCTTCTTCTTATCACACATGAAGATCAACTAGTAAGGAATTATCATCTATTTATCCAATAATTTTTTGAGTTAGGATGAATTAATCTTTAGGTACTTCAACATTTACCTCCTCTGGTTCATTAATTTCAATAATGAGTGGTAAAATTTCATCATCCACATCCTTAGGTTCTTTCTACTTCTCAAGGTCTAGTTGCTCTTGGGTAGTATGGACATATTATGTTAGCCATTCTATTTGAATCATTAGTCCTTCTAGGTCGTCATTATGTTCATTTAATTGTGCACTATTGTACTCTAAGGCAGGTTCTCTAGTTGATTTTGAACCTATGAGTAGTCATTTCATGCATAGTAATTGTAGTTTGAATACATCATGGAAATTTTACATTCATTATATTTTTCATAAAAAAGTGAAAATCTATCATCAATTTGAAAATAGAATAAGATATGTATAATACTAATTGGATCCTCAGAAATGGTGCCAATTTTGTTTCACGCCTGTCATAGGGTGTGGAAAAAGCGTATCATTTTGTTTTCCTAGTGCAGTATAGAGGCTGACCTAGGTCATCTTACTTGAGAAATATTTTCAGTTCGTTCACTAAATTAATTTAATTCACATAAATTACATCTTTTTGGTTATTTTTATTTAATATAGGAATATAATGGAATTTATGAAAAATATGAAATTCAAAAAATTAATTAAAATAAATATTAAATGCTAAACATAATTGAATTATGTAAGGAAGGATGTTCTCCTAAGAGAACTTTTAGGGAGAACCTTCATTTACCATATTTATATATTCATAGTTAACATACTCCATCTTATGTGTGAACTCCTTAGTATAACCCAATTATGAATGAAAATAATAAATATAAATCTCAAAGCACACCCTCCATGCACCTCCTCAATCGTGGGAAAATTATTGTAGATTAAGAAGATAAAAATTAGACAACCACAATGAGGATTACACCCACTATACATTATCCTTATAATTAACTCAAAGAATATTAAAAACATGGTTTTGGAATCTATAACATGATTAATCCATTGGGATATTCCTTGGATTAGTTACACATGATCAATAATATTATTGTCCACAATGGTATGAGAAGAAGATGAAAAGAGGGTGGATGGGGGACACAATTATAAAAAAATGCATTAATTTAATTGAAATCTAAATTAAAATTGAAAACAAAAACAAAAATAAAGAAAAAAATTAAATAAAATGAAATGGGGAAGATTTTAAGCTGGCCTCCATCACTGGAGATCTCCTCCTTGGTGTGTTGAAGGAATGGAAGGATAATGGGATGTTTTGGGAAAGAGGTGAGGGAATCCTTTTATTGGTATAGTTCTATCCTTCGAATGTTTTCGCATTGTTGAAGCATTAAGTTTTAGTTTCATGTGTGGAACCCTTATTCCATTTTGTTCATAAATATGTTGGTCTTTACTCCTCCAAATTTCAATTCCTTGGGACACCGGATGAATGACTTTGGAAATTTTAATTGGCGATTTCTTTCCTTGGACGCAGCTTCAAGGAAGCTTCCTTCAAAAATATAAAATTCAATTGCGGCCTTATTGTATTCCAAACTCCCCCAAATTAGTTGTAGAGTCGACCCTATATTTCCTTGTTCTATCTTAGGTGTTAGAACCTCAAATATTTAGGTGTAGGCCACATTTTGGATCCGTTACAGTGGTGGTGTCCATGCTGCCCACTCCGAAAATTCTTAATTTTCAATAATTTGTTAAGCCCCATAGATGGAAGAATTAATTCCTTGTCCAGAAGACTAATATGAATACAATAAAATATGGAATCTTAAAAAATTAATCACAAAATTTGGAAATATATTCTATGATAAATTATAAAAATACCCCTATGATAAAAATCTGTCAAAATTCTAGATTTAACCGCATTTTGAATTTAAGGTCAAATTACATCTATAACCTTAAAATGTGACAATTACCCATACAATGACACTATGGTGGGATTAGAAAAAATGAATTTTTGTATAAATTATATGAAAATTTGAGATTCATTACTCCCCCACACTTAATCATTTCACTCTTGGGGAATCATTTTACATCCAAATCAAAATCCACACAATAATAAAAAATGAGTAAATATCAATGATCATATCTAAAATTGAATTCCATCAGCTATCATATATAAATATAAGTTATCTCTCATTTTCATTTCAATAATTCATAATTATTCAACTTCATAAATCATCCCATGGCCCAATAAAAACCTACCTCACAATAAATTTTATGTCACTCTTCAGTCAAGATTAATTGATTCTATTGTTGTGCTCATTATTGGTAAATGCATGTATCACCATAGGCTTGTGAAAATCCACATTTGTCCATAGAGTGAATCATGAAAATAAAATAAATCATGAGGTAATTAATTAAAGGCTTAAATGATTATGTATCTAAGGTTTGGTGAAAAAATTATTGAAAATGTTTCAGGCTATAAGGTGGTTGATGGACTCTCAAGTACGGTGCATGATTAATTCAATTGAAAACACATGAAATTCATCTATCAATACCACATGTAAATGTGAAAAACAACATCACACTCTTTTATGACATGGTACATGATCCAATAGGTGATTATAATGAATGATATCATCTAATATCTCCCTTCTGTTTCAATGCTCCGGAAATGCATAACAATATTTTCCTTATTTTCTTTATTTTAATTTTTTGTTATCTTTTTCAGGGAGGATGAGTAGAAAATTTAACACAATTAATGATTAAAAATTTGTAACCTTGATTTTGAGAGGGACATGAGTCATAAAAGAATGTACAATGAATAATTCAAGCTCATATCAATTTTCATTCTATTTTTTGAAGGAGAAATTGATGAATCAAATAAAGCACAACAAAATGACAACACATGACAATTCTCTTATTCTACACTACCCAAAATATTGACAAAAAAATTTCACCCCAAATAAATAAAACACATCCTAATGAACTCACATGAAGGACCCTTCCCCACATTCATACATGAAATATCCATGCAAAAAATACTAAAATTTCATGTAGGAAAGGAAAATTGGGCTTGTAATGTGTCTTAAACCTGTAAGAAAATTTATGGAATCTAAGGGTATATGAAGGATAAATTTAAAATTGGGTCTCAATATAAAATGTTGATATCCAAAGATATCCCTCAATCATTTCAAATACATTCCATAAAATCCAATGCTTCAAAAGGGAATATTCACAAATTCTGGTTCTCACACAAAATTTATGTTTCCCAAAAAAATGTATGGATATTAGGAAGAATATGTAAAAGTGGCGTAGAATACCTGATAAGATTGGAAAAAATATTTTGAGTTAGTGTTTCATGGGCAATGATTTTAAAAAATAATCAAACTCATAAAAATTCTTGATAATCAATTTCAAGGAAAATGAATTTAAATCAACAATAATATAAAATTCATTATTTCAAGAATCATTTCAACTCGTTCAAAATCAATTTATGCATGGAAAGTGAAATGAATATTCATTAAAGATAAAATTATATTTTTGAAAAAAATGATAGGAGTTTAAATTATAATCATTAAAAGTGAACTCCCTTTTGGATTAATGATTTATCTCCCTTCATACAATTATTGGAGCCTCTTACTTCCATCATTATCCTAAAGAAGAATAATTACTCAATTAATCACAAGGATTATTTCATTTATTCTCAAAATGAAATGAGGTACTTGGACACATGTTGGACATATTACTTATACCAAATTTTAAATCTAAATTACTAATATTGAAAAATAAATTACTATAATGCAAGTAATGGATAAATCATGGTATCATCCCCATAGTGGGTCCGAGCATCCTTTACTACCTCCAAAGGGTTGTACCAGCTTTTATATATAATCGGTCAGTGTATGAAGCATATTTTATTTGAACCACCACATGTGGATCTTCCCCGATTGCATTTCATTGTTCTTGTTGAGGGGGACTCCATGGATAGAGTACACCAGATCCACCACCTTTGTAATGTGATATAGCATGCATGTGGTGGAGGGGGTGGATGAATTACAGATCCTCCCCAACATTTTTTTCTACTTGTTAAACCATCTTTCCTTCCATCACTTGCTTTAAAGAGGATTTAGCCTCTTGTCTATTTTCCTTCGGCTCAACAACTTGGATGTATTAATGATGGGGCTCCTCCAATAGATATTCAATGACTTCACGGAGCTCCATAAGTTCATCAACAGGTGATTCATTTTTCACATCATCATCCTAGGTGTAGTATGATTTTTATGAATCAAAAAATTCAACATAATTAAGAGAGATACTCAAATTTTTTCAACAAAATTAATAGAATTTTAGTTCAAGAATGTATCTCCCTAAGTTGGTTCGGTATTAATATCCTCTACCATTGAATGATCCTCTTAGAGTTGTTCTTCACTCGATGGAGCTAGGTAGTCATGATCCTCTATCATAACTTCAAATTCCACCACTCAGGTGGTTTCTTCCTTCGATGATGCTTGGTCTTCCTCTTTACATGGATTGGGGTGATCAACAAGTTCCTCACATTCATTCCAAAATTCATCGAGATCTTGTTGATCTCCCCCATGTAGCTCAGAAAGTAAGACCTTTTCATCTATCACTCCATTAATTGGTTGAGCGAGGATGAATTAATCATTTAGTTCCTCAACATTTACCTCATATGGTTCATTAATATCAATGATGAGTGGTGAAATTACTTAAACCACTTCCTTAGGTTCTTTCTCCTGCTCATGATCAGGTTTCTCTTTGGTAGTATAGACATATTCTGTTAGCCTTTCTATTTGAATCCTTAGTCCTTCTATGACCTCTTTATGTTCATTCACCTGAGCTCTATTGTACTCTAAAGATGCATCATCTTGTTGTTATTTCACCTGTGGGTAGTCATTCCATGAATAGTAATTGTAGTTTGGATACATCATAGAAATTTTACTTTTTCAAATTTTTTTAAAATTGAAAATATATCTACTATATGTAAATTGAAAAAAAAAATTAAAATACTTATTGGATTCCCAGAAACGATGCCAGTTTTGACGTACGCTAGTTGTAGGGAATCGAAATAGTGTATTTTTATGTTTTCCTAGTGCAACATAGATGCTGACCAAGGGCATCTCACTTGAGAATATTTTTCAGTTTCTTCCCTCACATAACATAATTCACATTAAATACTTCTTTTTGGTTGTTTTTATTGAATATATGAATACAATGGAATTAAAAAAAATGAAATTCAAAAATTACATTCAAAATAATAGTAAATGCTAAACAGAATGAAGTAATGGAAGAAACGAATTTCTCCCGAGAGAAATATTAGGGAGCACCTTCATTGACCAACTTCAAATATTCTTATTAACTGCACTCCGTAGTATGTGTGAAAACATTAGTCTACCCCGGTTAGGAATGAAAATTCAAAATAGAAATCACCAAGAACGTATCCATCCACCTCCCCAATTGGCGAAAAACTGCTGTAGATTATGATGTTAAAAATTAGACAACCACAATGACGATTAAACCCACTATAAATCAACATTATAATTAAATCAAAGAATTTTAAAAACATAGTCTTTGGTTCAAGAACATGATTAATCCATCGGGATATTCCTTAGATTAGTTACACATGATCATTAGTATTATAGTTCACGATGGTATGATGTTAAGAAGAAATGTTTTTGGATGGGTGGACACAATAATAAAAACAATTCATTAATTTATTTTAAATCTAAATTATAATTAAAATATAAAACAAAAATAAAGAAAATAAATAAATTAAAATTAAATGGGGAAGATTTTTAGCCATCCTCCCTAAGTGGAGATCTCTTCATTGGTTCCCTGAATGAATGGATGAAGAATGGGATGTTTTGCGAAGGAAGCGGTGTCTCATTTTTCCGGCCAAATTCTGTCCTTCAAATGATTTCGCATTGTTGAATAATTACATGAATGTTTCATGAATGTACCCCTTCTTAAATGTTGCTTATAAACATGTTGGTCATTCACCCTCCAAATATCTTCTCTTTTGGACATAGAATGAATGAGTTAGGAATTTTTAATTGGCTGTTTTTGTTTCTGGACACAGCTTCCAGGAAACTTACTTCAAAAATATAACAGTTAATGACATATTTAATGAATTTCAAACTCTACAAATTTTGTTTTAGAGCTGTCATTATCTGGCGTTGTTTTATCCATGATAAAAGAACCTCAAATGGATATGTGTAGGCCATGTTGTGGATCCATTACGGTGGTGGGGTCCAAGCTGTTCGCTTGGAAAAATAATACACATCATTGATTTGTTAAGAACTTTTGATGGCCAAATCAATTCAAGATCTAGATGGAAAGGTTGATGGAACTAAAATCAAGATTCTAGAAAAAAATTTAATCACAAAATTTGGACATATATTTTATGACAAATGACATAAATACCCCTATGTTAAAAATCTGTCAAAATTCCAGATTTAATCGCTTTTTTCATTTAAGGTCAAATTACCAATATAACCAAAAAAATGTGACAATTACCACTACAATAACTCTATGCTGGGATGATTAACAATTATTTATAGTATAAAATATATGGAAATGTGAGCATCATAAAAAATTCAATGTTTTATCGATGTTTTTTTCTATTATTGATTATGATCATGATTATATTAGGTTTCATGTCTTATGAACATCCAATATTTATTCCATGAATGATGTATATGATCATTGATATTCAAGGTATGATATTTAAATTATATAATTATATTCTCATACAATTAATTTCATATTTTTCTTATAAATCTTGTTTGTTAATCAAAACTAAGCTTCTTATATCGCCCTTTTCATATTTTTCATTTCATTGGTTATCAAAATATTTGTTATATACTTTGTTTTTAAGATGGGTTCTAGTCATGGATAAACTAGTCTAAGTGAATTTATCTCACTTATGTTCTAGTGTTTAGGTTTAGGTGTCTCTAAATACTATAAACTCATATGGTATTTGGGCATTTATTTGTGTATTGTATTATATATTCTTCAAAATGATATAATTTATATAAATTAGAATCCTGGGTTAGTATATGTCTCATGAATTCATGTGTAAAAAATATATTATCATCCATCTACTACATTAGACATATAATATACCATCTTTTTCATTAGAAAAAAACCATATTGTTCATCTTACTCATTATAACTAGTATCAATCAACCAAGAGTTGTTGAAATATGTAAATTGTAATAAATAATTATATATTGTCCTCTAAAAATTTCTCCATGAAGTACCTTTTGGATATTTTTGAAGGATTTATATTTTTTATAGCTATTAATGGAGACGAATGGATGTATTTTAGAATATATTATTCAGGTGTTAGAATGTTTTTGAGGTAGACTAAATATGTCTCCGAAGGAAATAGGAGGATGGACCATGGATCGAGAATTTTGATTGTCTTGAAATATTATTATCTATGGTGTTTTGATGATATTTAGCTTATTTTATAATATATTCTGGTTTGGTAAGATAATTTTTTCATCATGTAATATATCTCATATTCATATGTTATTTGGTGGATTTGATAATATTCTAGTTTTTATAGAGTGTGGTTATTTCATAAGATACTGAGTTTTTATAAGATATTTCACGAATGTGAGATACCTCAATTTTCTAAGATATTTGATGTAGTGTAATAAAACTATGTTTTACTATACACTGAGTTCACATAATAAATTATCACATAATTTAATACCCGAATTATCAAAAATATAATAACTATGAACTTCTGATGGATGTTTTTAGAAATCCAATTAGGATAAGGTTGTCATTATTTAATAAATATAAAATTGATGGATTTGATTAAATTTTAGTGTAAATAATAAAATTATGGGTTTTTACAAAATGAAGAATAGACATGCCATAGTAGAAGGTGACATGCAATAAAGATCAATAATTTTCAGAATGGAAGGAATTCAAAAACCATAATTGATTTCACAAATTCTATATATGAGAATTAAACACTATGATTTTTATGAATATTTGACAAGAGGATCTTATTAAATTATCATGGGGTGATATTTACAGGATTTTAAATTCATAAATTTATAATGAAATTATAGAGATAAAACTAGATAGTTTTTCTTTTTCTTATGTGTATAATTAATTATAATTCCACAAAATTATGATGATTTATATATTTAAATTTGAAAAAATTGACTTGGGAACTGTGTGTTAATATAAAATGGTTATGTAATGGAGGGATAATTGTTAATTAATTGAGAAGTTATGTTGATAATCTTCCACATTGTATACTTTTTTTATTTACAATAGATAATATAAAGTATACTGACCTATTATATAATTGATATTTCTCATTAGTTCAATATAATAAGATTTTTTGGATAATCATATTAACACTTTCGACGAAGCAATAATAAGATCATATCATTTGTGGATGTTTTTAGGAATGGGCTAATCATTTTTAATACATTTGATATGTTAGACCTACTGTTAATGAAATGATACTATTTTGGAAGATGGTGACCTTCCAAAAAATGTGTGATCGTTTATATTATAATATCTAGTTCAATACGAAATATTTTTTAGTCATATTCATGAATGAGGCTAAATTGTTTTGATTGGTGTCTTTGGTTTCCATAACAACCCATCATAGTTGTCATTTTGTATAATTTCAAGGACATACGCTACCCCTGTATTTTACTACCATATAAATCCTTACATGTGTTATGGAAGAACAACCCCACTCTCTTACATTCCCTTTGAAATTTTGTGATAATATAAAATTCCTATCTAATCCAAAACTCAGCAATGAGTGGTATGTCACATAAAAAACCCATGTAAAAATATTGTGTGTTATGACATTATTTCAATATAGATTCATACATAGTGAGGGTGTTTTTAGACTAACTGGATAAAAAATTTCAAAGTCCCACACATTTAATTATAATGAAATTGTAACATTTGTACCACTAATTCACCATAGAGTTGTACTTCAATTTAACTAGGCACATCATACCACATGATTTCAATATCCAACAAGAAAATTTCCATTGATAATTCATGTCCATATATTTAACCAGTATTCTATATTATCTCAAAACATTAATTGTAAATATAGAATATTTTTTTATTTCAAAAATATTTCAAGATTTTCTATATGGTACGGGATTCAAAAAATAATTTATGCCCTGAATGTTTAAAAAATCATTAAAGAATAGCGATCCAAATACATCAAATAGTATAATAGTTCTACTTCATTTTCATAATTCATTATCAACAAATATGGATATAAAATAATATTAATTATATAATTAAATATTCAATATGATATAAATATGTATTTTATTATGAACAAACATTATGTGAAAATAATTCCACAATTTATTTGATAAATGTTTTTATCTCCATCCCATTTCGAGATTCAATATTAATAAATATTTTAGTTTATGTCATCAATTATTCAATTTATGGGTAAACAAATATTACTATTGAATAAAATATTCCTATTTTATGACTTATCAATAAATCGAATATTGAAAATGAAAATAATTTTATAACATCATAGATTAGTTTTAATATGATTGTTGATTTATATTTTTCCAAAGAACGACTTGTTTTATTATTGTCATATCAAAATAAATTTAATCTTATCTATATAAAATCTAAATTCTTCAATGAAATGGTTAAACACTCATTGGCATTATTACCCATATCAATAGACCCTACTCGATGAACATTAATTTTTATATAATAATTAAAATTTCCATGGTACCTATTCAATAATGGTATTAAATTCCCATCATATAAATTGTAATTATTACTATGAAAATTACATGAAATGAAATATAAAAAAATCCAAAAAACCACTATATGGTTTACATCCATCAGTAATTTAATATTTCTCCCAAAATAGTTCCTATACAAAATAATGAGTCAAATTAATCATCAAAGATAAAAATGAAATAATAAATATCATCTCAAAAGAAAAAATAATTATTTTGTTCCTTCATTATGTTTTTAAAGATCAACAAGAATTAATGATATCTCACTATGTGGTACCAGAAAAATAAAATGGTCTTCTTGAATTATAGTTATCATATTAAGTAATAAATTATTTATTTATAATGGTATTAACTTCTCCATCAATATAAATAATTCATGACATTTAATTATTTGAAAATTATGATTTTTTAATTAAAAAATATATACACATTGTACTTAAAATTAAATTAGGAATATTAACTTTATTTAATCTATAATGAATAATATCTTTTTCCTTTATATTTACTGTGAAAATAATATATGAAACATTTTATTTTAATTTTATAATATATTTCACACAATATGCATTTCCTATAAATATTTAAATGAATTTATTTTATATTTGGATTTTACTTTCTTATTAATTAATTAAAAAAGAAGTATTTTTCAATAGATATAGGATCTTCCAATTACTATTATTATGGATTTTATTAAGGTGTTTACTTTGGGTTTTGATCATTATTGTCATATTCAATGATTTTTGGGTTTTTGGGTACTATTTTGGTGTTTTAGATTATACATTTTTTTGTGAGGATCTCTATGTTTTCTTTTCCATTGAATGATGGAACTCTCTTTCAGTCTTCACCTTACCTACCCCATTTATTCAGTCAATTGTTTTTGGGGATATGTAATATTTTCTGTTGATCTGCACAATTGTAAGGTTTTTGTGAGAAAATTTCTAATATCCAGGTTCCATATCATGACTGTTAAAGAAGTTAGTTTCAAATTCATATTGGTTTCATGTTAAAGAAATGTTGTATATTTGGTCATAATCATTTTACCAATGCCAAAAAGGGAATTGTGAATAATTTGATATCACATAGTATGTATTTAGGGGGTCATGGATATATATAGTGTAGATATAGATAATATGTTTATGAAGGAGATTGATTGACATTATATGCCTTTTATTAATTATTTAGTTGGTAATACACAAATAGGGGATGAGAATCCAATTTTGGTTTTTTGGAAACTAAATATTGAAGGTGGTGGAGGCTCTCCATCATATTTCTATTCACTACATGATATTGAGTGATCCTATCTCTTCCTTCCTATATTCAAGAGTGATAATAAACTAATCCATGTGATGAATCCAGGTTATTATTCATATATCAAAGGATCTGTGTTGCATTGATAAAAAATATTGTCTAAGAACCATCAAATCACTGCATAAGCACATGGATTTTTGTGATCGATGCATCTATAGACAATTGAAGAACATTAAGATGATCTATAGAGATCCAAATTTTCTCATACAAGAAACATTCACCATCGATTACCTATTGTTGATTGAGTCATAAAATTGAATGAGAATTTTTTTGTTCTATAATTTTCTTAATATTATTACACATGATCTTCAACACTTATACCAAGCTATTAATCACATGATATGACTTAGTTACATAGATCTGGTGATGAAAATTTATAAATCTATATCTCATATACTTTCATTACACCCAAATTTACCTTAAATTCTTATCTTAAAATTTTCATCATTATTTAGGCCAATGAAATAATAAATCTTCAATAAAATTATATAGGTGGAATCAATATAGGACAATTTCCATATGTAGAGATACAATATCATATATGATGGTGAATATATAACTATCTAGAGATAAAAAGTTTCATAGAAAATTCCTTTTCTTGTTTTGAAATTTTAAAAACATTTATATATCTATTAATTTTTCATTAAAGGTAGTCATCCAGTGGTTTTCTTATATATAACCATGAACATAAACAAGATGTTTAGTGGTTGAAATAGTTTCCCCACAAGTAATTTTATTTGTCAAATCAGTGTATTTTACATAAACTTATGTACATATTGATAAATTTAATATTCTTTCGAAAGAGTAAATGTCATTGGCTTTGAAAAATAATAATAATGGGACATGTCGTGTAGACTGTACCGCTAACAATACTTGAGACTTATTGCCATAGAGCTGACGGCCTCAGGTTGAGCCCTACTGCCATAGCCAATGCCATCACATTGCATCCCACTGTGGCCCACTAGAATGCACCCATTCCACCTCTACCCCACAATGTGGACCCACTCATTGTGCGGCATTGACCTACATGGCCACTCCTATTGAATCCCCCCCAGCAATGAACCTCACGTTTTGTTGGTCAGACCTTCCATCCTTCTCTACATGAGGTGGAATAAGGTAGTGCATTCAGCCTAGTATACCACAATTTGAAATGAATATGCTTGGCCATGACTGACTCACCCTTCCTCTCTAGGCCTCTCGGGAGCATTGGACCCGAAACTAATTTATAAAAATTCCCAAATATTATGTTGATGTTTTTAGAATATTATGGGACCAAAAAACATAAATTATTTGAAATAAAAATAATATAACTTTTCTTATTTCATTTAATATCATTTGACATATATAAATCACAATTTTTTTGTGAATTTAATTTGAATGTTTCCAAATTGAGAGAATCAAATGACCAATGTAATTTATTTATATAATTAACTATTCCAATATCATGTGATAAGTAAGTGTTAATTTATTTTAGATGGAAAATGAATATTCTATATTCCATATTCACTACAAAAAATCGGATTATTTAGCATTATAGATTTAATAGCACTAGCTAAAAATTTTGTTAAAACCCCATTTGTTAGCATTTGTAAAAACATCATTAAAGAATGACTTTAATAGTGCTAAAAAAGCTCTGTTAAGGGGGAACTTTATCGCATCTTATTTAAAATAATTGATAAAGGCCCCCTATCTGCACTGGTAATATTGAACTGATAATGGGGTCCCTTAATCATCCTTTGTAAAAACCACTAATAAAAGTTGGGGGTCATTATCATCTATTTTTTCGAAGAGTTGATAGTCCCCAGCCGATTATCAACTTTTTTTACTAGTACTGAGAAATTATAATTTCGAAAAAATTATATGTCATTAAAAATATATATATATATATATTTTAATATTTTAAAATATTTATATCGATAAAAATATAATATATAGATTTTAAATATATTTTTAATAATGCTAAATTGTCATTTACACATAATAAATATGATATTTAGTGACAATAGATTATAAAATTATAAAAAAATATTTATAATTAATAACTTTTTAATTATTATAATGTAATAGCAATTTAATAACAATTTAAAGTTAAAAACTTTATAAATTAACAATAAATCTAAAATAATTTGAAAACATTACTTGAATTTTAGAGGGTAATATCTTTCGATCCAGATGTTCATTTGGGCTCTACCACATATCAAATCAGAGAATCTTAAGTGCTCCAGGCCATAACAACTAGGTGGATCATTTGTTGCATTCTTTAGGCTAGAAAAGGCCTAGAAGGCCACTAGAATTGTGTTCTTAATCAAGGCACCTTAGTTTTTATATCATTCATTGAAATTCCATCCTCGTCAATGGGGTTTGTTTTACCATTTTGAGTAGGGGCTGAATATATTCATAAGGTTTACATTTATTATAATAATTTTGATGTTTTCTTGTTTTTTATACATTACTATTATTTATAATCCAACATATAACAATATATACTTTTTTTAATATATTCACAAATAAAAATTTATTTTTATAAATTAATATTTAATCATATATTGATATGATATATATTTATCAATATATTCCCTATCTAAATAAAAAATAATTTCTATTTTATTTGAAATAGATATGTATGGTTATTAATATATCTCTACAATTTTTTTAAATAATTTATATATTTATATATATTTGTGTATTGAATAACAGATATATATATATAATATAACATATTTATATAATGGTTAATATTTAATATATGTAAATAAATATAAACATTTATAGTTATATTTATATATGGAAACAAACACACACACACACACACATATATATGTTTATACATATTTATAAACACAAACATACATAGACAAAGAAATATTTATTATATGTGTATTAAAATATATATATATATATATTAACGTGTATCAAAGATTAAAGAAATATATATATATCAATAAATGTAAAACACAACAACATAGGGGAGTTGAAAATATGTAGGTTTATAAGCTTCTGGTCTCTGGTTCAAAACTGTGTGGAGGATGGGGCATGCATGGGAGGGTGAGATTACCTAAATAAATTATATGTGGGGAATCACTGATAGGGGGAGTGATTACAAAAAGAGGGCATGAAATCAATACTTGTCTCCCTTATAAAGAGGGCCTTTAAAATTTATAAAAAAGTGATGATGAAATATCCCTTTTGGAGTTCTAAAATTTAGTTGAAAAAGGCCCCTTTTTTCTAGATACTTTTAGAATTGTTAATGGGGGCCATTATTAGTGATTTTGAAGAGTGTTGTTAAATCCTACTCTAACGAACTGTTGTGATAAATTTTTTAAACAATGTTTTTCAATTTTATAAACAAAACTATTTGTATAACAATATTTTGTTTATTCAGATATCAAAACACATTTTTTTTCAAAAAATGTTTTCCAGTCCCATGGTTAGTATTGTGCTGCACCAGAAACAAAATATTTCAGGAATATGATGTTGTTGTTCGATGTGAGTTTTTATTTTCCTTAATCAATGATAGAAGGATGTTGTTGAGATTGAATGAATATGGTGAATGAAGAAGTAATTGTATGGCAGATGTGTTTTGAAAGATGATGTTGATGAAGATTGTGAAGTTAGAAGATAGAATGTTTTTGAAAAAAATATAGACCAAATTAGATGATTATTTAATGATAAAAAAGTTCTCCAAAATTTAGAAAACTTTAATCATAAATTTATTTGGAGATATGATGTAATTATTCATAAATTCTATTAATAGAAATGTTTTAGAAATTAGATTCATTGAAATTTTATAGATTTCAAATTCACTGAAAATAGATAGAAATTGGATTCACTGAAGCATTTGGATTTACTAAATAATTATAAATTTTAGATTCACTGAAAATAAATATAAATTGGATTCACAAGATGAAATCAGATTCATAATAAAGGAGACAAAAATTAGTTTCACTCAAATTAAAATTCCAGTAGTTGAGGATGTCAATCATAAAATACATATTTTAATAAATATAGGATATATTTATGGAGATTTAATGAAGTAAAATTAGAATTTTTAAATTGGGGAGTTTTTTGAGATTTGAGATTTAATAAATCAGGAATGCTTCCATGTTTCACACCATTGGTTTTGGATTTTCATATAAATACATTGTCAGATAATTTAATAATTTAATATGTTCAACATACTGATAAAAGGTGGAGCGGTGGTGAAATCAATTTGAATGTTCACATATAATTGAATATGAAATATATTGATCATTCTACCAGAGATTGAGTTTAGCCTCATTGATCAATGATTCAGATCTAGCATTATGGTTATTAGAAAATCAGATCTAGCTATTTTCAAAAAATCATATACGAAATCATATTCCTGATATAATCAGATATATAATTCTGAGAAAATCCGATCATTTATTATGGAAAAATAAGACCCTGAATTCTCTGAAAAATTGATCATGAATTATGATAAACTAATAAAATTTTTTAAACAAATCATATCCCAAATTTTGAGAAAATATTATATAGAATTTATAGAAAATAGTATCCATCAATTAGAGAAATTGGATCCCACATTCTAAGAAAATTGAATCCAATATTCTGAGAACATCTGATCCAAAATTCTGAACATATCAGATCCAGAAATCTAAGAATATCAGAAGTAGAATTATAATAAAATATGATCCAACATTATGATAGAATCAGATTTATCATTTTGAAAATATTTGATCTTGTATTCTTTAAAAATCATTTCATGCATTCTGAGAAAATAAAATCAGATCAAGCCGAATCGGGCTAAGTATTCGGTTGAAGAAATTATGGACAAGATTACATAATGAATTATTCTATTATTTGTCTCAATTTTTTAATAAGGAATAATTTTATATTAACGGGATTTAGTATAATCATTCATATCGAGAGATAAATGATTTTTAACAGGTGATTGATCATGTTATATTCACTTCTTCATAATAGTATATTTCTATAAACCTTTGTTAGTGGTTATGGAATGGACCTAGGATCTCAAACTGAGGTCGAACCATATAAATAATTTGTTCTATTCATTCATTTCTATTTTATAGGCATTATTATTTCATAAATGTTGATATGGAAATAAATAGTAACTAGTTACATGGGTTAAGTTTCTAATTGCATTGAAACTTATAAAAGAAAAAATCGATTAAACAACCATTTCCAGATCATATTTCATCTTTGTTACATCAAACCCTTTAGTATCACTGACACTATTAGTGCTTCTATAAAGCTAATTAATCTATTTTACTAGCATTGTTAAAGGGCCAATTGACAGTTTCGATTTTATGTGTAATGGCAAGTGTGTCGAGTGGAGTAATTTTTCATTGGTATTTTTCATTTTTTATACCCACTCATAAACATTTTAATGTATATATATAAATTAATAATGATTAAGTATGATTCAGAAAATAAATAGAAGAGATATTATTTTAGATGATGTGTCGATACATTGGACCAAGGTGTGAGCTGTGATACTAGTCAGACATGACACAAGTATTTTACTCATAGATAATGGATGTTCCTTTGAGCATAAATGGATCAACCAAAACCAAATTATATAGATCATTCATGTTATTTTCTTAATTTATGCAACTTTTATTATTTTTTATGGAGCATAATCTGAGCTCAATCATACAAATAATGCATTTATTTAAATATATAGAAATAAAATGAATGTTTTATATTTATTGTATTGTAAATATCACCGAATGGTCAATAACTGCATCTAAATAAAATATAAAATATGTTTCATTATTTAGGAAATAATGAAAACCATTATTTAATATTAAGTCAAAATTTTGTCGATCATTTGAATATTATCAATATTGGATGTATGAGGTTCTTGTCAGCCATAGTTGTGGGTGCCTCCTGCTATTGTGGAGTTCATATGAATGTGATGATGTCAATTAACTAAATATGATAAAATGATGTATTCAAGAAAATAATTTTTCATCTTTAGGGAAACTTATTTGTGTAAATCTACATTAAGATTTATAGAATTTGGTATTTCACTAAACAGTGCAAGGGGTTATGAGTTAATTTTGTGGGCCAATCAAAATCATACCCTGAAACTCCCTGAGTGATGGTGTATCCATATATTAGATATGATAATATTTTTCAGGTATCTATTCAATTAGAAAAATAATGAAATTGGGTATTCTAAATCATACAATTAGGGACACTGAGGATTGATTAACTGGTCTGAGACATTTAAGGATTTAATTATTAGATAATATCTAGTTGATAATCCTAAAAAAGTACATAAATGTGAATACTTAATTTGAGGAAATAATTTAGTGAATAAAAAATGGTCAGTATGATTAATTATTGACATAGAATAGGTATATACAGACACCAATTTTGAAGTGTAGTACATGCACATGTGTGAAGTACTATGATAAAAGAAATTATATTTGTTAGGATCCCCAATATTATTTGATACACTCCATGATGTTAGGGAAAAATGATTCTCAAAATAGACATGTGGGTAAAATATTTTATCTTCAATTAATAATGATATCATTAATGACTAATGATTTGATAAAAGAATATCAAAACATAAATGAATTTATAGGATTATTTTTCTCCAATTAGCTTATTTCGAAAATGTTATGAAATATATTAATTAGGGATTATTATACTAAATAAATTTAAATTTAATGATATATTATAATCATTCATTAAATTTAATTGTATGTAATTTTTACCCTTTCACTATTCACATTTAATATTCCATAATGAATAGTGTATAGAAAATTATTTATTAAAATTTGGTTAAAGTTTTTCTATAAGATAAGAACATAATGAAAGATTAATCATTAGTTCATGCGGTAAAAAATATGTAATACCATGAAAAAAGAAAATGGAATGTGCAAGACTAAATGAAAAATGAAAAGTCCTCTAGATAATAGAGTTATATAATCAAATATAAGGTTTTTTTATTTTCATGTCATGATATAATTCTTTTGATGAATAAATTAAATGAATTATTATAGAAGAAATAAGTGGAATCCACTTAAAGTATATTCATCATTTTATGTAATGTTTCTATATTACATATTAGTTATTAAAAATATTATTTGTATCACCATGATTTATCTAAATATAGTAAACAAGTATTATATGAAATTTTACAAGAATTTAGTTAAATTCTTTATACAACTAGGAATGAGTGCATCCTAAGTTAGAAGTGATAAGTACATAACTTATAATTTCCATCATTAATGGATATAGTTGTAATGTTTTTGGTATTACCAAAAATCTTATCTCATGTTTCCATTGGTCACAAGGAGACATTATTCCATAATGAAATGTATTTTTTATATTTTGTGTAATAGTAATCTAATACTTCATTAATGGATGAATCATAAAAAATAACTAATTAATATTAAATTTTTGATTCACTTACATACATTAATTGAAAGAGAATTCATTTTATTATAAACATAAAATTAATTTCCTTGGATATACCCAGTATAGTTGTTCGGGTTTTGGATATATAGGCCATTGGTATTATAGGCATCTTTACTATTTCATATTTAAAAAAATAATCCTTTATAAATATAGGTAGGAAAAAAATTTATTATAATTATTTCATCTAGTGAAAATGAACCATTACAATGATACGATTATGGTAAATATAAATTATAATATTTCATTAAGCATGTTGAGGATTGTAAAAGTGAATCCTGACATATGTATGGAATGAATATATGAGTTGATTCGGGACCATGTTCCAAATAATATCTTGGTCAAGAATTCATCGATCATTATAATGTAGTGGGGAGTAATTCCTAAAGTCACATTTCCTTATGTAGAAAAGGATATAATGATATTAAGGATGAAAAATATTGAGTATTACATGAAAAATTGATCATTATTATGTAGTACAGAGTAATTCGTAAACACATAATTCTTTATTAACATCACCCTCATGATAATATAAACGATTAATTAATGTTGATAATTATATGAATTATAGATAAATCACTTATTTACCAATACATATAATGAAAATAAATCCATTGCACCCTAACCATATTCTAATTATAATGAATAATGGATATCATATTAGTTATAGTTTGAAATCAATCCTTCATTTAATAATAGCATGTGTTTAGATGAATCAATTTTTTAATGATATAAGAAAACATAAATCAGGTATAATATAGAATGTGTGTAATTAAATAATAATAATGGTTTCTAAGGATATTTAAAAAAAAGATAAGATAGATATGTGTTAGGCAAGTGATTGACGATATTTCTATAAATTTTTTCACTTCTCTATTTGATACAGTTGAATAAATATTGAAAAATATTTATTTAGTTTCATATATGCACAATTTTTTAGGAACTAATTCAAGAATAGCTTGTAAAAATAAGTATCATAGAGAAACATAATAAAAATTATAAAGAAGATAATATTAAGAGTATTATATTCATCACAGAGGACGATGTTTTATTCTATAGGAATAATCATTAATATAAGAAATATGTAAATGAAAATGTACTATGATTGAAATTTTTATTAAAATTCAATAATGGATTACATGTATCAAATAACATGTTCGTTGTTTTTTGAATGATTAAAATCATGATACTCAGGTGGTATTCAAGAGAAAAATTACATGGGTAATACAAGAGTTGTTCCAATAAGGATGGATTGGTTACATCAGCTTTAATTACCTAAATTGATTAGAATTATACTTCTAATATAAATTTTTTTTGATTAATTTATTTTGGATTAGATGTAAAGAACACATTTATTAAAAATGTCAATATAAAAAAACCAAAAATATTTGGTGACACTAAGGAATTCCATAACAGGTGAATGTAACTAAAATCCTTTTTTCAGATTTAAGTTAGAAAAAAGTTACTATAATATTCAGTTGGAATTAATTTTCCATGTGTCTATTAGAGGATATCAAGAGAGCCATTATTTCCTAGGGAAAATCTGTTTGATAACATATGAAAAACAATTATTTGTGTCATATTTAGTTATATCAAGAATTAAAGTAGATCTTTAGGGATTGAATTAATGTAGAAAAGAATGTATTAAGGAACAAGTTTTATTGAGTTACATATAATGAGTTTCTTATCGAAATTCAGAAAAAAAAATTATATTGAGAGGATATTTAAAAATAAAAGTTTGAAGAATTCGTGAGAATATATTTACAATTTTCAAATGGTATAAATATCACCGTCAACAAATGTATTATGGATAAGAGGATATTATTATAGATAGTATAATTACACAAACTTCTATGACGGCTCAATCATATATTCCTTGTTATGTAGTAGATTCGATATTTTAAACATATTCATTATTGTAGGAAAATTTAAGTTATATTTAAAATAAATGTTTGAGAAGAATTCAAAACTATCCAAAAGAAATAGAGAGATTACAAATGATATATTTATGGTACATGTAGAGGAAGGGACAATAGTACATGGTGACACAAATTGGTAGTCCTTTAGATAAATATAATCTAATATCAATCTCAGTGTAACACAATAATCCAAGGACTCTCATTCAAGCCATCGATATCCATACCTATAAATACCATGCGTGATTCTAATTAAAATATAGTTGAATATGTAGTGTATATGTTGAAATAATTTTTTATAGTACTTTGAATCATACCTTGAAATTAAAATAATTTTCCTAATATAAATTAGGATAATCCTACTATTGGGTCTCCCCAATATGTCATTTTTTTAATGGAGACAAAAAGAATATAGTGTGGGATATCATCACTTATAGAGTATTAATAAAGGTGGTGATGTATCAAATTGTATTATAGCCATGTGTAAGGGACAAGTAATTCCCAACCAATAAATCCATAATTTTGAAAAGGCATGATCTTATCATGAGATATATAATAAGTCTAGTTAACAAGTTGGATCTAATGAATGTTCATGTGTTCTTAAAGTGGTTGACCTAAGCCTATCATAAATAGAACTTTTAAAATAACAATACATTTATATAGTTAATTATGAATGATTTATACATACCATAATAGTGATGATAAATATGGATCCACAATTTACATGGTAATGACCATAATTTATTACGTATCTAAATGTTGTGGTTGTTATCATTCAATAATGAAAGAACTAAAATATAATGAAAGTAATCTTAAACATATGTACTATGCTCCAAAAAAATCATACAAACTTTTAATGATTATGTGTTCCTATCTTCTGTCGAGGCCTCATAATTATTGAGACATTTTCTCATTACGTAGAAACATACTTATCTCAAGTAGATGTGATAATGTGGAAAAACTATCCAAGAGGAACACCACTTGATTTTGGTGTCATTTTTAGTTCAAATCTATGAATAAGTCTAATTGTCTTTTTTTATCAGATTTTATTACATACATTGATTCCTGATGAAAACTATGAATATGATGTAACAGTGAAGTATATTGCATTGGGTTATTTGTTAGACTTATTTCATTGATTGAATAATCAATATATTTTTTTATATCATGTAGATGTGATATCGTAGGCCCTGTTCATTAGGAAGGTATTACCTTTACTAAATCCTTGGAAATGGTAGAAGAGGTTATGTCTATCTAGTAAGGTCAATGAATAACAAAGAAAGTATAAAGAAGGACACAATGTGTGCCTTATAAATTATGTAATATTTTGAGATAATAAGATATTATACAAAACATTTGTTCATAGGAAAGGTTTATGCTTAGACATTTTCATATCTCCATTGGGGCATTCATAGGTTCTAAAATCTAATTTTATTCAATAAATAGTATCCATTATTATCAATATATGGTCCTCAAGGGATCCCACATAGAATATTCAAAAGTAATATTATTATTTTTAATTATAGTATAAAACATTGTGGGATCAACCATGAGGTCCTAGTGATGTCCAAGAATATATGATCAACAAGAAATAAACAAATTTTAATTATTCATGTTTTGATTTATTATTATTGATTTTATTTATTAAAATTACTGATATGATAATAAGTGAATACAGGGGAAAAATTTAGTGAATGAATATTATTTTAATATTCAAGGATCATTTAATATTAATAGGGAATGATGAGTCAAGTTAAATGGATCACATTTATCACATAATATATTTTTTACATTATATGTAATCGATAAAAATATATCTTTTATTTATGAATACGTTAGTTAGCCCTAAAAAGTCATTTATAACAAATCCAGTGAGAACTAGATATCAGTGGAAAAGGAAGCCATTTATGTGTATTTGGAACCTTAATATATAAAGAGGATGAGGATCTCATTAATATCAACATTCACTACCATATTTTATGATCTCCTCTATCATAATTATTGAATCCTAGAGGGAGAAATTGTTGATTATTTTTCTTCTTCATGGATCAAATGATCAAAATAGAACTGATCATTGGGATGTCAAAGGCTTCATCAGATATCAATACTATCTACATAATTTTGATGATTGATTCTCACATAGAATTTTGAAGTGCATATGGATTATCTATATGGATCTATATTCAGTTCCTCTATGAAATGGATGTCAAATACCAATTGTTGTAAATCACAGTTTAAAAATGATTGAGACAAAATTTTAATTTTATTATGTGCTTAAATAATTCCCATGTGGACACTAGCTTCTATACTAGGTTTCTTATCACCATAGATAACATAGTTATAGGGATATTAGTGATGAAAAAGTTTAAATCCCCTCCACATCATATTCCATTTCCCATCTTCATACCATCAGTCTCATGGTATTCAAAAATGGTTTTCATATAATCTATCAAAAACATAAAATCCAAAATTCTATCATCACACAAAAAGTGCAATGGATTCTATAGTTATAACTATATAGTAAATTATGTCAAGATTAACAGAGATCTTGGAACCCCATGTCCCATGGAATGAATAACAAATACTATAATCTGTCATAGTTGGTGATTGATATAAATAATATGAAAAAATGAGGTTACCACTCTAATACCATTATTGATATGACACCCATACTCACCTAAGAATTAGTGAGATACCACCACTATGGTATGTCACTATAACCTAAAACACATGAATTGGTTGAAATTCTAACATTTATCATAATTCCAAAATTTAATGGTTGATTTAATAGGTAGCACATAATGAAACCCTAAATTGAAACACTATGATATGAGGTTCTCATGAATCATCTTATTTCTAGCCCAACCAATCCACTCATGGGACATGTATAATTTCATTAAAGTCAACATGATCAAATATCATATTTAAGAGTAAAATTGTAATACCTATATATTTACTGTGTATTGTGAAACCAAAACCCATTTATAAGAAAACCAAAAAATAAATTGTTCTTAACACTTCAATAAAACGATACCAACATCGAAACCACAATATCAATCATATTAAAGAATATAAATTTCATTCTAGCACTTGGTAATAAATATGTTTCATGAATGCATACCATATTTAAAACCTAAAGAAAGAGTAAAAAATGAAATACAATATAAACCACATAGAACATCATGAGAAGCACAAAACCATAACAATTGAGATGAATGAAAATAATATTATCTCAAAAACCTAGACACCCTTCATACAAGGGATAGTTACTCCCACGTACAAGGTCTACATCAAAATATAAAATCATCTTGTATATTATCTACAATATCTATAATAGTATGATAAAAATAAAACATTCTCTAATAATACATTGTAAGATCCCTGTAACAGTTTTGTTATTTAATACTTTGAGAATTTCTCCTCTTAGGTCAAGGCTGAGAACTAGTTGTGTGGATCAATTTATATAATTGGGAGTCCATACCTTCTCTACTAAAAAACATTAGATTACAGTTTATTAAACATGGATATTGTTCATTAAAATATAATATTTTTCCAATGATATTCATTAGTTCTACGTTCAATATAAAATTGACCAATCACTATAATAATATAACTAAAAGAACCATTGTACATGTTTTTTATCCAAACAACCAAAAATATGATCACCAGTGAGTTTACCATATACATTGAAATTAAAAAATAACAAAAAGTGAGATACTATTTCAATTTGGTCCCCAAGTTCCCACATGGTCCCATTATTATACTATATCTACCAAGGTTATCTATCAATCAAAGTGGATTTTACTTACTTTATTCATATAACAATGATGTTGTCTCAAGTGCCAAGGTTTACGAGCTAGGTGTAAGTGCAACTCTATAGAACAAAACTAATAGTGTCCCTAACAAGTCTAATAAATACAAGTTCATGCTCGATATGAAATTACAATAAAAAAATAATTATATAACCAACATCATTATGGATTGATCAATAGTTAGATCACATATAAAAATGAATTATTTCGATTGTGTTGGAATATAATGATATACCAATTGTCTAAAACCCCATTTAGAATGGTGGATATATCACTCATTTCTTTTAAATAATGTTGAAAATGATATCAAAATCATGTACCAATCAATTAATGATGCATCACAATTATATCCCATCTGGGAGAATGAACTATCACCAACTCAACGCTGAGGGAAAACCATGAATCACTTGTATAAATAAGTATCCCTTTTTTGGTTGAAAATTTTCCACCAATTGTATATCAGGTGTATGAGGCACCACCAACACAACACACTATAGGAGGATGAGGCACCTCTAATAATAACTACTCAAGTGGTTGAAAATCCACTATCATGAATATCATTGTATATGACTACCCACAAATAATTAGCTCAAGTTTCAGGAAATAACACCAATATACAACTATTGGATGATATACCACTAACATATCATATGTGTATAATATAGAAAAACTAAAAACGTACTGAGTGGATGAGGCAGCGCTAAATCATGTAACTCGTGGTGAATAATGCATCATTGGATAAACAAAATTGGAAAGAATACAACAAATAAACTATGTTTCAATGATGTACAGCTAAAACATCAATATGAGTTTATGATATAGGATTAACACCCCATGAGTTGTTTATATATTATGATGTAGTCATTATAGTGAATGATTTATCACTTATAACAAACATATAACAGTAATAATCATTAAATTCATCAAGGGATATGATATCAAACTATTAACCCACAAAATGGGTAAGTACTAGGATATCCCACCTCTAACCTATCATTTTAAATATAAATTCATTATCATGGAGTGGTCTATGATGTAATATAATTCTATAAATATTAAACAGATGAAATGAAACTCTCCTTGGTATTTGGGAGATGATTCCATGACACTATGAAAAAGGTCGATGTTCATTAGATACCTTGGTATCAATGCTCAAATATTATTAGATTACTCAGGTCTTTAACAAATCTCAATTTTTACTAAAGGATAATGAATATTAATAATATTAAGGAATGTGAACATGGTTCGTAGATCTTATATTTCTTATGACTCCAACCAATCATGTAGAAATAAAAATCAAAGCTTGGGACCACCTCTCTATACCTATAAAAGAACCTTCCTATGGAATACCACTTGTTATGTTATCTTAATTAAGTTGAAATAAAAAACTCATTGTGATTCTAGGTATTTAAAAACACATGGTTCTAGTCAGGAACAAATAAGATCCTAGTTTGGAGAAGAATATAGGAGGGGAAGGAAGTGGTAAGGACACTACTAATACATATGTGTGATGTTATAAATAATACATACTATTGTATAATTTGGTTGGAAAATTTTATCAATATAATAAAAATGTGTTTGGACAATATCATTCCATAACCCTCACAACTCATAGAAAAACTGACAATGCTAAATGAAAATTTTATTTTGATGAATCTTATAAGTAGTTTGAATCATTGATATAATAAAAGATTTTTTTTATATTTAAATATATGGAGGGTGTCTTTATGGAATTATAATAACATTTTATATATATTAATTTTTTAATAAACAACCAAAATTATTGATACCATCACTTTTTAGTCCTGAGTGAATATTTAAAGGATTGAAAGAGAAATTTTCATTTAATGAATCAAAATAATTTTAGGACATTGAATCAGTTATATTCCATATTAACCCATAATATTTTTTAACCAATGAATTCCTCATCATATGAATTATATTTTTTGAGGATATACATAATCATTTTTAACACAGTAAAATATGTATGTAACACAAAATTGTCATAGGAGATATATTTCAATATTACTTACTTGGTATACCTTGATTCAAAATATTTCACTATATATTTAAGTCAATCTATAATCATAAAATATATTTTTATCTCACCACTATTTTATTCGTCTCAAAATAATTTTTTATAACCATTGGTACATGCATGAATTTTCAAATAACTAAATCCAAGATTGGTAATAACATTGTTTATCTATAAAAAAGATTGAAGGATCTGTGACTATGAAAAATAATCATATAATAATAATAATATCATCCAATTTTATTTATCTGAAATTCCACATAGGCACATGATATTTTATCTCATTATCATGTTATAAAATAATCCCTATTTTCCACATCCACTATACAATTCTTGATATCGATTTTTAACTTATTCAACAAATGAATTTGTTTTCTATTGCAAATTTTCTCTAATATTTTCCACTACAAAATAATCCACTAATGTATTACCATATTCATAATGTTTTTTAACAACTTTATAATTATCATAGAACATGTTATTATCTAAAACAACAATAATCTTACCTATGTTTTTTCTTTGATGCCGATGATATTTCCATGCCATACCAGAATCATGATTTAACAAAATATGTGTAAATTTTTTAATTATTAGAGGACTATATTTGGAATGTTATTGCATTTACCCAGGGACATATTTTTTATTGTGATCATTGAAGAGGTCACCATTATGATCAATGAGTTAGAGGTGCAGGGTGTATTATGTTTTCATCCTTTGATTTTTAGATGTCAAGAGGTTCATATATCAATCAAGGCTCTATTTATTTATATTCTATTAGGGTGTATACATTGTATAATTAAATAGTTTTACACAAACTAAATGATCATAACTTAATATGAACTCAATGATATAAGGTAAAGAATGTTTTAGTACCCTTGGTGTTATCCAGCCAAAATGTTGGTCAAACTTAATTTCATAAGGTGTATTGGTGATATAAGTTGATAATGGGAGGGAAATCAGTTATTAGTATATTTCATCTTTCTATAGATACAACAATTTGATACCATTCATTTCATGGTTTGGTTGAAATTTGTTCTTGTTATTATTTATTATTTAAGTTAGATTATTTTTTCTTGACATTAAAGGTGACTATAACTCCCTTATAGTTTTATGAAATATTTCATTTTATTTTCTTAAATTTCATGGATATATTTCATTACACACAAACACTATTTTTTAGTGAACTGTGATATATTATTAATTTATGAATAATTTTAATTATAACTATCATTTAGATGATACATTAGAAATAATGAATAAGACTAAATAAATATAGTGAAATTTATAGTTATATATTTATTAATTTTGTTAACAAAATATCAATTTATTCTACATAAAAATAAAAAGTCCCTTAAAAATTATATATTTGAATGAATACATAAATTAATTTGAAAAAAGTATTTTTTATTACTAAATTATATTAATATAAATAGGTGAATTATTCTAGTGAAATATATATTATTTAATTATCAAAAATTTTATACATTACACCAATACTTTTCATGGAATATTAAAAAAAATATTTCCACTCGTATTCTTAAAATGTATTTTTTAAAATTAAGCAGTTTTTTGTCAAATTTAGAATATATAATTTAACATTTTATTTATTCCAATTATTGGAATTGAATTGGGAAAAAGTATTTTCATATTTATAATTAGGAGGTTAAATTTTGTTAATTAATCCCTTTTTATTAGTGGTCAGTATGAATATTATTCATGGAAAAATTTATCAATTCATTAAATGGTGAATCATGATAATATGAATTAAAAAAATATTTATAATTCCATAAATTTCATCCTAATTATAATTGGATGATTAATATTCCACCCTAAAAACAAAAGGACTGAAATGTAGTTTTTTAAACGGAACATCTATATACAGATTCTTTTTATTTTAATTTAACAATTAAAATCTAAAAATCATAACTCTATATATTTTTAATATATCTTTTGTGTCCACATAGACATAAAAATAAGTCATGAATGAATTAAATTTTTCATTTTGAAATTAATAAATTTAGTTTCATTATTAAAATTAATTTTTAGTTTTTATTAATAATATAGTGACCTAAATTTCTTATGGAACACGGATTAAAAATTTCCTTATATACTAAAAATACATAATAAGTGAATTCATAAATATTAAAAGTTATATAAATTTAATTATTTAATATGTACCACAAATTTTTTAGATCTTTAGATCATATTATTGTGGTTTTGAAGCATTAGATTCTAATTCATCGTTTTAATTAATTTATATAATCTTTAATTAATTACATAGAGACAAAATTGTCAATAATGACATTTTATAAAAATAATATATTATCAATTTTAAAAAAAATCATAAAAAGATTAAAATAATCCATGTTAATTATGACATGTCCGAAAATTTCATAAATATCCCATTTATATGATAATTGTAACATTTTCATTAAAATGTACAACCTTCTAATATTGAATAAGTTATTACCATTGTTAAAATTAAAATTGGTTAACTAATGATTAATAAAAATAATAAGGATTAAAACAAAATAAAAATTTGTATAAATTATTTTTTGTTATGGTATTAAAACCTTATATTAAATTATCATTGAATATAAGGCCATTTTCAGAAATATGTTTTGAGAATGAATTTTTTATAATTTAATCATTTGAGAAATTCCAAAAGTGTCCCACCGATTAATTATAAAAATAGAACCTCATCCCACACTCATTCACACCACATTCATCCTTGTATCTCCACCAATATCATAATAGTTATCTTTTAAAATTAAATTTTATCATTATTAAAGTGTTTTCATCCAAAAATTGAAACCCAAGACCCCTTTGAAGGAGATATAGACGAATCATTTAAAAGAAGAGGCAATCTCTATAACAAATCATATTCTATTTTACTCATCATTAGATCCTCTAAATATTTGTTAGTTTTCATTAAATCAAAACAAAGTAATCATAAAAATACATGAATGTTACTATTTATATGAAAACACAATTATATATCCACTTTCCTATAAAATGAGAGGTGAAAGTATCTTTCGTTTGAACAAATTCCTTAAGGTCACCATGTGGGGATAAAATTTATTTTTCATCACCGAATTATATAGTTGGTTATTATGATGGGTTCAATTTTTACATATGTTATTTATGAAATAATTATAATTATTGAATTATAATATCATATATTCATACTTTCAATCAAATTTGTTTGTAAACAATAACATCATTCGTGCATATGTGATGACTACCACCTCCACGAAGTGATGTGGTCTGATTTTCATATATATTTTTCATGGATAGAAATGAGGTATAACTTGATGAATATATATGTTATGTTAATGATCCTTGATATGATAATTTATATTTAACTTTATTTCATTCAATTCATTGAAAAATGAAAACATCGTTTATACATATGTACGACATATCATCTCCTTAAATGGTGTAATTAACATTCTATCTCTAAATTTAATGGATTTCTCTAATTAAAATTTTATATGATATTTATATCATGGAAAGAATTAAATATATTTGAGGAGTCATCTTCAAGGTTAAATTTTTAAAAATAAAAAATCAATGCATAAATGAAAAAAGAATTCATTACTCAACACACGATTTTAACAAATAATTTTTAATAAACTTTTACTATTCGGATAATGTAAATAATATATTTTATGATATATATATATATTACTACTTCTATAATAGATTTATAGTAAACCTAAATATTTTATATATAATCTTCAAACATGTAAAAATAAATTCATACATTCTCTAATTACTTTAATTCCCATTCTTATCAATAATCATGATTGTTTTTGTTTAACCCTTCATGGAGGAATATTTTTAATCCATATCATTATATTATAAAAATATTAAATACGGTTTTAAATATTCATTTATTTTTTTAGAGTCATTTTTAACAATGTTATACTTTTATCTGAATGGTTTCAAAAGAATATTTCTTTCGTTTACTAATTGAGGTATGTTGAGACTTTTTTGAAAAAAGTATAGTTTGAATGATTTTTAAATTTTATGTAAATAAGATATATTACTACCACAATGACAAATTATAAATTACAAACTTCATTTATAATTTTTAATTTTCTTTTAAAATAATTTTTATTATAATTGTGAGTATTTAAATAAAATTTAAAAAATTGAACGGTTTTTCTCATAAATAATTATTATAACTATTGCTTCAAAAAAACATTTAAATCTATTATGAAAAAATTTGATATTACATATGAATTATTGGAATATGACCTAAGGATAAAATCCTCATTCTTTCTCTGGGTGGTTTATGTTTGTGTTGATGAGTTGAAATTTTTATTAATCGTATTTATTTTCCATGTGTTATGCTATGATGAAATGTTAATTAATACCATATTTTATCACGGGTTTTAAATTAATGACTGTGTTATAATCGTATGGAAGAAGTGTTTTAGATATTCATTATGTGATTAGTGGTACATATATCTCCCTCCAATTCACTAGGTAAATTTTTATATCTCATGAGATAAATATTAGTAAAATGGACAGTGGACCCAGCTTAGTAATGGACATTATCAACTATGATAGTTTTGGGAGTGAGTCTTGACAAATCAGATAGATTGGGTAGTAAACAAATTATAATATTATATCCTTGTAAATTATCCTTTAAAACTAAATAAATTAATAATACCCTTAATATTATTCCAAAATTCTATGTCTTATGCCTATGTTAATCTTTCAGGGTTCTTCTGAAATAATTCTCTTGTGACTAATGTCTTATGAAAAACCATGATTTATGAAATTAATTATGATTATGATATTTGATATACAAGGTAGGGTTTTGAAATATTAATATCATGTTCTTATACCATTATTCTCATGTTATGATTATTCAATCATTAATATCTCCCATGTTACCCTTCCATTGCATCTGAGAAAACTCTTTTCTATTATTTCCTTTTTAATTTTTTAAATAAAGATATTTTGTATGATATATCCAATACGAGTGATTATTTTGAATAAATGTGTTA
The DNA here is from genome assembly GCA_963277665.1 of Viscum album. NCBI lineage: Eukaryota > Viridiplantae > Streptophyta > Magnoliopsida > Santalales > Viscaceae > Viscum > Viscum album. The sequence goes on from OY728161.1 coordinate 1,757,951,909, forward strand.
TGTATGATGAAGATATGTTATGAACTAGTTATTTATGATTTCATGTCTCCAAAGATTATAGACCTAGAAAATTTTTGAATGGATCAAAATGTTATGTAATGAATATTAATCTATTTAGTTTTAATATCTATATATGAAAATTATGGGTCTCTTTTGTTGGTATCAAATTGATGTTTAGTTAACCATTGGAAAATACAATGGGAAATAATTAGTATGAACCCTCTAGATAATTCTATGTATAATATATAATCATAATTATTTAAATTGAACATAAATGACCTAGGTGAAACATAAGGTGTCATAAAAGAAGTTTATATGATTTTTACATCATATACATCTATTTTATTGATATGTCTTGTCCCATAATTATTACTGTTTTTTATATTATTTTAATATGTTTTATCATTGGATGGAACCCAAAATAATTTTGTTAAGGCTGAATAAAATAGACAATGTAATGATTTTCTTCTATTTTAAATGGATATTATGGGAGTTAGAATAACAAATATAAGATATATTCTCACACAACATTAGTCAATATCTTAATCAAACTGGGCATCCCGATGATAATTGTAGAGAAGAATATTATTTGATTCCTTCATGTTGAAGTTTCCACCTTATTTTAGTTGGTTTACCTGTCTATTTTTTGTTGAACAGTGGATCAGTACCACTAAAAAGATATATTATTATATTGTCTGAAACATGAATACATTATTTTGGATATTTATTATATGGATTAATAATAAGATAATTGTTATATTTTGATGATGAACAGAAGAGAACAATAATTAATTGAATATATGGAAGGGTATGGATCTAATATATTATTTTTCAATAAGTAATTTCCTATTATTATTCATACAATAATAAAGAATTAATTTAATATTTTAAATTATAAGGGTACTAATTTTTTTTGAACATATTAGGAAAATTTGACAATACTTGTGAGGTAGACTTCTAGTATTATTATCTAATATAATAATATTATTGATTAATTAATAACTGGATTGAAATTAGTCCCTCATGGGAGCTATTCGTAAGGCACATCAATAGTTATGAAGAAATTATATTATGTACTCTTTAGTTGGAGAAGGAAATTTTTGTAACCAATCAATATTTTGGTTTTGATACATAAAGAAAAATTGAATTCAAAGGAAAGACTAAAAATAATAGAGAGAATAATTCGAGGCCTCCATTCTTCTCAATGTTTTGAAAGAATCCCGAGGGGAATTTTACTAAAATGATTCAATTATTGAATGAATGGACATGTGATAATAAAATTAAAATGAAACACCTAAATCGTGTTTGGGCCCCTCTGCCTTCTAGGGTTTCCATTGCTTGAGCATGGCCTCAGACCCCTTCCCTCCCCTTCCCGAGAGGGGGAGGGCTTGCTCGGGATCGTTTCCCTCCAGTTATTTTTATCCTCTCATAGATCTGATGGAGCTACAATCGTTCCCTGCAATTTACCTCACCCCCAAAGTCCCCTCATTGGTTGAGGAACTCCCGAAGCTCCTTGTTACGGGTATGGAGTTCTCGGATGCCGGGTATTTCCATAAGAACCCTCTGGTAGCCCGCTTTGGTCCGAATGTCAATTTTGTTGATGCCTTCGACTGCTTTGTCTTCGAGTCGTGGGGTTTGAGTCACCAAGATATTGTTTGGCGTCTGGACCCTCGACACCTTAAGATTCTATTTGCGACATAATTAGACCATATCTCCGCTTGGACGACCAAAAAACGTACCTACAACAGAGCTCTATTCTTCCTCATCTAATGGTTCTACAACTTTCATTTGAGGTGTGACCCTCTAATGGCATCAATTTGGGTATTCTTTCCCAGTCTTCGTCTTCCATTCCAAAAACCCCTCCATAAGTTCGATGCTTGGTAATATGGTTTGTAGGTTCCTTTGTTTTAACAACCGCTCTATATCCCTCTGTCCTCCAATTTCTCCATGGATAAGAGTGGAGGTCGATGTTTCCGAACCACCAGTTGATTCTGTTTGGATTGAGATTGATAATGAGTACCTAATTAAACAGAGGGTTATTTTTGATTATTGGACCGATTTCTGTTGTTTCTGTTGTCATCTGGGTCATTTTCAATAGGCTTTCAGGCATGCACAAGGAGGTGATTTAATAGGAATAGTCAGGGAAGGTGAGAAAATGGTTACATTTAATACGATATCCTTTGTGGCTGCTGTTTACTCCCCCGTGAGTTGCAGTCGAGAAGCAGCTGGAGCAAAAGGGGGCCCCTCCATCTCATCCCCAATGCGAGACAAAAGACCCTCAGGGAAGAGGATAAGAATTCTTAGACCATATGCTATGAGGATGGGAGAAATCTCTCTCCCTCAACTGACTCATGGTATGGATGGGGCTGAGGTTAATGAAGAATGGATCATGGTAAATCACATGAAGGCCAAGGATTGGGGTCCATCCAATGCTGATAAAGCATCCTCAGATGAGACCGCTCAGTCTCCCCCTGGGATGGTATAAGGGGATTAATTCCATAGGATCTCACATGATAGGATCTCAAAAGGGAAGGAAAATCTTATTGATATTAGGGATTATTTAGTTCATGTGGGAAGGAAGAATAAACCCTGAGAGATTACTCATACCTTCCCAAACGGATGACTACCCGATCGGCTGGAAAGGGAATACATTATAGGTAGCCTGACCAACCATCCTTCTATGATAAGGTGGATGAGTCTAAATGTTACTAGAATGATGATCCTAACTGGTCATGGGACACAGGGGAATTGGAGGATGTACATGAGGATACAAGGAAAGAGGTGGTGGACATAGAGATTCCCTACATTCTTCAGAAGAGATAGAAGATAATCATTTTACTGTAAATGTTCCAATGGTGGAAGCTTATATAATGTACGCTAGATCATTTCATGTAAACCATAATGAAGAGAAAGTGGGGTGGATCAGCAGACAAGACCAGTTCTTCACATGCTGAGTCAATTAGAAGAATATAAACCTGGATGAATACATTCAAACATGGGATAGGATGGAGGATGATTTCGATGATCTCATCATAGACAACGCAGATGCAATGGTATCTTCAATATCATGGAGTGTTCATAGTGTGTTTAATTCATAATTTTTAATGTTTTTTGGAACAATTCGGTAACCTCTTATAGGTTTGACATGCAGTTGGCTTGTAATATGGGTTTTATCACCTTCCCTCAAAGTGACCGCTTTTATAAAAAAAATTAATTTGGAAGGAGGTAAACAAATGAAAATGTAATGATGATAAGATATTTAATTATCCAAATAGTGAGACAGATCCATGGAATGCACCACCCACACTCTATTGGTTTAAATGAATGGGATATGGGAATCATGGTAAATAAATCAAATATTCAATGGTTAATAATGATGATTAATATCAACAACCTCGTAATGACTGAGACAATAGAGAATCTCATGAGATCACTATTTATTATGAGGTGTATGATTACATCTTGAAAGGTGCACTTACTATCCAATCTATAATTGCTAATGTCTTATTATATACTGGATCTACCCACTCTTTTTTATTAATGAAATTTCTAAGGGTATCACAATACCACCTCAAAAATTAGTTGTTGAGTTTGGAGTTAAAACACCTAAGGGTAGGAATATCATATCCTAATAATATTATTCTTCTCCATTTTATGTTTGTGGGAATTTGTTTTTAGGAAATCATATCATTCTTCCTGTAAATGAATTATATGTAATTATTGGCATGGATAGACATTCATTACATAAATCCCACTTCAATGTTTGAGTATGGGGAGATAGATTTGATATTATAAAGTGAAAATTAATCTCTTATGAGTGTGTTGAAAAAACTAAACATCCAATGGAAATTACAACTATCTTATGGGTCATGATTCATATTCAAAATGCTTGTTAATATTAGTTGGTTGATGAGAAATTCATCATGGAAAATGTTCCTATTTTGCAATATTTTATTGATGTATTTTATAAATTATTTCATCTTCTTCCACCAAATCCTGATGTAGGGTTTTTAATATAAATCATACACGGTGAAACACCTATTTACAAAATTCATATAGAATAACGTCGATTGAGATTCCAGAGATGAAAAATAATCTCTAGGAGAATATAGAAAAGCGAGTTGTTCATATAATTATGTCACCTTATGTTTCACCTATTTTTCTTATTAAGTAGAAAGATAGATCAAAGAGACCCTAAATTGATTATTGGGAACATAACTATATTACTATCTAGAGCATTATTCCTCCACCCCAAATTGATGACAATTTGATCAACTATGGGCATATCAATACTTTTCCAAGGCGGGTCTTCATTATTGATGTCATGAATAAAATGTAAATAAGGAGGATATACCCAATACAACATTCTATTCATGTAATGGAAACCATAAAATTATTGTTATTTATTTTTTCCATACTAATTCTCCTGATATCTTAATGTTTATAATAAATATAGTATTTACTGATTACCTTGATCAATTTTTGGTAGTCTTCATTAATGATATTATTTATTATTAGAAGAGTAAAGAAGAGCATGATGTTCATTTGATAATTTCATTAAAGACCCAATGAAAGAAGAATATTTATTGATAATTAACCAATTATTAATTTTAGCATTTGAAGAATTCATTCATGGGTTATATAATCTGGAGTGAGGGTATATCAGTAGAACAATAAAATAAACAATTCACTAAAAATTGTATTAGACCAACCATTGTGATTTTTATCCTTAGTTTTATTGGTTTTTCTATATATTTTCTTATATTTATTGATAATTTTTTGGATCTATAAAGCCAATAAACAATTTATCTTAGAAGGGGTTAATGTTTAATTGTATAAATGATCATGAAAAATGTTTTAAGTAACTAAAAAGAAGTCTAATCCACAAATCTATGATTATTCTACAATAAAGTGAATAAGGGTTTGTAATATACAATGATGCCTAAAATAATGGACTACAATGGGTATTCCTGTAGAATGATATGTTTATTACTTATGTCTCCTGATAATTGATGGTTCATGATTAAAATTATACAACTCAACATTTGGAGTTAATTTTGGTAATAGTTTCATTAATTGTATGTTGAAAAAAATAAATATGGTGAAAAGTGTGACATGTATAAGGGTCATAAAATTTGAAGTATATCATAACATATAAATAGATTAAAATTTTCTATACAAGATATCTGAAAATGATCAAATTTTATAACTTCTAAATACATTAGCACACATAGAAATTGAATAAGATGTCAGATTCTCTCAATCTAAATGATCTTGTTATGTTTTCTATGATGAGGATAAATAATTTACATATATTTATGGACTTACAGTGTATGGATAATGAAATATAAAAGGAGGGGATAGATTTTTTATTTCTCATATGGTTATTAAACAATCTCCCCATGTGAATACTATTGTGGAATAAAAAAATGATGTAGAGGTTCAGAATAATGTGAGAAATATTACTATATTCAACATTAATTTTGATGAAATAATAAGGTTCAAGAACCATATCTATTTCACTTTTAATACTTTATTTAAAGGGTTTGGTGAATTAAGATATTATTTCTCTATTCAGTAATCATTCTAGAATTATGAATATGTATAGGTATTTTAAATAGTATTCCTTGTGGGATAGAATAAATAGAGTTATTTTATAGTATGCATCTCGTTGCATGGTATATCAAATTTTTGAGGCAAAGATACATAAGAGTAATGGTATGTTACAACCATTATTCATTCCATAATGAAAATAGGACAACATAACCATGTTTTTTTATATAACACCCCAAAATAACTACAGTGCATAATGTTATGTGGGTTTTAGTCAATTTCTTAATCATGTCAACACACATCATTTAAATTGGAATATATCTATCTCCTAGTCAACATAATCAATTATATATTGAGGATATGGTAATTTTATAGGTGTACCCCAGTCAATTTTATCCGACAAGGATTTATTATTTACCTCAATGATTTAGATAATTCTTATGTAGCCTCTAGATATAGAGTTAATTTTCATCAGTAATTATCATCCAAGGATATATGATTAGTATGAGGGGACATTCCAAAGTATATAAGTCATATTTAGAGGGTTATCTATGAATTTAAAAGGTGGTTGCAATAAAACCCTTTCATGGTTCGATTTTTTTGACAATAATATATATCACTCTACCATTTAGATGGAACCATATAAAACCCTCTATTATAAGAAGTGAAGAGCTCACACATGAAAGAATGAATCTAGAGAAAGAATGATATTTTTAGCTTATCTTTCTAAAGAAATAGTTAAGAAGATTAGATCCATCCAATACTAAATAATATCATATCATAGTCAGAAATAAAAAAATTCTCACAATCATTATACAGATCAATTATCTGATGTTGGAGAAAAATTATTTCTCTTAATATTTCCAGGGATGTGGGTTATGATATTTTAAAGGAATAGATATCTAAGCTACCTATATTATTCCATATCAAAAAATTAGCATATCAAGATGGTATCTTCTTGTCAGGACCCGCCTTCACCAAGATGAGGGAAGGGACAAAAGATTGCCAGACCCTTCCTTGTTCAAGTTGTAGTATAAATAATGACCTGCGAGACCCGCCTTTAATAGTTCTCGGAGTGGCGACAAGCACTAAGGGTAGAGAATCACAATCAAGATGGAAGGAATTACCCATTATCCTTAATAGGATCAGGAGATAAGATAGAGAAAACCAACAACTCCAAAATTGGGGGTAAAAATAAAACCAAACCATTCCCATATGCATTTTACATATTTAAATGCCACAAAGTACAAGGTGACTACAATGGTAAGGTTCCAAAAGAATAGAAAAATATCAACTGCAACTACCCAAACAACCAAGCTAGTATGACTCTGAACGATCCCTAAAGTCCTCATGGAAACTTGAAAGTAGTTTATATACATAGGGTGATCATACATGTTAACTCAGTAGGGAAAACCAAAGACACTAATGCACAAGTGGGGAGGCATTTAATACCCTATGAGAAAGGTGACAACCAAAGCACCTAGAAAGGAAAACAATCCACACAAGCCACACCAAGGAAAACTCTCCAAATAAATCAAGCCAAGTAATGTATAGTAATAGCAGATCGATGTTTGGGTACCCCATGCAAGTTTCCCACTAGTTACAGAAGACATCATATGCATCGAACCAATCCGTCCATTCTCACCATGGTCCCACTGCCACACCATACCCGCACACACCTGGGGCACAACCACACATCCCACCTACAAACACCTGGGCCACAACTGCCATCCTGTCTATAGACACATAGGCCACAACAAGCACATGTAACGACGCACACAAACACCTAGTCCAGAAAAACCACTACCACACCCAAAGACACCTAGGCCATAAAAAAATGTCATGCCCGAAGACACCTAGACCTCATCCCGAAGATACATGGGAGACAAATTCCCGCAAACACCTGGGCCAACCACCACAACTACCATGCCCAAAGATTCATGGGCTAATAATTCACTTCAGGCCATCACTCCCTGCCTGAAGAGTCTTGGGCTATTCGGGAAAGGGAGCAGAAAAGGAGATAATATCCAGCCACTCATAGGAGTGTTGGAAGAAACACCCTCCACCATGGAATGGGGGTGTTCAACACTAAGTGATCAACATGGTTGGGGCATGAATAAGAATCGAAAGAAATAAAATATATTTATAGGTAACAAGAACTCATTCCAACATAGGGTTCCCAAGGCCAACCTAAGAACAAACACACTCATCACTATTTATAGAAATAACACTACTCACAGCCGAGTCACAACTCGTTCCCAAAACCAATTCCCCATTTAACCCATTCTTGTTTTCATGTTCGGGTGATCCCATTTAAGTAAAGTTCTACACTATTGGGAAATGAGAAATTATAAACACAATCTATGGGAAATTTACAACCAACAACAATTAAACATTCACACCTGGTTCCCTTGTAAATCCACATCATGAAAGAAGTCAAAGTGAGATCCCTCATTGTATTGGAACCAAAGAAGGCTTCAAGATACAGCCCAACATCCCCAAAACCATGAACCAATGATTTTCCAACAGTAAGGGATTCAACCCCAATTTGTATCTTGAGTAGAGAAACCACACAGTTTCAGACTCACAACCACGAGGATCCCATACTCACCCACATCACCCCATAAGCAATCAAACAGAACAACACAACTACTACAAAAACATAGTAGGGAAACATCCAGGTTCAAGAACATCATTCATTATTTTCTTCTTTCTGATGGTTTTCAAGGGTGAACACACAAGGCTTTATGATTACTGGGTATCCATTTAATCCACATACTTTTTGTTATTAATCAATTTCCAAGTTACAGTCATCTAATCATAACAGAAGGAAAGGGTTCAATAGTGTGCAAGGAAAGACCACCAATGACCATGATTTTTAGTGAGCATATCCAAAAATAGTTCACAACATAATCATCAAGGAAGAGAATAAAAATATAACAGCAGCACATAGGTCACACCCAATCCCTTCAATCTTTAATGTACATTTATTATCTTTATTAAGGTTTGGTTTCACCCATTCCCCTAGAAACAGCTGCGTACCCACCCCACCTGATACACAGAAAGGAGAGCTGATGGAAAATACCTACCTAGTTGATCAAGGATCGATGCTCTTCTCCACTTTCCAAGAATAGGGGATGCACGACTTACATGGGAGGAAAATCGGGGACTCCAAGGATGAGAAAAAAGACTCCAGCAGAGGCACACCACAAGTCTTGGGAATAGAGGACTCCAAATGCAGAAGGAATAAAAGGATACCAGCCACGAGGAAGAAGAATGAAACTCTAGCGTGAGATATAAAGAGGAGATCCTACTGTTATGGGATATTGAAATTTGAACGCTTGGAATGTCGGATCACGGTTTCCTATGTGGGTGGGTAGTTACACATGAATATATTAAGGTGTTATTTAATACCCCCCCTCAGGGAGGTTTCTGTCTATTTCTAAGAATTAATTATTGTCTTTGAATTGCATTAAAAAGTGTAAATGAAATAATTGACATTAAAAATATTACGTTGTCGGAGTGAGACTCAAAAAAGAAAATGGAAGGCTGGGTGAGGACATGGTACCACCATCACGGTATCACCCTCAAAGTGCCCCCTTTACGGTGTCACCGTCACGGTCCCACCGTGAATGGTGCTACCGTGACCTGTTCCATTGTCACGGTGCCACCATGGCTGGTGCCACTATTTCGGTGGAGTTGTATTTTGGAAAATTAATGTCCAGGGGGGTCCGGGCCATTACACTTATCTATTAGAGATTCCACTTGATCTCTCTCATTTTCATGATGTGTTTTTTGAATCTCTTTTAAGTATGAACATAACTGAGCATTCACATTTACTAAACATGTATGTTTAACCATTTAAGAAGTATATTTATTTGGAATTATAACTTATATAAATTTTGGATCATATATAGTCATTGTTATGAAATAAGACCAGTCACATATAGAATGTTTTTTTTTGAAAACCCAACAATTTGAAGAAGCTATTTGGTAACCTAATGATATGATGAGATATGAGAATCATCAATCATTTGTATTAGAATAAAGTAGTCCAGAAATAAATTAATTCTTATAGGGGTTCAAATATAACACGCTGATATTTTTATGAAATACTTCTCATTAAATTAGTTTATTTCATTGGTAGTTGTGTTACACGAAACTCCATGTTTAAACAGTCTGATATATACTATTAATATAAAATTATTTCAAATGAATGTTATCACCTAACCATGGGATTTTTTAGGGTATAAAAGGAAAAAATAAATTATTAAGAAACTATGGTTATATATGTATAAAATCAATTAATTGGTTATCAATTGATTATAAATGAAAATAATTAAAACCTGATTGAAAATGAAATATTACACAAAAAATTATTTTTATACGTTGATATATTATTATATTAATAAATTAAATTAATCCATGTTACTAAAATATTTTAATGAAATATATATATATATATATATTCATTAATAAAATGTTTTAAATAGTCAATATATAATTTTCTATGCATATGATAATAATAAATCCAGTTTTTTTCTAACATATGTAATTTTTCTAAATATATGATTTTTGTCGCATTTTTCATAATTAATTTAAATTTAATTTCTATCATATTTAATAATTAAATTATATAAACTAAAATAAACATTGTGAAATTTTATTTTTCAAAATTCATAATTATGAACCATTTATTTTTGGCATATATGAATTGTAACCATGGTAAAGATTATCACCTTGGTAATGGGAACAAAGGGTTAATATGGATTTAAAAAAACTAATAAGGTTGTAGTTTATTGTCCTAATTGATAATATAAAAATTTAATTCTAATATTAAATAAATTATATGGGAAATAATGTTTTTTAATGGACACATTTCTAGGATAATTACACATGTTTCATTTAAATCAATCCTAGATATAGAAATTTCACTCTCTTTGTTTTTAATATTCCTTATGAGACCACATAGGTATACAAATAAGTTATAATTGATTAAAAAAATTATATTTATATTTAATTATTAATTTTCAAAAAATAAATTTATTTTTAAATTTTCATAATCATATAATGATCTTAATTACATATGCAACACTGATGTATTATTTCTCTATTTAATGAAAATATATAATAAAGGATTTTATAAATATTAAAATATTCCTAAATTTAGTGAATTACGGTTATTAATTAATATTAAATATCTATATTACTAATTATAGAGGTTTTATCTAATTATATTTTATTTCCCCATTTATTCATGATGTATAAATAGTAAAATTAATTTAATAGTGACAAAATTGAGCCGAATAATTTTTTTATCAAAATAATATTTCATAAAATATTTTAAAATTCATTTAAATTATGAATTAAGTCATGGGGGATATTATATTTTCTAAAAACTCCTAAATTTTCTATTTATCATCCAATATTCACTAGATAATTAATATTTACAACACTTTAAAATTGAAAAGTTGTTACCGTTGTTAAAATTACAATTCCCTTACTATGGGATAATCAATATGATTACATTTAAAATTAAAAAAAAGTATTGTCAAAATTATAATTTTTGATGGTAATATAACCCCATATTACTATATATATCAATCCATGTCCTTTAGAAGGAATGTGACCTGAGAATGAATTTAATATAATTTTATCTTTTGAGAAATTCCAAAATTGTCCCACGCCTTAATTATAAAAAGGTGCCACTTTACTCACGTCATCACCCATATTTCAGCAATATTTCTTAAAAAATTTAAAAGATTACCTTATAAAATTACATATTCAAATTCTAAACTTTATGGTTTTCCCAAATGGTAATCCCTAGAGCCCTTTATATGAGATTTAAACGAATTGTATCAAATAATAAGTATTCACCATAACCAATCAATTTATTATCGACTATTCATTGCATGATTTGTATATATGGTATTAAAAATAAAATAAAAATTCCGTATTTAAAATTATATTTAATATTATTTTGGTTATGAAAAATATAATATATACCATATTATTTATAATACGTGAAGTAAATGTATCACACGTGTGTACGTATGACTTACTATCTCCAGGTAGCGATAAAATTCATTTTTAATCACAACATAATATGGATTGGAATTATGATGGGTTTAATATTTATATATGTTATTTATGAAAAAATTATTATTATGTAATTATAGGGACACATCTACATACTTACCCTCTCATATTTTATGAAACTATATTGTCATTTGTGTGTATTTGTGTACCACAACCACCATGAAGCGATGTAATTCATTTTTCATAAATATTTTACTATAAAGGAAATGAGGAAGAATTTTATTAATATATATTATAATGATATGATTTTCCTTATTTAATATTCAACTTTCTTTCATTTCATCCTTCAAATAATGAAAATGACATCCATGTGCACATACAACATACCATCCCTATGAATAGTATAGTTCATATTATATCAATAACATTAATTAATTAATCAAAATATATAATTATAAGATAATTATATCATTGTAAAAATAATGCATATTTTGGAATCATGAACAATGTATAATTAATGAAAATACTAAATCAAAACATATATGAAGACATAATATTTATTACACGAAACAATATTCTAACAAGGAATTGATAATTAAAGGGCGATAAAAGGAAATAAGTAAATCATATATGGTTTGATATATATAATTATGTTTATGGAATAGTTGTAAAAAAACATATATTTATTATATAGGATATTATAACATATATAAAGGATATTATAGAGAAGATAATGGTTTTAATTCAAAATCTCATTAATCATTGGGATTTTTAATATTTAAGTCCCCACTATGGATTATTTTTATTCCATAACCAATGCGTGAAGGGAGTCTTTATTTTTGTTTATCAAATGGGGTACATTGTGATGTTTTCTAACATAGGTATCAATGTAATTTTATTAACTAATTTTGAAAGAGATGATTTTCGAATCATTATTACTAGTTTTTTCATTAAACATACCTTACTGGGGTACAAGATTATTTTCAAAGAAAATGTTTTCCATTATAAATGTGTTGATTTTTAAAAATAAATGATATCAAAGAGAAAAAGTTAATTTCATCTAGAAATAAACCATGTTATCATTCAAAACACATTTACATCATTGATGGCATAATTTAATGTTATATATTTTCTATTTGGATATGATCCAAGAATATTATCTTAATCATTCAAAGGATGGTTGATGTTGACAATAAAAAGATAAATTTTTTATGAAACCCATTCATTTTCAATGGATTTGGATATGATGAAATTCTTTTCAATGCCATTTGTTTTTATGGGTTTCTATATAATGAATGATTAAAAATATTATTCCAAAAATGTTTATAATTTTTTGGTGGTTTAGACCTATATCTCCTTTATATGTACTAGAAAATTATTTATATATCATGAGATAAATAGTACTGGAATGGGGAGGGAAACCAGTTCAGAAAGTCACGTTGTTAGATATTTTAGTCATGGGATTAAACCAGGAGTACTATGATATATTGGGAATTGAACCCATTCTACTGTGATAGCCATGGAAATTATCCTTTCTTACAAAATAAATGATTTTATATGCTTATTGTTATGCCACAGTTCATTGAATTTTGACTATGTTATGATATCCTGGTTCACTTTATTTGATTCCATTATGATTCTTAACTTATGAACTAACATGATTAAGAACATGACATAAGATTAAGATCATTGCAATGGAGGGTATGGGTTTCAAATGATATGATTAGGTTCTTGTATTGTATTGTGCATGTCATGCTTATTTGATCATTGATATCTCCCTTCATTACCCTCATTAAGAATCTGTGTTAAACATGTTCTTATGTTTCCATTCCCCATGTTATGAAGAAATGTATTATGTATTATATATCAAATAATGCTGATAATATTTGTGAAATAAGTGGGATATTAAATATATATTTTACAAAATAGCTGATTATGATTCCTTGTTTCCATAGACAATAAAATAAATGAAACTACCATTGAAATAAATGTGATGAAATTAATATTAATCTATTTCAATGTAATATTTTTATATGAAAAGAATGTGATTATATGATCATGAAATTTAAATTGAATAGAGAGGGAATTATATAGTCTATATGTGTTTAGAGTCAACAACATCAGAGATAGCGGAGTTTGTTTTGGGTATGGTGGCAGCTTAGGTGGTAGACTTTCTTATAGTTGTCAAATAGTTCCCCAATTCCTTTCACAAAGAAGATGTGAAGATATACCCTAAACATGATATCATATTGAACATTGATTTATAGCATGATGTCACCATTGTTTGTATGTACCCAGGTTATATAAAACCATCAACATATAAGATATATTTACATTCAAATCAGTAGTATACTATAGAACAATTTTATACAAATTTTTATATCACATTCAGGAGTTATATTTTTGTTATAATATGTGACAGATGGTACTATGAGGTTATAAATTTACAATTTTTGATTAAAAAAAGTAATGGTGAAGAACCCTTATCCACTCACAGGGATAGATGACCTATATGATCAGTTTCAGAGATAATATTGGTTTTTGTGGATTAATTTCCACTATTAATATAACTATATCATTGTGGAGGATTAATTTATCCTAAAGAGTACCATTATTTTTAATTATTATAACTTTAAGTTTGTGGTTAAATTATTTTTTATCATGAATTACCATGCTATATTAATCATCTTGATGAACTCAATGTTTTATCAGTTCATGTATATATTCATTTTCATGTTCATCAATGCAATAACCTTGTACTAATGTCAAAGGAGGTTCATGTTATATATAATTTTCTCCGAATTTATTCAATAAGATGAAATCGGTGGATAGTTAAAAAGTGAAATTTTATGACATTATATGTTCTCTTTCATGGGATTGTGTTGTCCCAAAAAGAAAATTCTGTTGTGTTCCTCTTGGATTGAGGTGATTATTTCTTGAGAGGATCCAAAAAAATATATTATATGTTCATAGAATTATTATTACTTTAAGATATTAATGGCAATTTTAGTTTGATTGTAATTTTATTGTATTGTAACACATTTAAAATATTTATATTTGAATAACCATGTAATAACATAGTTTGATTTTTTATGTGGTTTTAGAGTACCCGAATGGGAAATGGATTAGTGCTCATGGTCGTTAGTTTCCTGAGGATATAGTCTTTGTAAGTTCTTTTATAATTATTTATATATCATCATATATTATATTTGATTCTTAAATGTCTAGTTATATCATATGAGGTGAAATATTTAAATCCCCATGATAATAATAGTGCTACCAAAAATATTATGTTGGTGGATGTGGTGTTTTCTATGAAATTTTGGTGTTATTACCTCATTGTTTAGAACATTGAGGTCTTCACGGATCAAAAAATGTTTTATTTTTACCCTTTAGTAGTGAGATTTGAATCTCTATGGGTGGTGATGGATTGATTAATTATTTTAATATGACTTTTTTATATTATATAACCTAGGGAAAGGTATTGGGTTTTCATTTATTACTTGTATGTATCATGGTGATATTGTTCAGAAGTTTAGAGATGCAAGGGGTGATGGAGGAACATTCAAATTATCATTTGGATATGGAGAAAATTAGTGATAGTGTTATCATATATTAGATGTCCAGGTAATATTCATTGCTCTATTGAGTAAAGGAGTTATAGATTTGAGTTTTTTATATGAAGGTCTATAAAGATTATATCATCCGTGGTGATAATACCGAGGGATAATCAGGGGACGGTCCACATCAAGTGGTATATAAAGGGATGTTATTCATTATATCATCATTAAAGGAGATGATTCTCATGGGATTCATAGAATAAATCTACTAGTTTGTAGTATTCTATGAAATATGAATCCATCTTTTAGGATTTATAAATAGTGATCTTGGATAAAGAGGTTAGTGGATGAGTTCATATATTAATGAATATTATATCAATAAGTGATATCCATGTTTATTTTTCTTAGTGGTTTTATAAAACCAATGGATGAATTTATTTTGAAGATAGAGGATATATCGTGGTATTTTATCACATCTTTACCGTGAGCTAATGGGCATATTATATGATCTGTGTGATTATGGGATAATTAATTAGGTCAGATATTTTATTTTTGGAAAAATAAGTGAGTGTGGTGAATTATTTATAAATGATTTATATAAAATAGATTGTGTGGGTTCATGGGTTTATAAGAATGACCATGTTTTATCACAATCCTAAATTTACCACCCGAGTTTGTTGGTATTTTCAATATAATTTTTTCTCAAAATAAAGAATTTGTAGAATTTATCATTATCAAAAATAAGATCATATAAAATAGGAAATAAATACTTATAGGGAATTCATTAATAATTTTTTTGATTTTTTCGGTTCATGAGTTACGAAACTATATTTCATTTATTTTTTACTACAGTAATAGCTATCATTATTCAGTAGTTACGTCTCCATTATCGGCTCTTTATTTGAAGCCTGAAATATCCCTTTTTCCCTAGATTAATGTTATAAGGTCACTAGTCGTTTCATCGGTTTTGGTGCCAAGAATTATAGATAAACTGTAACTGATTCATGGGTAGAGAAAAGTTTCACAAGATCTAAAAAATAATTATTTTAATCATAGGTGGTGGACGATGGAGATTGAGGTTGA
The DNA here is from genome assembly GCA_963277665.1 of Viscum album. Taxonomy (NCBI): domain Eukaryota; kingdom Viridiplantae; phylum Streptophyta; class Magnoliopsida; order Santalales; family Viscaceae; genus Viscum; species Viscum album. The sequence goes on from OY728161.1 coordinate 1,757,968,144, forward strand.
TGATTAGTTGTACTTGATGATTTTTTATCATTATGGTTAGTAGGGTTTTTCGTCACAGGATTATTTTTTACCATCAATCATAAGATCTTTCATAGTGTTGGAGTGTGTTAGAGTGGTTCCATATTAGTTAGTTCATTCTCTGTAGATGAATTTGACTCATAATTTATTCCACATTTAATAATGTCTACAATATATTCTTAATGATTCATATATAAATAATTAGGGTGATATTGTTATTAGAGAGGTAATGGAATTCATGTGTTTGTTGATCAAGATTGAGGACCCTCAGGAGATGATATGTCATGGGTACATTATTCCTTTGATTCATATATTGTGGGGGAATTATGACCAATAATAGTGTATGTGGGAGTTCGAGTTCTAGATAGTATCTTAGTAAACCAAGATATTTTGAATTTTTTATTTTTTTCATTCTTATATTCTTGTTTAAATTATAGTCAGATTTATCATGTTTCCTTTGGGTGTCGTTCCCATGCATTGGTGAATGTTTTATTTGTATGGCACCCTAGAAGCACCGGTAGTTCATGATATATTTAATATATATTATAAACCAATGTTATAGAACCCCGATAGAGGTTGACAGGTGTAACATCAATTTAATTTAATAATTATTAATTAAAATCACATGAAATAAATTATAACACAATCATATTTCTTGGTCAATATAATTATTGGTGAAACCTGAAACAAATGCATAAATGTAACTGGGAAACATTCATTTATATTTCATCATTTTTTATTATGATAATCATGCTTCCATTAAATAATAAATCATTAAATTATTTAATTACCATTAATCTTTGTGACCCTTCAAATTCATTTTATGATACCCATAATTAATGAAATTCATGGAAAAAATAACGTAAAAAATATTTAAATATTAGTTATAATAAATTAATTATTTATTTAAAATTTATTAGAACCATCTTTGAATTGTCTCTCCTGATAAGTTTTTCTAACTAAAATATGTTTTAAATATAGTAATTTTATATTAAATATAATTTAATTCTTCTATTAATTTGGAGAATACACTAAATTAAAATTCCATTGTATACCCTATACCTCGATTGTCATGTAACTATGTTACAAACCTATTGATTTAGTTGTGTAAATCATTTGACAACATAACATTTACAATCGACCTATATGTTGTGCATCATTCTTTACGTTTATCCACACATCCCACCGATGATCTCAACCTGTCCTTCAGTTGTAATTAAATGAAATTTACTTACTAGATACATGCACAGTATCACTCATTTTGTGTGTGTACATAGGTAGATGAATGTGGTGGAGTGTATTTTAGATTTTGACCATTATGAAATATATTTAATGAACAACATATACTCCTTTTATTATCATTAATGATCCTTGATTTCAGTTTCACATTGTCTTTCTATTAATAATGACCACACATGTTATATGAGTTTCATCGCAAACCCATGTAGACTACACAATGTGTATACTAACTACATTCCATGCAATTCAACAACCCTTGTGTCGGACTAGCATAGTCTACACGTGTTGTGAAATAAATGCACCGCGTGCAGTTACTGATTGGCATGTTGTTTATCATGTGTCAAGTCTATGTACAGGGAACAAGGATACATGGTGTGTACTCTAGATACATGTTCTGTAACATTTTCTGAAGGGTAAAGATTAATGGAATTTCCTGATGGCATCTCAATTATTTCATTATCCATTCTTATACATATAAGACAATTATACTTGAAAAAAAATGAAAACATATTTATTCAAAATCAGATTAAAGAATAAATAATAAGAAATGAAAAATTCTAAAAAGATTGTGAATATTGATATATAATCTAATTAATAATTCTAAATTGAAAATTTTGTTTCTCTAATACCACTTTTATGTTATAGGAATAGCGGAAGTACTAGTGGTTAGTGATATATATTTATATATATAATTTTTTAAAATTAATATTACTAGAAACCTGAGTGAGGACCTTAAACAATAAATTTATAATTCATTTATTTAGATAAAAAGAATAAATTACATCACCAAGGATCTTTCCATAAATATGATTTTGACCATATGTAAAACCTTACCATATTACCTTTAGTGTGTTAGGATGATTTTAATGCGTAATCCTTCTATTAGTGATGAAAAAATCCCTCATTAATCTCTGAGAAATGCATATTGATTTCAATGTGATACAATAACCAATAATCTTTCATTCATTGGTCATCTGGACTGCTTCATGATCCTTTAGGACTGATGGATATCTTCTCATTCATGATTGGAATATATGAGGAGGTCAAGAGAGAGTTTGAAAGAGAAATTGATATGACATCTTTGTGAAAATATTCCCTATCCTCAACTTATTATTTTCTCTATGTAATCGACATAACCATACTTTTATAGATCTGGGATTTAGTTTGAAATATTATTCAATTAAATTTCATTCATTTAATAAAATAATTTTTTTACAATAACCTCTCTTAAAAATAAGAATAATATAATTATTATTTAACGGTTCATGATCTTAATTGTGCAATAACAAATATTATTTAACTAGTTTGTAAATTTATATTTTTCAATGGACATGATCTTGGTCTATTCAAAATTCTTGAAAATTATTGAATACCTGAGTTAATATATTTTAAAAAAAATATTTTATTCATCAATAAATATATACCATTAATAAAACAAGAATTAAATTATTCCTTGTTCTTGGAAATAATATTTATTTTATTAATTGTATTCAAATAGATTTTTTACTTTTTAAATAAATTAAAATATTGTGTGACCCTATAGGATTCATTCTCATTGAAATTACTTTACATCACCTAAAGTTAAATATTTTTGTCTATAAATGGGTCAATGAACTAAGGAGAAAGAATATAATATCACAATGATGATAATCACATATAAATGATTATTGTGTAATATAATTTCATTATCCTAATATATCACCCAGAAGGTTTCACATATGTTCCATAAACCTATATTCTCTATATGTATTTTTTTTATTATCTGTAAAAGTCATATTATTACCCCATTCCCATGAAATTTAATGTGATTTTAATTTTACAATAAAAAGACATATTTATCAACTTCTATAGATTCGTACGTGAAAAATCCTTTGCCAACTTATCCATTAATAACATTCCATTTATGACACACCCAATATATCCTATTTCCAGCCAACTTATGGCATTAAAATTTATGTTAGTAAATATATGTACATTAATAATGACACACAATAATGATAATATAAATTCATGGAGATCATCGAAAAACCTCAAATATAGGAATACTTGATGGCACCAGAACATATGAAATTACTACTAGTTTTTATGTTCTCATAATCTCCCATCAAGGAGATTACCATGTTTAAATTTCATTAGAAGAAGCATAATTCTCTTATGAGTACTCATACCTATTGTTCTACATAAAGTGTGTCATATCATAGTATGATATCCAATGAAAATACTATATTTAATAACATCATAATATCACATAAATGTTCACAACATAATAGCGAATTTTATGATCTTATCAATGAGAATTATATACTAAGACATTTATAACACCCCAAAAATTTTATGGTATGCTTATCATAAATACATTATATTCATATTATATATTTCATAAAGCACTATGTTATTTTAGAACAACTCTTGGTAATTTAATAGATTGTCCAAACTTATCCATTAAACATAAACTTTCCACTTCTATGTTTTGAATTTCAAAAAATGGTTATTTAGAGTTGTGAACTGTATGTCATTTGATGTCTGATAGAACCAACATTGTTTTTTGATGAATATTAACTTACCCGTAAGAATAGTAAAATTAATAGTAATATTTCCCTTATAAGTATTAAATAATTATAATATTTTATTTTCTTATGGTAATATGATAATGAGATTTTAATTAATTTTTCAATTGTATACAGAACTAATTAGATCATTAATGTGGTTATTTTTTGAATTAACTAGGATTTTATTTAAATATTAAATTAAAAATACATAGAAAACTATTTTCAAAAAAATGGAGTTCATATTTTAAATATAAATGTTGAAAAATGGTTTGAGTGAATGTTTGGGATTTTTCTAAAATTATTTAAATTTTCATGAATAGTCACAATACAGTTTAATGTTTTCTGTAGTTTAACGACATCATAATGATGTAATAATTAAATATAAAATTCTGGTCAACTTTCACATAGAAACATATCACATGAGGTGTCCCATGTGCAAATAACCATGGAAAATACCATAGGGAAGCCCATGGTTTTTCCAAAACCACTAATGATATGTCCATTTAATTAATAAATAGTCCCTCTTAATGATTATAAATAACAACTCACCCCATTCATTTTCATTCATTCCAAACTCATTATTCACGATGTTACGGTGCTATTACCTCAATATGAGTACTCCCATGGTTTCATCAAACCCCCGTGGTTCCAACATTATTTTTATGGAGTCACACTGTAATGTAATAGAATCAACCACCCTTCTCTTTTCTTAAAGATTCCAGTTTATGTTTTCTCTTCTATCTTCAATTATATTATGTAGGGATATTTGATTCTATATTCCCCTTATGGACCATGTTATGTAATATCTATTAGATACCCCCTTACTCTCATCAAACTATTTTGTAATATTTTTTGTGACGTCGTTAGCTTGTAGAATTTTCGTAAGATATTTCACAATTTTCCCCCTATTTAGAGTTCCTTTATTTTAAACATCTATCTCCATCTTCCATCATCATAATACTATGATAATTTAATTACCTTACATGAAATGGAATTATACTATTCTAAAATAATATTTAATCATCATCTCTCTTTCCCCCTCGTCTTATACTAAAAATAAAAATATTGTCTGAGATGTGTTAATTTATCACATTCAAGGATGACATCTTCTCAATTTTTGTTACCATATTTATTTCTGGTCATGAAACCAATTTCAAGGTTGAACTAGATCAAAATATAATTATTTCATCTCATTAATGTTCTGTAATCTCTAATCACTCATAATATGGGATAATAATACAAAACATGTTCATTGTACACAAAAATACAAAGCTAAATCCAAGCGTTTCTCAATAAATTTTACCTAATAGTTCATCCTCACGAATATAACCCAGAATTAGAATAAAATTGTTTGTATCTCTTTAATTACACTAATAATATATATTAAAAATCTGGATGTTTAACAACATTTCAATCAATGTTCCTTTCATGAAAATCATGTAAACGAATCATAAATCCCAAGGAAGGTAATGCTACCTAAACAATAAAATTGATCCTCTTAAAAACATAAAAAGGGTCATGAATGCACATAATATGGTTATAATAAAACAATTAGATGTATAGGAGTTTATGAAATTATTAATTAATTAATCTAAATTTTATTATTCATGTCATTAAATCAAACATAGAACACACACAAGAATAAGGTAAGGGGTTTCTCATCTAACTTCTAATTCTGTGAGATTTCTATTGATCACCACTTATTTCATGTATGTTTTATATGTTTACATCCATTTGATATATAATATCATTATTATATAAATTTTCATGGAATTCAATTATTCATTTGATAATTAATAGTTATTGGTCAGATGAAATGATTGATTACAATGTTGTAATGGGCTTTGTGTTCATATTCCTTTTCATTGTGACTTACATTGGTTTGTGAACCGAATAATCCTTTTGTAAAGTACCAACTACACATTTTTTTTATGAATTTTCATTTAAAATTATATTTATATTAAATATCCATAATCTGGTATCCTGGATATTTTTATTGTCTAAACTGTATACCATTTTACAAACGGTGTATATTTGGAATGTTATTTTAACTATGGAAATATTGATAAATATGTATTCTCCACTCTAAATGGATATTAAAAAGGCATATTTCTCTTATGTTAAATAAATTTATAATAGATGATCAGTAATTGCAGTGGTGGGTGGGACCCATTATTGCCCCTCGATCAATCAACATGTCTCAAGAGACTAATTAGTTGGCGGAAAACCCTTCGAGTATGTTTCCCAAAATCAGATGGATTTCTACCCACAAAACTAAACTACATTAATGTTATAATGGTATCATTTTCCAGATACATGATATCCAATTAGCTGGAATTATCATTGTTCATTATCTTTAATTAATATCCATGTGATATTCTCAATGAAAAAATCTATGGATGTAGTTTCATTCTCAATTTATAAATGGATTGAGTTTTCATTTATTCACAATGCCTTATTGATATGTCAAATTGTTTTTGATTCAGTTATTATTGATTCATGCTTCCACTATTTTTAACCCTTACTGAGCATTTTATCTCCCCCATTTCAATTTATTTCCTTCAACATGTGATGAAGAGGATATCATTTATTGAGTTTTTGTAGATGTGGTTTTTAATTTTAGTTCTGTTTTGTATTTTTAAAACCTTTTCAATGTAATTTGAGTTACAACTATGTATCTATATTCTTAAATATTTATAAACTGATCATTCCATTTAGATTTTTATTCCTTCTTACCATGCCAATATTACATTTAAAGCACCGGCTCTGGTCTCAAGGGTTCTAGGTGTTATATTTGGTATCAAAAAACATTTAGTAGAAATCCTGGGAACTAGAGTAGGAAATGAATAGTAGGGAAAAAACACCTAAGTTAGTTTTTAGGATGAAGATACAAGAATATCCTTGTATTTTTGTAAGGAATAGATTATTTCAATAATTCTTGAAAACAATCCATCTCTGTATATGAGCAGGTAGAGATAGCACTGATAGAGATGTGCGTAGGAGTGAATGCTTAAAAAAAGTGTTTCGAGAATGATTGTGGCTATCCTGGTGCCTGACATAGGGAATTACGTCACTCTTGGTTATGAAACTCCCGAGGGATATGCTTAGGATAATTTATATTTTATTTACAAGATATTGTGTATGATTGAAATGTAAATTATTCCTCGAAGAAACCATCTTTCGGATTGTGGGATTAGCCATGTATATGATCTCAATTAATTCTATGTATTTTGTAAATATAATATTATACATTATGATTCATTCCCAAACCTAGTGTGTACCATTATAAAAAAATGGTCTCTATTCGAAGAAGATGAATCAATACATGTGGGAAATGTACGGATCTCCCCACTGATCCAGTCAACACATCCAATGTTGGAGAATATCGGATCATGGCCATTTTGAGACAACACAAATAGGTTGTAACAAATAAAAATTCCAAAACTATGTTGGATCCTTTCATGTGGCAAGAGCCCCCATCATTCTGCGGTACTACTAAACTAGTGGTCCCAAAGTAATGGACCATGTACCATGAAAATATATTCATGGAATTTAGGTGAATTGAAAATGAAAAGGAAGTCCTGGAAGTATATTGTCTCAAGAGAGATATTGATCAATTAGTGGTCCTTGATTCAGAATGCCATTGTGGTAAACGAAATAGAATATATGTAATGGAGGCCTTTTAAGGAAATATTATTGAAAAAATATTTCCCTCATGTGAAGTGATCCGAATTGAAGAGGTAATTCCCTAGCTTAAAGAAGAGGGAAGAAGACAATGTTGTGGAGTATGAGGCTACCTTCATAAGGATAGCCAGTTATGCCATAGATTACGTACATAACTCATCTGACAAGATTTATCATTTCTTTTAAGGTCATAAGCCATGTCTTTGAAGGAAATTTTCTTCTCAAACATTTTCATCATATGATGAAATTTTCTAAAATTCCATCAAAACAGAGAAATAATTTTCTTGATCAAAATTTTAAAGGGAAACAAAGAAATAGAGTGGTTCTCTGATAACCAAGGTAAAGGTGAAGTGCTGAAGATGAAGAAGGTAACAAAGCAATTTCGATGATGTGAGAACTGTGGAAGGTATTATATATGTAAATATATAGAAGGCATGAGAGTTTTCTATAAATGTGTAGAAAATGGACATCTATATCATGGAATCAAGGGGAAGAAACAATTTTATGATGTTCAATGATAAAATGGTAGAAATATGGGACACTAATCAAATGAGTTTTTTAAGATCTGAGGAAAAATTCCTTAGAAAATTCCAAGAGATAAAGGTAGAATGTATATGATTACAACAGCGGAATATGTAGTTTCAGATGATGTGGTGGAAGGTACTTTAATTGTTTCCTCAAACATAGCCAACACATTATTTCATTCTAGATCATCACATTAATTTATATCTTCCTAGTTTTCCATTAAAATTATACATGTCCAAATTGATTTAAAAAATGATTCTTTAATCATAACTCCTTAGGGATGCATCGTTGCAATACAAGCATGTAAATTAGTCCACATCATGACACATAAATGTGCTTTAGTTTCTATCCATATCATTAGAAAAATTATTTACTTTGATATAATTCTCAGTATGAATTGGATATCAATATATGAATTGAAGATTTATAACAAGAAAAATAATGATACTATTTTTGAAAATGGTGTAAAATCTCTTATTAGTAGAGCATGGAACTCTCCATCAGATTCTTATCTAGACACACCCCAATAGATCTACTAAATGTAATTCCTATAGAGGAAGAGAACCCAATATCTATGGGTGAGGAAAGAAATATTCAAATTGATGATGTGTATATATTGCAAGAGTACATTTATTTTTTAGAGGATTTACCTGTACATCCTCCAAAGATGGAAATTGAGTTTTCCATTTACTTAATTCCATGTGAAAGTCATATATCAAATACACCCTATAGGATGGCCACTATTGAGTTAGTGGAGATAAATAAACAACTATAGGTGTTGAGCGACGAAGGATTTATTCGACCTAGTGTTTCTCCATGGGGTTCAATGGTTTTTTTTGTCAAAAATACAGATGGATACATTAGGCTATCCATTGATTACAAGGAAATCAATGTTATTACTATAAATAATATGTATCATCTTCCAAGTATTTCTGTTTTTTTTTTCATTTACTTCATGGATCTCAATACATTTCGAAGATTTGAATTCGATATGAATATCATCATCTGTGTGTGAGGAGGGAATATATTCCAAAGACAACATATAATACTAGGTATGGGAAATATTAGTTAACACTGATTCCTTTTTGACAGAAAAATACACCCTCTATTTTCATGGATTTAATGAATTGAGTTTTCATGGAATATAATGATAACATTTTTGTTGTATTCATCAATGAAATCCCAGTATACTCCAATAGCTATGAAGACCATAAGGTTCACTTTCGAATTAATCTAAAAGATCTTAGATGATATGAATTAATTTGGATGTTTAGAAATTGTGACTTCTGTCTTCAATCAGTTGATTTTCTAGTCCATATTATCTCTAAGGATGGAATCCTAGTTGATCCTGTGATGAAAAAGGAAATCCAAGATTAGTCAACACCAACAATCCTAATTGATGTACGTAGATTTATTTTATTATAAGGTTACAATTTGTGTTTCCTTCAGAATTTCGCATTACTGGATAACCCAATAATCAAGCTCACATGTAAAAGAGATTAGTTTGTGTGGAAAAAAGAATGTACATAATTCTTCAAAGAATTGAAATGATGATTGGCCAATGCTCCAATTTTGATTCTTCCGTAAATAATTCATAGATTTAAAATATGTAGTAATGCATCAATGAATGGGTTAGGTTTCATCCTTATGAAAAATGGTTAATTTATTATTTGTGCATTAAGGAAATTGAAGACTCTTTAGAAAAATTATCCAACACATGATCTTGAGTTAGCAGTAGTAATCATTTCTCTAAATATATGGATATATTATCATTATAGTGAAAATTGAGGGATATACATAGACCACAAGAGTTTAAAATACATTTTGAAGAAAAAAGAACTCAACATGAGGAAAAAGAGATGGCTCGAGTTATTAAAATATTACAATTTTTCAATACAAAACCAACTAGGAAAAGAATATAAGGAGGAAGATGCACTAAGTAGGAAATATCATGGACTTCGAACTCAAATGTGTATTGAGAGAGATCCTACGTTCATGGATATAATAAAGATGGATATGGGAATTGATATTGAAGGGGATACATCTTTCCTCTCTCAAATGATTATTAAAACATCTTTATAGATAAATAAAAAGATCTTAATCTGATGAAGAAAGTATACCTAAGAAAATTATTTTTGTTAAGGATGGGAGATTGGAAGACTTCATGTATAAGGAAGGAGTTATGATGTTTGGTAAGAGGTTTTTCATTCCATCAGATCCTGAGCTAAAATGGGTACTATTAGATGATTCTCATAGCTCAAATTTATCTATAAACCATGGTATCACAATGATGTATTGAGACATGATGGAACATTTTTGGTGGGATAATATGATGCGATATATTGTAGACTACAGTTCACAGTGTAAAGTTTTTCAACAAGTGAATGTAGATAGACAACATCCTAGAGGAGTGATGCGACCTATACCTATTCAAATGTGGATTTTGGATAAAATTATGTTGGATTTTGAAACTGGACTACCGAGGACACCTTGAACGAATGATGAAATATGGGTAATTGTTAATCGTCTCACAAAATAAGCACATTTACTTCCTATAATAGAGGATATACCACTTCAGCACATTGTAAGACTTTATATATATGATGTTATAAGACATCTTGGTGCACCAATATCGATTGTGACCGATCGATATCCCCAGTATATATCTAAATTATGGAAAATTCTACAGAAGTCTATGAATACTGAGCTTCGTATGAGTACTACATATCACCCCCAAACTGAAGGAGAGTCAAAAAGGACTACTCAAACTCTATAATACATGAGAAGGTCATTCCCTCATGACTTCCAAGATATGTGGGATCAATACCTACCTTTGATGGGATTTTCATTAAACAAATGTTTGTGTTGTAGTTTTCAGATGGCTCCATATGAAGCATTATATGTAAAGATATGTCGAACTCCAACTTGTTGGATAGGAGTTAGTGAGAGGAAACATATAGGCCCAAAACATATTTATGGAACCATGAAAAAGGTTAAAATAATCCAATCCCATGTTAATGTAGCCCAATGTAGGTAGAAGAGTTATGATGACATCTTTAGAATGGATTTTGAATTCCATGTGGGAGGTCATGTACTTCAAAATTTATCTCCATGGAAGGGTTTCTTATGGTTTGGTAAGAAATGGAAACTGAGTCCCAGGTACATCAGACCATTTGATATTCTAGAATGAATCGGATTTATTGCGTACCGTTTAGCAATGATTCCATGTCATTCCAAAGTACATGATGTATTCCATATGTCATTGTAGAAGAAATACTTGACATACACAATGCATGTACTCACCCATGAACAAATATAACTAGAACCTAATTTTTAATATTGTGAAGAGGATATCGGGATCCATGACACAAGGGAGAAGGTATTGAGAAACCAGATGACTCACCTAGTAAAGGTTCTTTGGAGAAAAAAAATATGGAGGAAGCAACATGTGGAACCTGAGGATGTTATTTAGAAGAACAACCCACATCTTTTTTGTGGGCATTATATATATTATTTCATGGATGATATTTCTGAGTGAGGGAATAATATAACACCCCAAACAATTTATTTTATGCTTCTCTTAAATAAATTCTAATCATAGTCAATATTTCAAAAAACACTTTGTTCCATTGAAAAAACTTTTCATTATTTTAGAGATAGTCAAAACCCAGTCATTAAACATAAATTTTCCCCTTCTATGTTTTGAATTTCGAAAAACGGTCATCTAGAGTTGTGACCATTAAGTCATTTGGAGTTTGATAGAAACAACTTGATTTTTTGATGAATACTATCATACCCCAATGAATATAATTACGACCCTTATAAATAGTAATTAATTATAATATTTTATTTTCTTATGGTAAAAAAGAAAATTATACCTTAATTAATATTTCAATGTGATATAGAACTAATTATATCCTTAAAATGGGTTTTTTATAATTAACTATTATTTTATTAAAAAATTAAATAAAAAAATAAAGAATTAAATTCAAATAATGGATTTAATTTTTGAAATCTAAACATAAAAAAATGGTTATGGTGGGTTTTTGGGATTTTTCTTATATACTTGTATTTTACATGAATAGTAAAAATACAGTTTTGAATTTTCTGTAGTTTAATGACATCATAATTTTTTAATTATTAAATATAAATGGTTATTTGACTTCTGTATGGTAATGTATGACATGTTTTGTCCCATGTAGAAAAAAGCATGGTCAACTATCATGGGCAAGCCCATGGTTTTCCCAAAACCACTAATGAGGAGACCTTTTAATTAATAATAAACTACCTCTAAATTAATATAAATACCCACTCACTCCCTTCATTTTCATTCATTCCAAACACATTATACATGAAGATTTTATGCTATTACCTCCCTAGGAGTACTCCCAAGGTGTCCCCAATCCCCTAGGGTCACTACATTCAGGTTTTGGGAGTTACACTACAATGTAAAAGAATCAACCACCCTTCTCTTTTCTTAATGATTTCATTTTATGTTTTCTCTTTTATTTTCAATTGGATTATTTGGGGATATTAAATTCCATATTCCCCAAAAATACCATATTATTTAATATTGATGAGATACACCCTTCCTCTCAACAAAAAATTTTATTAAAATTTATTTGACGCTCTTAAGCTGCCGAATTTTCATAAGAGATTTGTCGATTTTTACCTTATTTTGAGTTCCATTCTCATTTAATTATTTCCACATATCCCTTAAAAATAATTATTTGACAATTCTAGTAACTTAAAAAAACTATAATTATATTAATAAAATGGAATATTTTATCACCATCTATCTCTCTCCCTGATCTTATACTAATAATAAAAACACCATCTAATATTTGTTAATTTATGATATTCAAGGATGGCGGCTTCTGAATTTTCATTAATTTTTTAATTCATCTATTGAATCCATTTTTATGGTTGAAATAGATCAAAATATATTTATTTAATCTCATTATTGTTCTGGAATCCCTATACACTCATAATATGTAATAATAATTCAAAATGTGTTCATTGTACACAGAACTGCCAAGCTAAATCCAAGCATTTATCCATAAATTTTAACTAATGATTCATCCTAAATAATATAAACCATAATTATTATATGATAATTTATATATCTTTAATATCACAAATAATATATATTAACAATTCTGTATGTTTATCCACATTTTAAATGAACTTCCATTCATTAATGCCCGTAAATGAATCATGAAAACCAAGGAAGAAAATGCTTCCAAAACAATAAAATTAAACCACATAAACCCATAAAAATGGCCATGAATGAACCTCATAAGATTATAATAAACCAATTATATGTATAGGAGGATCTGTAATTATTAATTAATGAATATAAATTTTATTATTCAGGTCATTACTACAATGATGAATAGACTCCAGATTAAGGAAAGGGGTTTCTCATCTCACTATTAATTCACTGAGATTTTCATTGTTCACCACTTCTTTCATGCATGTTGTATATGTGTACATCCATTTTATATATAATATCATTATTCTATGTATTTTCAAGGTATTCAATTATTCATTTGATAATTTTTAATTCTTGGTCACCCGAAATGATTGATTACAATGTGGTATTGGGATTTGTGTCAATTTTCCATTTTGTTGTGACTGATTTTATTTTTGGAACCTAATAATCCTTGTGGGGGTGTACCTACTACCCATTTGAGCTCACTTTTCATTTAAAATTATATTTCTATTAAATATCCATAATCACATTTTAGGGATATGTTTATTGTCTAAACTGAATATCATTTTACATAAGATGTATATTTTGAATGTTATTTTAACTATGGAAATATCAATGAATATGTATTCTCTACTCTATACAGATATTGAAAATTAATATTTCTCTTGTATTAAATCAATATATAAAGAATGATTCTAACTGTATGGGGAAGGTGGGGCCCACTATATCTCCCGATGAATCGATAGGTCTCATGAGACAAATTAGTTGGCAACAAGCCCTTCGATTTTGTTTCCAATAATCAGATTAGTTTATACCCACCAAACTAATCCATTTTTATGGTATTATGGTATTATGTTCATGATACATGAAGAAAAATTAGCAATCATTCACATTATTCATTATCGGTTGTTACTATCCCAGAGATATTCATTATGACAAAATATATGGATGTTTTTTAATTCTCAGTTTATTAATGGTGCGTGTATTCGTTTATTCAACATTCCATTTTAATATGTTATATTTTTTATGATTCAGTTATTATATATTCCTGATTATGCTATTTGTAAAACATAATGAGCATTTTATCCCACCCCTTTAAATTGTTTACATTCAACATGTGATGAAGAGGAGAAAATTTAATGAGTTCCTGTGGATAATGTTTTTTGTTTTTATTATGTTTTGTTCTTTGTAACCATTTCAATGTAATTTTAGTTGCATCTATGTATCTAGCTTCATCGAGGATAGTAAATATATAGTTACCTTGAAATTTACATTCCTTATAACCATTCCAATAGAACAAGTAATGCACTGACTCTTGTCTAGAGGGGTCGGGATGTTACAACATTGTTACGTCTTTTTTAGGTAGAAAAATGAATAATATATAATTAAAAAATTTATTAATAATTTACTTGTTCAATATACATATGATAAAAAAAAATAATGTTTGTACTAGGAGACTAAATTAAATAATTGTGACATTCATATTTCTGGGATTTCTCTAGGGGTTGTTTTTTACAGTTATTATATTTTTCTATTGAGCTTGGTTTTGATTATTGAGGATGAAAATCATTTGATAGATTTATAATTTATTTTCATGTATATAATTGGATCATTAATTTAAATATTACTGAAAATTCATATGATAGAGGATTTTTTGTGGAAGAAAGGACATGCCTTCATAAGAAAACTTATATTGATACTTGGATCACTCCATTTTCATGTTTACTAGGTCATGGTACATTTTTAAAAAACTAGAGCTATTACAATCATATAAACTACACCATGGGAAGTGAATCTTTTTTATGTGTAATTGTGTTGTAGTTTGTTGATTTGTATATTATATTTTGTGTTGTAGTTTCTCAATATAAACTATAAATGAAATGTTTACTGTCTATGATAAACTAGGTTCATACGCATGAACACATATTAAATTTTATAAAATATTTAAATCATTCAACATGATTTTGGTAAAATTGGTTATAGTAATCTTAATACATTCATCACGTTCGGAAATTAATCACTGAATTGGTGATCTATAACATCAGTGTGGGGAGGGATAATTCATAAGGAATAATTGAATTGAATCAATATAGTGCATGGGTGACCATAATTAGAATCAACATATAGAAAACATATGAAAATCATCATAATAAAGATAGAATCAATTAAATAATATATGTAATGAGGAATATAATATCAAAAGTTATTTGGATAAAAATAAACTACATAATAAGTAAATATGTGTGATTTTGAAAAAAAAATCATTATTAAATCATTAGATTTATTCCTGAATTTATACCAACGTAACAAAATATCATATATTCTATTGAAAATAAAAATAAAAATAACTCAATTAATTTTATAAGGTAATTGGAAGAATCATAATGAGAATATAGATAAATATGTGACTATACCAAAAGTAAATAATTAATTTCAAGAGTCTTTATGACTTGGAACCACTTTCTTTAATTATATTTCTATATGAAAATCCACGAAATCATAGGAATGAATCTATATTATGATTTTTATGTTATAATTTCATGGATAAATCTTGATAATATTTTTACAAATAATTTTATAAAAAAATTCATTGGAAAATGAAATATTTATTATTTTAACTAAAAAGTTACCCATAAATTACATGGTTTTACTTAAAAGTTAAATTTTAGATATGCATATTTAAAATATAAATTCATGTTTTTTAATCACATAAAATCTATCTTATGATTATTATTTTTCAAATTATTTGAACTTAAATAATTTTGGGTGAATATAAAAAATATATTTTTTATAAAATACCATAACTATTATAAAATAATAAAGATGTATTCGTTGATTAAAATTTTATAAATCATAAAAACAAAATATGAATTTATGTGTATACAATTTCCATTAATAACAATAAATAGAATTTAGAAATTATTTCCTATGTTTCTAAAACCAATGTTATTTTATATACTAATTAAAAACCACTTTTGGATCTTATCATTTAATAGTGTGGTTGGAAGATTCTATTCAGTTTTAGCATTAACCAAAATTTTATATAACATTCCATTATTTAATAATAATTCATTAATGTTGTTAGAATCATAAATATGAATTTTTTTAGTATAAAATCTTTTTACGCTTAAAATGTTTATTTGTTTGAAAACGAGTTTTTATAAATTTTTTGTATTTAAATTAAAAGTAATCTACTTCACACTTATAAATTAAATCTATTAAAATAGATTCTAGAGATTGAATTATAATTTCCAACATTTTTTACAAATACCCTTTTATTTTTTGGTCATATCGATAAATTAAATTGGTAAAACGTTTTTTAATGTGATTTTTTGAGTGTATTTCAACTATACATCATCTTATATTCGAATATGGGTTTTCTTTGTGCTAATTTCACATGAAATAGGTTTTATATAATTTAAAAACATTTAATAATTATTAGAGTGTCACTACCCACAATTATAAATGTGAACTAAATATACAATCTTATTAACAAACATTGATAAACATATATCAAAAAATATCTTTTTAATTTTTTTCCCAACTATCCTAGTCACATATTAGATATCATGTTATACTCAAAATTCCTATTATGAAACTCTTATGATGTAATCCATAGAAGGTTATCCATAGAGAAGGTATAAGACTGAAGTGAACTATTTTAGGTTTATTTAATCTTCTACCTCCCCATAATCTATTATAATCATTGCAATGTAATTTAATAAATATATTCTCTAATAAAAATTGTTTTTATTTTTATTGAATAAATATTTTGAAACATCTTTTCATCCTCTGGGAAATGAATAAATCACTCATGTGTATATATAGTCTACCATCTCCATGAAATGATGTTAGTAATTTTACATCACCACCAATGATGTTTTGTAATAATGATGTAATTAATAAATATTTGTTATATATATGAAATTATTAAATATACTTAATTAAAATATATTATTACATACCATTCCCATATGTAAATTAAAAAATAAAAATTTCGCTCAAGTGAACATGTGGATTACCACCTTCATGAAGCAACACGATTCAGTTTTAATTTCCATAACACCTATAATATAATAAACATGTATTTAATTAAATAATATGATAAATATTACATAAATATGATTCTATAAAGGTAAAACATTTACAGTTTAATTTTCATTCCATCTGTTTTAAAAATGAAAATTTTCTTCATTTGTACATGTGGACTACAACCTCTACGAAAAAAATTGTTCATTTTTCATTAATTCCTTTCATAGATGTATTTAAAAGTGAATTGAATTTATCAATATATAAAATTTTACATGAATAATAGTATAAAACCGTGAACCTATTACCATGGTTTATATATAATGTACCTCTATATTTTTATCAAAGGCCCTTAAAAGGTTCGATGTAAACATAACTATGCTGGTAATTAAAAAAAAGGAAATATTTGAAATTAGATGAATAATGATAAAGTAGTAAACATAAAAATTGTTATTAATAATGAAATAAAATTATTTTATTTTATTTAATATGATTTAGAGAATGTTGAATTCCAAACATGCTTAATGTAATGAATTATTATATAAAACATTGTTTTAATATTTAAACTCGGTTTATTATATTTCACTATTAATTATAATTTTTCATGAATATTATTATTGATTTTACAATTTTGATTTGATTTATTTTTAAAATATCATTGAATTTTTAAAAATTGATTAAGAGAATATAATTATTATTATCTGTAATATAAATTTTTTCTTTTCAACCAAAGTGTAATAGGATTATATTTTATCATTTACAATATGAATTATTTTTCCACCAACATAGAAATTAAACAATATTAAGTTAACCCTATAGGTTTTCATGTATTTAAAAGAATATAATTTTCACATTATTATAGGATATTTTAATTTTTAAATTTTTTCATGAAAAAAATATAGTTCTTATCATTTTTGTGAGATAATTGAAAGTGATTTACTTGATGATTTCGATGAATTTTCATGTTGTTTATGACAACATTGAAATATTAATATTTTTTTTCTAGGAAATGGTTTTTTGGAATTATGAATGAAGATGTGAGAACCTAATATATCTATTATTGTTGGGTGAGCCTAATGTATATTTTTTAGTGCATTGGGTAATGTTTTCGACATCAAAAGAGAAACTCAAGGAAAATTTTGGTTAGGTTACTACAATAGAATTATGTGGTAATCAGTAATTCTAATACATGTTTGACCTAATTGATCAAAGAATATGAGTTTTATTCTCCATGATACGTTTAATATTATTGCTTATTATTTTCATGGAAATAGTTTGATTTCATGAGTCAAGGATTGTTTTAATTCTTTTAAAGGTGAAATAAATAATTTCTCCAAAAATAGTCTCATGTCTCTCAATATAATCAATATGAATTCATGGATTTACTATGATTTATAAAATGTTTCAAATTAATTCACTGAGAAATGGTTTAATTTTTCACATCGATATGTTTTAATGATGTTCTCAAATATCTATTTTCATTAATTGAAGCATTTTCACGGGTTTTTTTGTTTTTCACTAGTCTAATGGGTTTTCATTACATTTATATCCCTTATTGATAATGTTTTCCATTTTATCAATTATAAATAAAAAATAATAGTATCAAATGATTTGTTTTAATGGAGTCAAGGTAAATCATAACACATTGAAATCATCTTAAAATATTAAAATTTCTCTTGAATAAAATAATAGTATAAAAATATAACCTTATTTTTTAAAACAAATATACACCCTGTGGAAGTATCAAATATTTATAGTAATTATTTTATTAATTTTTCAAAAACCAATGCCATAAATATCATGAGAAAGTAAATAATATGAAATAAATTATATTAAAATAATTTTAATTGGATATTAATGTAATATATTTTTATAATATTCCTCCTCTAAAATAAATATATATTCCTTGTAACATGAATCCATAAGTCAACTAAATTAATTTATGATAATCATGATCAATTATAATCATTATATTCTTTAATATTTTTGTTGAAGGTGAAATGGATCAATTACATGATTCATTGAATTAAAATACATTGTTTCAATTCCATTATTTTGATTCGTTGTTATTTAAAAATTATCCAAATTACCTCTATAATATTAAAAATTCATACAATTACATTTTAATAAATTATAAATGAGTTGGGTTAAAAAATAAGGGAGGATATAAGTAATCAATCAATTTTTTTTCATTGGTAGTTAACTGATCATTAATGGGATATTCCAAAATAGGGATAGAGATAAAATACTTATAAACATTATATATAGTTTTATAAACATAATATAGAATAATATTATTATTATAGATATGTAATATAAACTAATCATCCCTATATGTTGTTAAACAAAAATAATTGGCATAACCTTAATAGGCGGTAATCCAACCATTGATGGTATATATCAAAAACAGAGGGGTAATATATATATATATATATATATATATATATATTGATTAAAATTAATTTTTTATCAAATTAACATTACCATCATGTTTCTATAAGACTTGATTTAATTTATGAGGGTTGGTTTTGATATGTATGGGTAATGGAGGAATGGAAGATGAAAATGAAAGAATAATGGGGGAAATATTACCTCTTCCTTGATCATTGATACTTTACCAAGTCATTAACACCTTTGAATCTTAGAGTAGAATGATACCAAATAACAGTAATGATACTATGAGGCATAATATATGAAAATAGAGTAAATATTTTGTAACACCCCGACTCTAGTAACAATGATCTATTTTTTATTTAACTATATTTTCAAATTTTTTAAGGGATATATCGAAAACCAATCATAACATACCTACATATTATCTCTTTTTATGAATATTCAATACATATCCCAAAAAACATGTTTGAGAAACATAATGGGTTTGTATTATAGGAGAATATATAAAAAAATTATTTAGTTGTAACCTTCATCATATATAACATATTGTTTTACAAAAGGATCCCATATAGACTCAGCATCTTTAGTAACCTTTTTTACTAGAGGTAAAATGAAAACATAAGAAAGGGAGATCTCATATTATTCATCAGGGTAAACATTTGAGATATTAGTAAATGATCATATGTAAGAATTTCATGACTATTAGAGTATGAAAACAATTTATTATCAACACAAAATTGTACCAAAAAAGTCATAGATTATATACATGAGTCATTGCCTAAAATATTATCATGTCACTAGATCAGGAAATAATAAAAAATAAATAAGGATCAATGATTTCAATTAATTACCCAAAAATGTCATTATAGTTGGGAAACATCTTAGTAATAGAATTTATATCATATTTAAAGGATAATTATACAGATTTTCATATCATAGATGATCAGGCATCATCAATTGTTGCCTATATCATTGTGGATAAGAGATCACGGCCAATATCCCATATCATAGTATATTCTAAATCCCAACCTATATCACATTATGGGGTGAGAATATAAACAAATTTCTCATAATTATATCATACTATATAAGGTTTTACCTAATTAATTATAGGGAAATATAGGACTCACCCATTAAATAAATAAACAATATACATGTGTTCCATAATATTCCAAAACATTCAATATTTAATTATAATATAACACATTGAAAAAAAATAGTATCTTAAAAATTTAATAATCACCTAACCATAATCCATATTGAGAATAAACAAGGATGCTATAATTAGATCCTATGGAATTTAAATCATAAGAAAAATAAATGGATGTTCACATTGCTGAATAATACCATTAAATGATCATTCATACATTTAATTGGAAACATGAGAAAATATAAATTTCCATAGATAAATGATTAACTAATAATTATAATGATATTGATAAAATAATTTTCTATTAATATGTCCCTGGAAACTCATAAAGTGGACATCAATGAAGAAATGTTCATTATGGTTGGAAAATCTGTTCATGTCATATACATTAAGAGAAAACATATTTTCACTCTTTTGTAAAAAATTAAAAAAAATTACAACTTATGTGGAAAATTTAAAAACATTCATTTGTAAAATAATTTTAATAAAGTAAATTGCTAGGAAAATGAAATTTTCAAAAAATATAATTTAATTTTAAGAACATTAATAATTTTTTTTGATGATCACAGACATGGATGAAAATGTATGTCACCAAAAGATGAAATAGGGTCTACTATTCATTAAAATCATTTTCTAAATAATATTTTCTTCCCAAAAGAGTGAATGTATATATTTCTTCAAAATTACATTAATATATTGAAGAAAATAATTTGTAGATTATATTTATTAGTGAAGGCATAGAACATTAGGTATCATAAGATTACATAATCAGAAAACTTTTATCATGATTCATGAATTAAAATCATAATAATATTAATTTGACATAATTATATTGGAAAATTATTGGCATAGATTCAATATATTTTTTAAAATATAACCCTTGACACTATTATAAAATAACTGATTAGGAATTGAAACATGATTCCAATATCATAGTAGATCAGGTATCACCAACACATTCTTTTATCATAGTTGATCAGTCATCCCTACCTACTTCTTATAGTGTATTTATCACATCAAATAATTTATCATAAATATGTCATGTTCTATAATTAATTACCCAATGAATTTGAGTACTATATTTGAGCCACCATTTACAAAATGAAAATTATACAAATTTGTGTAAGAAATATTAAAAAACATTCATCATTTTAATAAAAAATAACATAAAAATTCCCTAACATTTAATAAAGACATAACATTAAGTAAACAAATGATAAAAAATGGATGGTATCATTAGATATTATCCTTAGACAATCATAATAATCATGAAATGATATTGATATAATTGAAAAATATCTTCAAAATATCATTCCAACATTTCATTGAAAGCATGATAATATATCATTTTCAATTGATAAAAATTAAACTAGAATTTCCTTGAATATTGAGAAAAAAAAATTATTTTAAAAAAAGCAAGGAATTTGAAAATACAATATTCAAACAAAATAATGTTCATGAATGTGGTAAAAACCATTTATTTAATATAGTTTAAAATAAAACATTTTATTCATGATTTTGTTAAAGTAAAAAATAATTTTTCAGAAACATTTATAAATATTCCTTTAAAAAAATTAAATAAGTAAAATGTAAATGAAAAAGATATTTTTACATCATTTTCATTATATTGTTTTAATTTTTATGCAAAAATTATTATGAATTTAAACATTAATGAGAAATTTTATTGTCCCAAGATGAAATAATGTAGGTTTTTCTTTAAAATCATTTCCTTAGTCATTTTTAAACCAAAAGATGTAAAACAATATATAATACATGAAAATAATATAAATATCATGATTATATTATAATAAATGGGGTGTAAAGGATAACGTCAATAAATTTTTTATCCATTTAAATTAAACATATTCAATCCCAAAAATAAATAGCATTGTAACATAATCCCTTCCCTCATTTTTAATATTTTCTATACATAATCAAACCCAATATATAATATATATAGATATATTATAAATGAAATCTATAAAATAGTTATATAAGTCACAACATATAAGAATAATTATAAAATAATCTTAAAAAAATTAAGAAATACTTATTAAAATCAATGTTCCATCTTATAACTACTTAATTCTTCATTAATGGTTTTGTTCGGAAGAGGTAATCCTTATATTCTGATCATGGCGTCATCATCTACAAAAAAAAATCATTTCATGATTATTTAATAATATAATTATATAAAATCTTATAAATATTCATATAATATACTGTTGAAATTGAATTTCATTACAATATAGAGATGGTAGTCTGTGGATTCTCATGATTGGAGTTTATATTTTTTGATAGATGAAGAAAAAAATTGAAAAATATTTCAATAATGAATAACTATAATAAAATGATAAATATAATATATTTTAATTAATCCATCATTATAACCATAATTATAACAACCAACAATAATATTCTCCCATATTTCCCTCATATCCTACATAACCCTAAAGCCCCTACTCACTTTAATGGTGAAATATCACTTATGGTATATTTCCATGTGTTCACAGAGGCTTTTTGGATCAATGAGATATCAATCGTCTCCCACATTGGTCATTTTCGTCAATCCTTCGACTGCAATGACAGGTTCCAAAGGGGCCAAAGGTTGGCAATAAATGCTGAGGGCATCAAGGAATAGTGGGGAAATGCTTTCCCTGCAAGAGATAATCCAACTCAACCAAACATCTACTAAAGATGCATGCAGTATCAAACCCAACCATGTGATGCTAACAATGCCATCTCATACCCAAAAACCATTCAACAAGATATGTCTATAAATCATCAGAGTACGAAGTAGAAACTCAACAACAAAACACCACGAGCAATGAGACCATCACATCTCCACACCAATCTATGACTCCATGCTCGACCAAAAAATCACAATAATCACAATGAACCACTATAAATGATATGCCTTACCTTTACCTGTACCCCATTACACGATATTTGAAAAGTAACCAATGTGAAAAAGTAGGGGGTGAGTAAAACTACATAGTAGGGTTTCCCCAAATGACTTCCCTACACATAACACTAGGATAAAACTAATATCACATTTATATAAAGCATTTTATAAAAAATAATCACAATTTCATCCATTACCATAAGCCAAACACACCCTTACCAAGCCATCTTTACCAAACCAAGAAAACCCAGGGAACGCCAAACAATCATTCCATGAGCCAAACATGCCACATAAGGAATCCCAATCAACCATTCCCCACAAGGAATCCAATTCAATTATTTCACATTTCTACAACAAATTCCTTATATGAAAAGAAATACACAACAAAGCAACTAAAACGGTGGGACTTCCTGCCCAACTTGTTCACACCACCATCAGCAAGAAGGACATCCCACCCACTATCTGACAACCCAAAATGGACGGAATTCCCTCTCATTTAATTAACCTTTTATAGTGAGACATCCCTCCCACTTCCACACAACCAACACAAGCCATACCCATCATGTAAACCACCAACGCAAAAACAATAAGAAATTCACCATTTCCATTACATGTCAATCCACTTTAATAAATCATAAAATTATTGAAAAAAACCTTCAATAATATTTCATACCAAACCATATTTCAATAAAACAACCCTATTTATTGAAAACAATTTCCCCAAATCATATTAATCAAACCCACAAAACTACTCATTTAAAAATCACATCAACAGAATTTTTCCACAAGCCCTTTTTCCCAAAAATCCCCAAAACATCCCCAAAGGGATTTACATCCAATTTCTCAAATAAAAAATAAAATTAATTTTAAGAAACAAAACTTAATTGTAACCATACAAGTAGTTCTAACCATGTGGAGTTGAGAGGGAGTATAAATAACTTTAGAGTTCTGATGAAATAGACCCACAAGAAATTTCTCTTCAAAAACATTGAACGTACCACTACAACCACTCTAGATCCCCTTCCATAACATCCACATGCCTTAAAATTAGCATCCAAGGAAACCACAACCCAAGATCTATACACAATAGTTGTATATCTAGAAAATAGAGAGAGAGAGAGAGAGAGGGAGGTGGCGATCTTGATGAAAACTCATTGAACCAAAGAATAGAGACTTAACCAAGAGAAACTACATTCAATACATCACGAGACCTCTTCAAAAAGCATCCAAAAAGAATAGTGAGATCACCGTCAACCTCTGAGAATGAAAAATATTGAGTGAGGCTCGAGTGGGAGTGTGTTTGGATAGGAATGAGTCAAGCCCGAGTGTGTCCGGGTTTTAAAACCCTGTTTCATGTGGCCACACGGTTTGGAAAACAATGCTCTAACCATGTGCACGCTACTGTCTCTGGAGAAATGGTCGCCATGGTTTCCTTGCACGATTTATCAAATCATGCGTAGGCTGTGTGAAGCCTACTGCCACCCCCTACTTGGTTTCTTGGAGAACCCTGCACATTTTCCCTTAACCGTCCTCAAACTTTTCTCCCTATGAAAATCCTCTAAACATATCCAAAACCATTCCAAACTCTCCCAACCTCTTCTCAACTCATCTCATGCACTTTAAAAAAATATAGAAGCATTAAAAGGCTACATACATAAAACTGGGGGGGTGCTACATTCTCCCCACAATTGGACTTTATGTCATTGAAAGTAGTGAACCCACCCTTTGCTGAAAGAGTTCCTGCCCTTGGAAGACCATCTCTTTCTCCCACTCCAATGTCTCCTCTTGGATCTGTCCATGCTACCACAAAACTCGAACCAGACCAATGATTTTACCCCAAAAGTGTTTTTCTTACTTATCCACAACCCACACTCGAACATGCACTAATGAAGCATCTGACTCTATCTCAACCTGATCACATCAAATAACATGGCTCAGATCTAGTTGATACTTTTTCTTCTACGACACATGAAAAGAATTTTGCACCGCACTGAACGTAGTTGGCCAACCCAAATGATAATCCATCTCACCAAACTACTCAAGAATCTCAAAAGGTCTAATATACCTCAGAGCTAACATTGCCTGCATCCAAAACTGACAATTTCCCAACCTATAAGAGATCCTAAAAAAACATGATCACTCACCTCGAACGACCAAGGTCGTCAATGATGATCCTCATACAATTTATAATGACTCCGAGCCATATCCATTCTCCTCTTAATGATCATGATCTTCTCCTTAGTCTCCTAGACAAGGCTCGGTCCAATGATGGAGGACTCGCCCGTTTCCACCCAACATAGTGGAGAACGACACGACCACCCATACAACGCCTCAAACAGAGCCATATGTCGAGATTCCTGATTACTATTATTGTACAAGAACTCAACCAATGTTAAGTTCTCCTCCCACATGCCACCAAAATCATCGACACAAGACCGCATCATATACCCCAAAGATTGTATCTTCCTCTTAGATTTACCATCCCTCTGAGGGTGATACACCGTACTCAAGGTCAACTAATATCCATGGGTTTTTTGTAATTATTTCTAGAGACGGTATGTGATCCTAAGATCTCTATCAGATACGATTGAAACTGGAACACCATGGATCATTAACAACTCCCAGCTATAGATTTTGGATAGATCCTCCACCGAATGAGATTCAAAAACTGGGATTAAATGGGATGAATTTATTAGTCGATCCACTATCACCAAAATGGCATCGTTCTTCCTGACCGTTATTGGGATACCTATGACAAAATGCATCACTATTTTCTCCCACTTCTTTATAGGGATTGGTAAAGACTACAACATTCCCGGTCGCCTCTGATGCTCTGCCATGACCTTCTACCAAGTGAAGCATCTCGAAACAAACTCAACCACTCTACTTTTAATACCATCCCACCAGTACTTCACATTCAACTCTTTATAAATTTTCTGAATTCTAGGATGAATAGCCCACCTGGAATTATGATATTCCCAAAAAAGATCTTCTAGACCAGCAACTGGTACTACCATCTGATTCCGAAAACACAAAACGGAATCTCGATTCAGTTTCAAACCCTCAATGGTATCTTAAACATTATGTTTCGGCCTCTTGGTCACACACTAAAAATCAGATATTTGTGCCTCTTTAACCAGTCCATCCAAATTATGAATCAACAAAACCTTAAAAAAGACCGCTCTATTTCTCTATTCATCACATTCCAACCGCATTTCAGCTATAACCGATATCAACTGCCACTGGTCCGATTACTATTTAACCACCTGATCATATGATTTTCTACATAATAAATCCTCCACCGAATTTCCATTACTCTTTGTGTACATAAAGTCAAAATCAAACATCTAGAGATATTTTATCCATATCCTTTCCTTCTAGATCAAATCCATTTGTAGGAAAATTTTCTTCATGTCTTTATGATATGTATATACCGTGAATTTCTCACCAATGAGAAAATGACACCACACTTTCAAAACATGGACCACTACTGCTAATTCCAAAACATGAGTTGGGTATTTCTTCTAATGAATCCTCAACTGCCGTGAGCCATACACAACCACATGATTTCCTTGCCTGAGAATTCACCGCAACCCTAATCCTAATGCATTGCAATACACCAAGTACCCTTTTCCTCGTTCGGGAAAAATCAAGATTGTTGCTGATGTAAGGCGACCCATTATCTCATCAAAACACTGTTAACATTGTTCATTCCACTAGAATGGAACATTATTTATTGTTAAAGCATACATCGGTGAAACCAAACATGAAAAATCACGAACAAAACGCCGAAAATACCTAGCTAGACCAAGGAAACTTTGTACCTCAAACACATTTATTGGCAGCTTCCAAGAGATGATTGCCTCTATCTTTTCTAGATCAATTGAAATACCGCTTTTAAAACCACATGGCCATGAAAATGGACGTGCTGTATCCAAAAGTCACACATTGAAAATTTGTCATATGGCTGATGATTCTTCAGGATTCCCAGCACAATCACCAAGTGCAGCTCATTCTCCACCCTTGTCTTTGAATACAGCAGAATATCTTCTATAATACCACCAAAAATGAAACCAGATATATCTGAAATATATTATTCATCATTTCCAAGAACACCGCTAGATCATTTGTTAGACCAAAGGAAATAACAATATATTCATAATGACCATATCTACTTCTGAAAGCTGTTTAGGAAATATTGTCCTTACTCAACCGTAATTGATCATATCCCAACCTCATGTTGATCTTTGATAACCACTAGGATCCCCTCACCTAGTCAAACAAATCATCAATTCATCAAAGTGGATATCTGTTATTTATCGTAACTTGGTTAAGTCGACGATAATCAATGCAAATCCTCAAATTTCCATCCTCATTTTTCAAAAACAACACCGGTGTTTCCCACAGAGACGTGTTGGGCCGGATAAACCCTTTGTTTTCTAACTATTACAACTGGAATTTCAATTCCCCCAATTCAGTATGTGACATCCAGTAAGATGGATGTGTGATAGGATAGGTCCCTAGAAGAAGATCAACCGACAACTCCACTTCTCTTACAGGTGGTAAACTAGATAATTTTTAAAGAAAAACATCCATGAACTGATTCACCACTACTGGAAGAACACTCTTCTCAACACCCTTTACCGATTACCACGACATCACCACCAACTGAAATGATAAAGTTCCCACTACTGGTGCCAAAAAACCGGTTGCACCCTGCTTTTCATACCTCTCTTCTCTAAAGAGAAGTCTAACACCATCGTGTATTTTAAAAGCCACTGTCCAAGAATTAAGTCGATGTGGGCCTGAAACTCCACCAGACAATCCACTCCTAGGATTACATTATACCCATCCATATCAAGAACTGTGAAATTCTACATTAGCTCATCCTTGCCCATAATGAGACAACATGCTCTACACAAGAAGGATCAACACTCTCTCCGACCTAGAAGAGTAAGATGTTTCAAAACTAAAGGCATCATTTCTACTCTTAAACATAGCAACTCAACCACACGTGCAACAATAGAGTTCCCACCCTCAGAATAACAATCCATCCTCTGCATGAACCATGTTTTAGAGTTCTCACTATTCCCTATGGGTACCACATTACATCCTCCACTTAGAGTTCCCAACAGATCCCACTCAGCCACCGATTCTAGATTCACCATATCTGTGTAATAACTAATACACAACACTGCTATTTTTGAACGGATCGCTTGATTTAACCCCACTTTGAATGTCCTATCCATCAACGACGTGATACCTGTCTCTATGGGTGAAAACCCCACTAATCTCATAGACTTAGCTTCATATTCCATCACAAACATATGCACTTGTTTCAGACTGAAGAAATCAGTTGTGCGCTGAATTGTTATCTTATGTGGGTAGAATTTTTTATTAAACAATTACTCAAAGCCTTCCCACATCATACCCTAGTCTATTCCCACTTGGACTACAAACTCCCACAACTAAAGAGCAAGATCCTTTAGCTTATACATTTCTAGCATTACGTTCATCTCTACCGACATCCCCAAGAATTCAAAAATTTTGTTCATTCTGGACAGCCATAGCTTTTCCCTTTCTGTGTCTGAATCACCCATAAATACTAGTGTATCCTACTTTTGAAACAGAGCTTCATAATCAACAATATTTGGCTCTTCTACTCTATTCACACTTCCCAAAGCTTGGAAATCTTGCAATATGCTATGGAGAAACTGCTGGTTCTCCTCGGGCTGAAGTGAAACCATGTTCTCATCGTCCACTTCTGGTTGGTCTCTACAATTCCAACCAGGTGCCATCTCTATAAACCGAAATTCATCGATGAGTCTCACTTGCGTAGAACTCAAGAATTCCCATTTCACATCGCACTACACAACACTATCAAAACAAGGCTTTCCACCTTTCCTCATTTTCCATGTTTCACCTTTTTTGAAAGTAAAACCATTTTCATAATTCCAAATTTATTCACATTATAATTTCACGCATTTGAAAAACCATTTCTCAATTTTACCCATAAATCATTATGCAACATGACATATGCATCCTAGCGGGATGTAATTTCTACCATATATTCCATGAACATCTCATTAGCTACACCCACAACAATAAGAATCAAATGCTTAAAAGTGTCTCTAAAACACAAATGTACCCAACTTCCTGGTAACTGGAAGTTCAACGTAAAAGGCATAGCTATGTACTTTTATTCTATGCATTCCAAGATCTGACATTATTATGCCTTACTACCATATCGACTAAAGTAATATACCACCATGAATGTCAACTCCAAATCCATGAATGAACAACAACGGTCCGAACAAGCTGATACAACTTGTGACACCCCACCCCATCCTCGTTGGCTTGAGTAGGCGGTGAGGGTTACATGGATTTAAAAGATATTCCCAAGGATCTAAAGGCTGGAAATAAATGTTCTGGCCATCATGGAATAATGGGGAATGATTTTCCCATTAAGAGAAAACCCAACTCAACCAACCAACAACTAAATATGCATGCACTATCAAAACCAACTACGTGATACTAACAATTCCATCACATACCCCAAAGCTGTTCAACTAGACATGTCCACTAATCATTTGAGTGAAAAGTGGAAACTCATCAACAAAACACCATGATCCAAGACACCATCACAACACCAAACCAAGCTACAAATCCAAGCTCCACCAAACCATCACAAGTATCACCAATATCAACTAGCAATGATATTCCTTACCATTACCTGTATCCCGGTACACGACATCTACAATGACACCAAAGTGCCAAAGCAGTGGGTGAGTAAAACTACTCAGTAGGTTTTCCACAAATGACTTCCCTACAAACACCACTAGGTTAAAACTGTTAGCACATTTAAATAATCCATTTATATTAAATAATCACAAGTGCATCCATTACCATAAGCCAAACACACCCTTACCTAGCCATCTTTCTCAAACCAAGTAATCCCAGGGAATGCCAAACAATCATGCCATGAGCCAAACATGCCACATAAGGAATCCCAATCAACCATGCCACACAAGGAATGTAATTCAACCATTTCACATTTACACATCAATTTCCATCTACGCAAAGCAACACACAACAACGAAACGATAAGTATGGGACTCCCCGCGCCACTCGTTCACCCCATCTTCATCTAGCAGGACTTTCCACCCACTACATGAAAACCCAAAACAGTGGGACTTCCCACATATACAATTCACTTTTTATAGTGAGGCTTCCCTCACACTTCCACATAAGCAACACATTCCACAACCATGAATGTTACCCACCATGGCCACAATAATACAAAATTTTCCATTTCCATTACATGTCTATCCACATCAATAAATCAAACATTTACTAAAAACGGCCTTCAATAATTTTCCATACCAAAACACATTTCAATAAAACAAACCTTTTTATTGAATTTTTTTTCTCAAATAATCTTAATCAAACAAACAAAACAACTCATTTTAAAATCCCATTTTAAAATCACATCAAGAGAATTTCACCTTAAGCCCTTTTTCCCCAAAATCCCCAAATCATCCCCAAAGGGATTTCACTAAAATTTCACACATCAACAACACAATTGATTTTAAGCAATAAAAATTAATTTTAACCAAACCACTAGTTTAAACCAAGTGTAGTCGAGAGAGAATCCACCTACCTTTAATATTCCGGGGAAATCGACCCACAAGCCATTACTCTTCAAAACCGGCAAACAGACCACCAAACAATCTCTAGATCCCCTTCCCTAACATCCACATGAATTAAAATTATCATTCAACGAAATGATTAACATATATATACACAAAACATGGGTAGATCAAAGAAACCTAGAGAGAGAGGGAGATGTAGATCTATAGGAAAACACAAATAACCAAAGGAGGGAGATTTACAAGGGAGAAACCACCTTCAATCCACTATGAAACCTCTTCAAAACACTTACAAAACGAGTGGGAGATCACCTTCAAGCACTAAGAACCCAAAATCATGAATTATGCTCAAGTGGGAGAGAGTTTGGAGAGGAATGAGGCAAGCCCGAGTGAGCCCTGGTTTTAAAACCCTTTTTATGTGGCTGCACAGTTATCCAGCACGGTTTGGAATATCATTCGCTAACCATGTGCATGCTACTTTTAAAGGGAGAAAGGTTCCACACAGTTGTCTCGCACAGTTTAAAAAACCGTGTATAGGCCATGTGAAGCTTACTAACTCCCCTGCACGGTTTTCTGGGGAAATCCCACGGTTTCCCCTAACAGTGCTCAAACTGTGCTCCCTAAGAAAAGGCTCCAAACTTATCCAAACCCATTCCAAACTCTACCAATCTCTTCTCAACTCATCCCATGCACTTTAATCACATAAAAAATAATTAAAAAATGCCACATACCTCAAACCGTGGTTGCTAAAATGTGCTCATTATGGATAAATAAAGGAGATATGTAAAAATAACATGTACATAAGTGTATAAGAATATGAGTATAACATTTGACGATCATACCCTGTATATCAGAGAGATGAAAATTGAGTCATAGAATACATATTGTATGATCTTAACACATAAATAGAAAGGGAATAAGGAGAATAATCTACTAGATCATAACATATGAATAAGAATTTAAATTTTTCATAAACCCAAAATCATAGAAAATAATTTGAATTTTAGTTAAGGCTCACTTAGAAAACCATCATAGAGGATAAATCCCACCACTGAATAGTGATCACATCCCAGTCTAGCTCAGTATTACTAAACTGATTTTACTTCATAATCATTCTCTATATTACTAAAACAATTTCACTCCTCATTCTAGTTAATTCTATCACATGAGATATAAGTCATTAAACATTTTATTATAGTGAAATATTTGTACAACCATCAAGTAAGCTATAACAGGTTCACCTTACACTATTTTAGTGACCCCATCATATAAGAAATAATGTTATTACAATGAACTATCTAGACTACCACAATATAGAATCTATTATATTCTGACAATGATATATATTTTCTTCTCCCATAGTACAAGAAATAATGGGATTACCAGACTGTATTTTGATCACCACATCTTATAAGCTATAACATTATTACCTAGTACAATCTTGGACACTCTAATGTATATATAATTTCCATGATCCCCAACATGAATAAATCAAAATTATATTTCATTTCCTCTAAAAACTCAAAAAAATTATATTTTGTATCCTAATTAAGAAATTGAAAATAAACGGGTTTCATGTCAGTATCTTTAGAGCATGAATGGACACTAGAAAAGAAATGGATTCCATAAAAATAATTCCATAAAAAATTAAAATTCATATTAAAAATTATTCAGTAATCCTTGGATTATAAAACTAGTAAAACTTATATTATATTAAAGGATTGAATTTTTATTTAATTAATTTGAATTATTATAAAAAAATAATCATCCATCCATATAAATGATTATTAAAAAAACATTTTAGACTCATCAAATAACTTAAAATATTTTCAATATCCTTTTACATTTGAATTATCTTAATATATAATTGAAAATAATTTTTAATTTGTTTTTAGAAATCATTTCTATGAATGAATAGTGATTTCCGACCGAAGGTAGATATAAAATCTGATTTTCTTAGAAACATTTCCGTATTTTACTGAAGTATAAAATGATTGATATATTGTATTAATTGTAATTCCTCGACCCCAGTTAACTAGAGCTGGTGAATTTTTTTTATACATTGAAATGATTACAAGGAATGAAGTTCCGAAGGACCGATCAGTATAGCAGTCTTGGAAAATAGATTACATACATTAAATTTACATTGAAATTTGAAACATAAAACACATCACAGATAGTTCTTTGAGAATATAATTATTCCTATTAGCTTAACCCTTCATATCAATCAAATAAAATTCATAGAATCCTAGGAAAATAAAACATAAGAAAGGGGTGAGCTCAGATACCCAGTAAGGGTAAACAATTTAGGGTAAGCTATAAAATATTAAGGCAAGATGTGTAATAAAAAATATATACATTTAAATATAAACTTGAAAAAAATATGAAAAAATAAATCAAACATTACCATATAAACATGCAAATGGATATTCTTCTAGTCAAATAATCAAATGTAATAACTAATTTCATAATGAGGGAATGTATAATACCAAAGTTTAATTTCTATGTCATGGCCTTGTGCCTAGACATAAGATATAACAATAACCAAACCCCAACCTAGAGAGCATTATAACAAGACTCAATCCTAGAGAGCCTCTGTAACCGGACTCCAACCTGGAGAGCCTCTAT
Source organism: Viscum album (assembly GCA_963277665.1). Taxonomy (NCBI): domain Eukaryota; kingdom Viridiplantae; phylum Streptophyta; class Magnoliopsida; order Santalales; family Viscaceae; genus Viscum; species Viscum album. Next base: position 1,758,002,129 of record OY728161.1, read on the forward strand.
AATAGGACTCCAACCCGGAGAGCCTTTGTAACCGGAATCCATCCCTGAGGGTCTGCTGTAACTGGACCCCAACCCGGAGGGCTTACTTTTTCTTTTCCCCAACCCAGAACATACTATTCAAACACATTCATCTTCATAGGTGGTTGAAATATAACAAAAACATTTGTATTAAAACTAGCATATGAAAGTTCAATACTTTAACCATAATCCATGAATGGTATAAAAATAGAACATCCACAGTCAAAAAAATCACAAAACCTTAAATACAATATGGAATATTTGTATCTTAATAATTTAACTTCAATCAAGTGTAAAATTTTTCAAATGATGTTGACATACATTAAATCAAAACTATTTGTGAGAAATATATCTTTCTATTTTGAAATCATTTAATGTCACATAATTATAAAAGAAAAAATTTGTTTTGAAAATATTCATAGAAGCGTGTAAGGAAGCTTCAACGATGTTATGATGGTGGAAAATAACCACACCCATTGTATAAGTTAAAAAAAGACATTCTTACCTTAATTTTGTCGAAGTAGTTAAAAAGTACCTTGTTTGGAAAATCACTGAACGATTCTTTTCAAAACATTTTATAAAAAGTCAAAAAAGGGTATGACAGAATTTAACCCATAGTCTTGTAAATTATCAAAATGTATTGGAATAAATTTTTAAGAAACATGTATGTGGATGATAAATAGGTCATAGTAGATACCAACGTAAAAACAACTTCAGATAATAATGAGATTGTGAAATTAACCCTTACCAATTTCATAACATTCGAATAATACATCCCATGAAAGAATTATAATACAATTAATATGCAAATACACATAAATTAAAGTTTATTAAACAAATAATACAATTATTTGCAGTACATACACCACACAATTGGTAATAGTTCCAATATGGCATGAATCTCGCAGGAATAAGCATTGAGATGAAAACCCCTTACCGTGAACTTTACATTAGTTAAGGGTATGATTAACCTATTTTATGAAGACCGTAATATGTTATTAAAGTATAAATAACCATATTAATATTTAATATATCATACATGATTATTTAATGACATTATACTACATATTTACTAATAATGTCCATGATAAATTAATATTTTGGGTAATAATCTCTTTCATTATTTTATGTGTTTTTACTGGTTACTCTTGATTGTATCACATAGATCAGGATTTAAATACTTCCAAAATATATAAAATGATTTATATATCATATATATTTAGAATATAAATTTGTATAATTGACATATATATGAGATGAAATACACAATTTATGTAGTTGGTAGTTAGTACGTACTCTGAAATGATGTCTCTGTTTTTATATCATATTGAATGGAACATAGTGAATAAGATATATGTAAGTACATATAAATATATATATCTCCAGTATCATTATTATGTCATATATTACATACTTATTGTTAATAAATATTTTTATAATCATCGATGAATGGTGAATGTGGAAATGAATCTCATCGCGTCTTAGAGACGGTAATCCGTACATACGCACGAGTGAAAATATCATTTCCTTAAATGTGTGGAATTGGATGGTATATTAATTTTACAGAGACATTATCATGTTATTTAAATTATTTATATACATATTACTCATAATTATATCCATCCAAACAACATAGTGTTGAATAACAAATTACAACACGGTGTAGAGACGGTAAGCCGTACAAACACATGTATGGTGACATTATCAGTCATAAGATGGATAAAATAATGAATATAGTTGTGCCATGTTTTAATAAAATCACATTATATAGAATATAATAGAGTTATTATTTTAAAATTGAATCAACAAAGAACGAGTAAGTGGAAGAATAAGAGAACATAAAAGAGGGGGTGAGATCATTACCTCTTCTTCGGGTTCTTCATTTGGGTTTGATAAAAAGGTATATTTAGGTTGGCTTTCTGACCAAATCATGTCCTCTAGGAATAATGTAGGATATATGGGAGTATATTTGGGTAGTGTTTGGTCAGACCAATTTTCTTTGAAGATAATTATTAGAGTGAAGGGGGAGTGCCCTTTTATAAGAAGGGTGCGAGGCACATTCAGGAGAAAATAAAATATTATTTTAAAATAAAATCATTTTCCGTTAATAATTAATAAAAAATGTATATTTTTAGGATAAGATGGGGGCGAGTCAAAAAATACTCAATAAATAGGTTTTATATAGGTTCGTGTCACCATATTAACCATAACATTTAGATTTAAGTCTTATTTAAATAGTTTGACATTTACCATGTCTCTTTGTATTTTTATATTATATGGTTAATAAACTTACTAAAAAATTACAATCGAACCCCAACTGGTTATTAATTTCATCTATATTTTTATATAAGTCTTTTGGACAAACCATTAAATTTTTGTACATTCATATCAATTACTAATACAATATTTGTTTTAAAAACTCTTTTATGTCAATTTTGACACTACTTTGTATTTTGATTTTGCTAAATTCATAAAAGAATTATTACACTGAAAAAAAGCCATCTAATCAACCAAAATATTTCATGTTAACCTAAAAAATTAGTTTAATTCCTAAAAATTCTCAAATTACATTAAGTCGGATATTTATAATATCAATTATATTAATCATTCATTAATTTGGTAATTACAACATCATCATTGTGTCATAAAATATTTTTACTATATAATGTCTAAAAAATATAAATAAAATATATTTATGTAGGATATAATTCTATATTTCTATTGAATATTTATGGTCGAATTTATTTTATTTGTAACCCTATATAACTAATGTTTTGTTTATTAAACTTTGAATTTAACACTGTAAACTCTTCTTTGAATTAAATAATAATAATTGTTCTAATCTAATACAAGTGGACCAAAGAGGTTCATATTTTATTCCTATGGTTGTTTTTTGTTGAATTACACTTATCCAATAGAATTAGGACAAGTTTTAGGGTAAGAATAATATCATTTTACCCTTAATTACCTTTTTACATTTAACCATGGTAAATCAATGTAAAAAATTTAATGTTCACAAAAAATTATTTTTGTCTTATAAAAACACATTTTTCATACTAATATCAACAATGAGTCTCATATTTTTGAAATTTCACTCACAGAAGTGGTTAAATTATCTTTTATGTGAATTTTCAAATTCTCATTGGAGGTGGGTAAAAGACCGTGAAAAATTCAATAAACTTTTGTATACCTAATATTATTACAAAATATAAGGCCACGACCTTAAAAATTAATTAATATTGAATTAATTGAATAATTCAAAGTGAGGATCTTTTAAATATTAGCATTTATGAGAATTAGATCATAACTATTACATCTCAAAAAATAATTAAACATTAGACACTTCTACAAAGTTCCTTTTTTTACAAAACATGAACTCTTAAAAAAGATTCATGTCTAGTTCCATGCTTACGAAATCATGACTTTTCCTTGATCCCATCCTTGACACTATTCCATATTATATCCTATGAAAAACATTTCAAAAAAACGTGGGTTGAGCATAAAAAAACTCAGTAAGGGATACACAAAGATGGAAAACAGTTAGTTTTTCAAAACATCATGTAAACACTGAATACTTTATCAAAGTAACACTTTTCACCATTAAGAAGTAGTAAATACTCATAACTGAATAAAAGATCATTACATACCCTTTTGTAACCAAAATATTACCATAAAACCCATATAAAGTACACATATAATATAAAGGTAACTTGGGTCATAAACATACTTAAATGGAATAACCATACGGTCGACTTCGACACATATAAGTTGATGGAATAGCCATATGGCCGACTTCCATAACCAATGTATTGGAGGTTATAACGTAACCACCCATCCTGGTATTCACAACACCACCCATCATATGGTTTATCACGTAACCACCCGTCAAATGTCCACGTACCATTATAAAATCATAAGACATAAAACAAATATAATGGAAAGAAAACATTTCCACATTTCGATCATAATATATCACATAAATATATTTACATAAAAAATCAATTATAAAAACCATTTTCAATAAAAAATACATAAAAGTGTATATGGTTTTTATTTCATTTTAAAAACATTACAGCTTGTTGAGGATGCCAAGGGCCAAATAATACTCGTGGCAGCAAAAAAGATCGTTGTCACCACATACGTTAAAATAGACATTACTTTTTTTCTTTTAGTAATGAGATTCATTGAAAAAGATTCCATTTGAATGAAATGAAAGGTCAAAGGTTCTTTATACTGCGTATAAAAGAAAGTCTTTTATTAGAACAAAATATGCCTCAATGAAAGTAGATTGAGACAAAGTCCCTTACCTCTTGTCCGACTTGACTCGATCGCTCTTTAATCTCCTGAATAATAAACAAGTGTTAATTTATACTTTATTAAGAACCTTTTTCGAGCTTATTATTCCTTTTATATCATTTATTTCCATGTTATAAACATTATGTAATCATTTAAGTTAATAATGTTCATTTTGTCGATATTTGGTTCTTAAGTCAAAAATGGACTTCGTACAATTACATGTTGTTCATGTGGTCAAAGGTTCATTATATCCAGAATGATATTAATGATTTGGATATCATATATATCATATATATCCAAAATATACATGCATTTATCATAGTATAAAACATTTAGAGATAAGACATGAAATGCACCGTTCAGGGAGACGGTGAGCCATACGTACGCATTAACGCTACATTCATTTATATTTCGTATTTAATTTAGTGAAATCATAATGATATAAAGGTATATTATAATTACAATAAAATATAATTTATAATATCATTAACTCCTTCCTTTATACGTCCCACGTATGGCATTAATGAATCAAATCACTTTGAGGGGGCGGTAGTCTGCACTTCCTAAAATGATATTCTCGTGTTTACCCATAATGGAAACCATAATGGTATGCCATAAATGAAAAATACATAAGTGTAAGGAAAATATAAAAATAATATATATCATATATAAAAATATTGACATCTTAATGGCCACTATGAAAGGTGTTAAATGAAGATTGAAAAATCATCGTTTCGTGAGGTAGAAATTTTCCAACCACAAAAACAATGTGTTCTTTAACCATTAGATAGAGGTGTTTGTAAGTTTGCATCAAATAATTCTGATAAAAACATCCTAGTATATTTATGATACTGGTTTTGTTACAAAAGAAAGTAATAAAAAGTGTTCACAGGGATAGAGAAGCAAAATAAAAAAAGAACACAAGTGAAGACATTACCTTTAAATCGGGTAAATCCTCTTGGTTTGAACAGAAGTGGTTTATTGAAGAGCATTATACATAAGGAAATGATTCAGGGATGAGTAGAGGGATGTGAAGAGATAAAATGAGGTGATCTTGGCTGAGCCAATGGCTTGAGGGGTGTGGGTAAGGAGGTATAGATGGGGAACTTTTATAAGAGGAGAGGAGGGGCACTCTTGGAACGTTATAATATGTTACAATATTATATAATGAGTTTCGGATTTTAAAGGTCTAAAAATTAAATATTTCGACTATAAGGTGATAAGAGTTCGAAATAAACCCATCCAATAGGTTTTATACAAGTTTAGATCTTTGATTTTACATTATAGTATCATTTTATTTAAACCGTGAGGTAATGAGTTAATCACTACATCATCATGGTGCCATAAATAATTTAATTTATTTAATGTCTAAAAATTATAAAAAAAATATCATGAGGTAGGAAATCTTTTAGATTTCTAATGAATATTTATAGTTAAAAATATTACTTGTATAACTCCATGTAAATATTATTTTAGTAAAACAATACATGTTTGTGTCATTTTTATATTAACTTTAAATAAAAAGTTATTAATGTCATTTTCTTAGCCATGTTGCTAAATAGGGACCCAAAGTTGACCCGTGGATTTTATTGGTATTACATGACACATCCAATAATGGTAGGACATGTTTCAAGGTAATTTCATATTATTAAAACATTATTTTTACATTAAATTAATCTAATTACCTCTAATTGTGATTAATAAAACCTAAAAGTTACTATTCAATTTTTTTTTATTTTAATCCCATTGAACCACATATTACTTTTTAATTACAACCATGTATGTCAGATTTTTTAAATTCAATTCACAAAAGTGGTAAAGTTTCATTTAAACGAAATATCAATTTTTTTAACTTCTACATAATGGTTTCACTATTCAACAAAAATTGAAGTTATTCAGAAAAATACAAAAAATTCACCCTAATCTATATGTGATATTCTGAATTCAAAAATGATGTCTAATTTACAAATTTCAAAACAAATAATTTGCATTAATTAATTTAATAATTAATTCCCGATGTCAAAACAAATATCATGTTTTTAAGACGCAATATATATCAAAAGATTGACACTTGTTTAAGTCCAATTTCAAAGTGAAATTAATTCCAATGACCACCATTGGATTAAATGGTAAAAATATATTCTAATTTCACATTAAAACCAATTAAAAAGATAATATAATCATATAAATAAATTGTTTTAAAAAGAGGATTTGAATTAAAATACAACATTTTTCACTAATCATTAAAAAATGAACTTTATCGGAAAAATACCAAAAATTTGCACATAGTAAATTTTGATGTCACGATTCTAAATAAGAAAATTATATAGTCCAATAGAAAGTATAGGACTGACCAAAACTATATTTAATGAGAGTTATCCATCGAATGGTGATAAGTATACCTCTTAGTGAATATTAGAGTATCTATGCCTAAAATTGAATTCCTTTCTTATTTTAAGCCATTAACTTTTATTGGATACATGTAAAAACATTTAAAAACATATATAATCATATTTTAGTTATTTATATTCATTCCCATCAATACAACGACTACATTATAACTACCTTTTAAAATAATATTATTCTATTACTAGTGTGCAACGTAATATTTCAAAGAAACTCGTTGTTGCGTATCGGGTACGCTTTCGAACATAGCAACCCATTTAAAGTAAAATTAATATTTAATTCGCAAATATTAATAAATATGAAAGTGTATTATTATTTTTTTACCTGGGATGTTACATCCATCCCCCCTTTTGGTAATTGCGTCCTTGCAATTTTATTCACAATCAAAATAAGTGGGGGTATTTATCCCTCATAGCATTTTCAGATTCCCACGTTGCCTCTTCAAACATATGGGTTTTCCACAAAACCATTACCTAGTGAATTACCTTATTCCGTAACAAATTCTCTCTACGGTAAAGATTCTAGATTTCTTGTTCTTTATAAGAGAGATTATCTTCAAACTGAACTACCTCTGGGCTCAAAACATGAGATGGATCTAGATTATACTTTCTCAACATCGAAACATGAAAAATATTTTGTACAGGGGACAAACATGGAGGTATAGACACTCGGTAAGCTACAGATCCAACACTCTCCAGAATTTCATATGGTCCAATGAACCTTGGACTTAGCTTTCAATTCTTAACAAATCGCATCACACTTTTCCATGGTGAAATTTGAGAAAAACATGATCACCAACCTTGAAAGATAGACCCTTCCTCCGGTTATCCGCATAACTTTTCTACCTGATATGAGCTGTTCTCATGTGTTTCTGAATCAACTAATTTTTTTCTGCCATCTCTTCTACCAATATTGGTCCCATCAACTTCCTTTCACCCACTTCATCCCAAAAATCTAGAGTTCGACACCGCTTCCCATATAATGCCTCAAATAGAGCCATCTGTATACTGGAATGAAAACTGTTATTATATGAAAATTCAACCAAAGAAAGATGTTGGTCCCAACATCCCTGATAATCCATCGAGAAAGCACGTAGCATATCTTCCAAGGTCTGAATTGTTCGTTCTGACTGCCCATCTGAATGATGATGAAAAGATGTACTAAAATTTATTTCAGTACCTAACGACTTCTGAAGGAATTTCCATATGTTAGAAGTAAACCTGAGATCAAGATCAGTTGCAATGGAGACGGGAACCCCATGTAACCTGATTATCTCTTTAACATACAACTGATCAAGTTGATCTAGAGAGAATGTATCTGGAATAAAAAGAATATGAGAAGATTTAGTCAATCGATCAACAATTACCCAGATTGCATTATTACCTCGAGATGTCTTTGGTAATCCCACAACATAGTCCATGGATATATTTTCCCATTTCCACTCTTGCACTGGTAATGACTGCAGCATCCCTTTTGGTAACTGCCGCTCTGCTTTAACCAGATGACAATTCAAACACATCATAGTAAAATCGGCAATATCTCTTTTTATTCCATCCCACCAGTAATACTCTCGTAGATCTCTGTACATCTTAGTACTACCTCGATGAAATGAAAATCGAGAACTATGAACCTCACATAATAACTCATTCTTCAACTGGGAATCACAAGGAACCCATAATATCTTCCCATACCTCAACACACAATCATTATCATGGTTAAATTCAGACAACATACCCTTCTGAAGCAGCTCTACCTTTTTCTGCAACCCACTATCTTTCTTCTGCGCTAGCTTAATTCTGTCTGATAGGGATGATCTCACGGACACCTGAAACAAAATAGAAGAACATCTTTCACCATCAACTTCTATTCAAAGGTTCATCAAATCATTAACCAAAGGATCATGTTCCAAATGTAACATGTTTAATGAAGCATTACTTTTTTGACTCAAAGCATCAGCAACTTTATTTTCTTTTCCCAGATGGTAATGAATTATACAATAATAATCCTTGATTAATTCCAGCCATCTCTTTTATATCATGATCAATTATTTCTAAGTGAATATATACATTAGACTTTTGTGATAAGTATATATTTCACACTTTACTAAATACAAATGATGAATACAAATTTTTAGAGCAAAAACAACAGCAGTTAATTCCAAATCATGTGTAGGGTAATTTACCTCATGAATTTTCAACTGACGTGAAGCATAAGAAATTTCCTAATCATTCTACATAAGGAAACAACCAATTACTTTGAATGACACATTACTGTAGATAACAAACTCACCATTCCTGGAAGGAAGTGACAAAACTGGAGCATTCACCAATATTATTTTTCAACTCCTGAAAACAATCATCAAATTCTGTTGTCCAGATAAACTTAACACCCCTCTAAGTTAGCTTTGTCATTGTAATAGATAACCATGAAACAGTTTCAACAAACCTCCAGTAATAACCTTCCAAACCAAGAAAACTATGGATCTCAGTTTCATTTGTGTGACTGGTCCATTCTTTAACAACTTTTGTTTTAGTAGGATCAACAATTATGCCATTTTTTGAAACAATGTGACCAAGGAAAGAAATTTGTTGTAACCAAAACTCGCACTTGATGAATTTTCCATACATTTTCTTTTCTTTTATGGTTTGGAAGATAACCCTTAAATTACTTTCATTATCCTCTTTACTTTTAGAAAACACGAAAATATCATTAATGAACACAACGACAAACATATATAAGAACTCATGGAAAATTCTATTCATAAGGTCCATGAATAAAGCAGGTGAATTGGTTAACCCAAAAGGCATAACTACAAATTCATAATGGCCATATCTAGTATGAAACATAGTCTTCAGAATATCTTCTTCTTTTACTTTCAACTGATGGTACCATGACCTCACGTCAATCTTAGAAAAATACCGATCTCCCTATAGCTGATCAAACAATTCATCGATGTGAGGAAAAGGATACTTGTTCATAACAGTGATGTTATTCAAGGCTCTATAATCAATGAAATGTCTCATTGACCAATCTTTCTTTTTAAAAAACATGACAGGAGCACCCCATGGTGATGTGTTAGGTCGAATGAAACCTTTATCTAATAACTCCTGCAATTTCTTCATTAACTCTAAAAGTTCAACTTGATCCATTCGATAAGGGGGTTTTGAATTTTTCTTAGAATTATGAACGAAGTCAACTATAAATTCAACTTCCCGATCATGAATAATACCAGGAAACTAATCAAGAAAAACATCATGATACTCATTATAACTGGCACATCATTAATCTAAACAGTTCCTTTATTTTCATTAATATGTTCAAGGTAACATTCATTTCCATATATTACTTTTTTTTTTCAACTTCCTAATCTGTTATCAAAATCAAGGGATCATTCTTGTACAAAAACTGAAAATATTTCTTTAAAGAAACCATTTTAGTTCTGCAGTCAATCTTAGCATGAAAAACAGAAAGCCAATCCATGCCGAAAATAACATCAAACACTACAAGAGTCAAAACAATAAGGTTTTAACGTAGATTCTTTCCGCACATAAGGATAGGAAGGTTCTTAAAATTTATTTTTGTCTCAATGTTTCCTCCGGGTGTTTTTACCATAATTTTAGGATTCATATCATGAGATGGAATTCTCAAATTACTAGATAACTTCTCAGAAATGAATGAATGTTTAGACCCTGAATCAAACAACACGTTGGCATAATCTGAACAAACAAATAGTATACCTGATATTACTTCATTCGATGGCCCGACATCTGCGGAAGTAGTTGAAAAGGATTTCACCACCCCTTTCTTCTTATAGTCTGGCTGATTTCCCCCACTTTAGTAATTCATTAGACACTCATTTGCATAATGACCCATTTCATTACAATTAAATCATCTTACTGATGCCTTTTCATTGCCTGCTTTATCATCTTCCATACAGTTACGAGCAATATGTCCGGACTTACCACACCGAAAGCACTTTCCAGACAAAGATAAACATTCTCGAGGATGCATTTTACCACACTTCTCACAGGATGGATATTTGGTTTTCTGACCTCCTTGCTTCATTGATGAATTATTCTCCTTTGCCTGCCAACTGGACCTCTTATTCTGTTGTTTTCCAAATAACACATGATCATCGATAAACTCTATTTCCACCTTCTCCGCACCTCGAACAAGTTTTTCATAACATTTTAACTCACAAGAAGATAAATCCCTTCTATACTTTTACATTAACCCTGATTAAAAATGGATGATTTTACTATCAAGATCTCGTATGAAATTTGGAGCATACCTTGCCAGTCGAGTGAACTTTGCTTCATAAGCAGCCACTGAGTCATCCTCCTACCTCAATTCAAGGAATTTTTATCAATCCTAAGACTAACCACGTTATGAAAATATTTCTCAAGAAACATAACATTGAATTCATACCAGTGATGATCATCAATCTCATCACTATCCATGATATTTTTCATCATCGACCACCATTGATCAGCTTCAACTTCAAAATAGTAAACAACAAGACTAACCTTTTGATGTTATGAACACCCAATGACATCAAAAATCTTCTCCAGTGCTTCAATCCACCCTTCATCTTGCACATGGTCAGATGATCTTCTGAATTATGGGGGATGTTGGCTCATGAAATGTTCCACCACTGACATGTTCCTCTACGGTAGATCTGGCTGATCTCGTGCAATGATACCACCACCATTTATAGCCTGAGTCAACTATGCCATCACAGTAACAAACTGTTCAGTTCCAATTCCAACCATCTCACGTTGCTAATTTGGAAGGTTGTCTTCCTCCTAAGGTCATCCCAACATAGCTGCCATGTTTCCTCTTCGGAAAACCATTCTGAACACAGAAACATCTTAAGCGAAGCAACATGTTAATCTTTATATGCTATATCATTTCAATCATACCAGAAATTAATTTATAATTTTACAATTTTCTAACTTCTAAAGTTGTCTCAACCGACCATTGATCCCAACTATATGGCCTCGAACATAAACATTTCTTAATATTGAAATAAATGAATAATTCACATTGAGGATATTTTAAGGTTTAGAGTTTTAGAGAATTAGATTATTACTATTACATCTCAAAAAAATTACACATTATACACTTCTACAAAGTTCCCTTTTTTACAAAACATGAACTCTTAAAAATAGAGTCATGTCTAGTTCCATGTTTAAGACAACATGACTTTTTCATGATCCCATCCTTGACACTATTCCACATTATCTCCTATGAAAAACATTTCAAAAAAACTTTTGGTGAGCATAAAAAGCTAAGTAAGGGATACAAAAAGAAAGAAAACTGTTAGTTTTTCAAAACATCAAGTAAACCATGAATACTTTATCAATGTAACAGTTTTAACCTTTAAGAAGTAGTAAATACTCTTAACTGAATAAATGATCATTACTTACCATTTTTTAACCAAAATATTACCATAAAACCCATATAATGTACACATAACATATAAATGTAACTTGGGACATAAACATACTTAAATGGAATAACCATATGGTCTTCTTCCACACATATCACTTAATGGAATAACCATACAGCCAACTTCCATACCCAATGCATTGGAGGTTATAACATAACCACCTATCCATGTATTCACGACACCAACCATCATATGGTTTATCATGTAACCACCTGTCAAATGTCCAAGTACCATTATAAAATTATAAGACATAAAACAAATATAATGGAAAGAAAGCATTTCCATATTTAGGTCACAATATATATCACTTAAATATATTGACAAAAGAAATCTATTATAAAAACAATTTTCAATACCAAAAAACATAAAAGAGTATATGGTATTTATTTCATTTTAAAAACATTATGGCTTGTTGAGGAAGCCAGGAACCAAATAATACTCGCGGCGGTGAAAAAGGTCATTTTAACCGCGTACGTTAAAATAAACATTCCATTTTTTCATTTAGTAAAACACTTAATTGAAAAATATTCCCTTTGAATGAAATTAAAATACAATGGTGTTTTATACAGAATATAAAATAATGTCTTGTATTAGAACAAAATATGCCTCAATGAAAGGAGATTGAGATGAAGTCCCTTACCTCGTCTCCGACTTGACTCGATCACTCTTTAATCTCCTGAATAATAAACTAGTGTTAATTTATACTTTCCTAAGAACCTTTTTCAGGCTTATTATTCCTTTTATATCACTTATTTCCATGTTATAAAAATTATGTAATCATTTATGTTAATAATGTTCATTTTGTCGAAATTTTTTTCTTAAATCAAAAATGGACTTCTTACAATTACATGTTTTTCATGGTGTCAAAATTTTGTTATATCCAGAATGATATTAATGATTTGGATAAAATATATATCATATATATCCAGAATATACATGTGTTTATAATAGTATATAACATTTAGAGGTATGAAATGAAATGCACCGTTCATGGAGACGGTAAGTCGTACATACGCATTAATGCTAATTTCATTTCTATTTCATATTTAATAGAGTGAAATCATAATGATATAAAGGTATATTATAATTCCAGTATAATATCATATATAATATCATTATCTCCAACCATTATACATCCCACATATGACATTAACAAATCAAATCACTTTGAGGGGAGGTAGTCCGAACTTCATAAAATGAAATTATCATGTTTACCGATAATGGAAACCATAAAGCTATGCCATAAATGAAAAATACAGAAGAATAAAGAAAACATAAAAACCATGTATATCATATATAAAAAATAGTGACATCTTAATGGACACCATTAATGGTATTAAAAAAATTTTGAACAATCATCGTTTCGTGAGGCAGAAATTCGCCAACCACAGAAACAGTATGTTCTTTAACAATTAGACCGAGGTGTGTGTAAGTGTACATCAAATAATTCTCATAAAAACATCCTAGTATATATAATATACTTGTGTTGTTCCAAAAAGAAGGAATAAAAAGTTTTTAGGTTATGGAGAAGCAAAATAAAACAAAAGAACACAAGTGAAGACATTACCTTTAAATCGGGTAACTCCTTTTTGTTTGAACAAAAGGGGTTTCTTCAAGAGATTTCTGCCTAAAAAAAGGCTTATATGATGAGTAGAGGGATTTTGAGAGATAAAATGAATAGATCTTGTCCGAGCCAAAGGATTGAGAGGTGGGGGTAATGTGGTAGACGTGGGGGCCTTTTATAAGAGTAGAGGAGGGGCACTCCTGGAAAGTAATAAAATGTTACTATATTATATAATGAGTTTCAGATTTTAAAGGTCCAAGAATTATATATTTCTAGGATAAGGTGATAGGAGTTATAAATCCACCTGTCCAATAGGATTTTTACAAGTGTAGGTCTTATATGTTTCATTATATTTTCCTTTTATTTAAATCATTAAGTAATGAGTTAATCACAGCTTCATCATCGTGTCAAATTTTATTTAATTTATTTAATGTCTAAATATTATAAAAAAATATCATGAGGTATGAAATATTTTTATCTTTCCAATGAATATTTATAGTCAAAAATATTACTTTCATAACCCAATGTAAAAATTGTTTTAGTAAAACAATACATTTTTGTGACATTTTAATTTTTACTTTAAATAAAAAGTTATTAATGTCATTTTCTTACCCAAGTGGCTCTATAGGTTCCAAAAGATGACCCATGGATTTTATTGGTCAGACATGACACATAAAATATGGTTAGTACATGTTTCAAGATAATTTCATATTATTAACACATTATTTTTACCTTAAATTACACTAATTACCTCTAATCGTGATTAACAAAACGTAAAAGTTACTATTAAACAAAAAAATATTTAAATCTCCTCGAACCAAATATTACTTCTTAATTACAACCATGTATGTTTAATTTTTTAAATTAAATTCACAGTAGTGGTAATGTTTCATTTAAAAGGAAAATTAGTATTTTAACTACAACTTAGTGGGTTCCCTATTGATCAAAAATTGAAGTTTTTCAGAAAAATACAAAAAATTAACCCTAAGATATATTTGATATTCCACATTCAAAAATGATATCTATTTTACAAATTTCAAAACATATAAGTTGCATTAATTAAAAAAATAATTAATTCCTACTGTCAAAACAAATAACGTGTTTTTAAGACGCAATATCTATCAAATGATTGACACTTTCTTAAGTTCAATTTCCAAGTGAAATTAATTCCAATGACCACCATTGGATTAAATGGTAAAAATATATTCTAATTTCACTTTAAAACCAATAAAAAAGATAATATAATTATATAAATAAATTATATTAAAAAGTGTTTTTGAATTAAAATACAACATTTTTCATTATTCATTAAAAATTAACTTTACCGGAAAAATACAAAATATTAACACAATGTAATTTTTCATGACCCGATTCTAAAGAAAAGTTTTATTTGGTCCAATAAAAATTATAAGAGTGACCAAAACTATATTTAAAGGGGGTTTTCCATCAAAAGTTGATAATTTGACCTCTTAGTGAATATTAGAGTATCTATGCCTAAAATTGAATTCCTTTCTTATTTTAACCCTTTATAATTTATTGGATACATGTAAAAACATTTAACAAACATATATAATCATATTTTAGTTATTTTTATTCATTGCCGCCAATACAACAGCTACAAGTTAACTACCTTTTAAAATAATATTATTATATTACTAGTGTGCAACGTAAGATTTCAAAGAAACTCATTGTTGCATATCGGGTATGTTATCGAACATAGCAACCCATTTAAAGTAAATTTAATATTTAATTCGCAAATATTAATAAATATGAAAATTTATTATTCTTTATTTACCAGGAATGTTACACAAAATGACTCAAATGAATTAAATTGAACATATATAGGTATTATTTATCTCTTTTGAACTTAAATAAATTTAAATAAAATTAATAATTATTTAAATAAAAAGTCATATTGAAATATTAACTCAGTGTTTTTCACTATTCAAAAAAATTTAATGTTTTCTAAATATTAAAAAAATTTACACTAATCTAATTTTGATATTCCAGATTAAAAAATGAATTTTATTTTACCAAATAAAAAATTTATAAGTTTCATTTATTAATTAAAAAATAATTCCCATTGTCAAAACCAAAAGACGTATTTTTAAGAAAAAATAACTATCAAAAGATTGACACTTGTTTACGTCCAATCTCAAAGTGAAATTACTTACAGTGATTAGAATTTGATTAAATGGTAATGATATAATGTATTTTTACTTACAAACCATTAAAATGTATAATTTTACACTATAAATTCTTTTTATTAAAAAAAGTTGTTTTAAGTTAAAATATAGTATTTTTTTACTATTCATGCAAATATGAATGTTATCAGAAAAACACCAAAAAAAATTATTGAAACTAAATTCTTCTATCCTTATTCTAATGAATATGGTCATTTTTTCAAATTGTATATATAAATGTTTCAAAATATTGGATTTAAAAAGTGTTCACCATTAAAAGGGGGAAAAGTGCATTTTTTAAAAATACATCTTTTATCTGAGAAAATGAATTAGTCCTTATATTATTTTTAAGAAACTATTAATATGGATTCTAAAACCATAAGGATAATATATAGTTTAAAATTCAGTCAATACTATTCATAACTGCTTTTGAACGACAAGTTTGGTTAAGTCATGTCGCCCTTGAACCTGGTGTTGCATGTAGTGAAACTTATTGAATTATTTTGAAGAAATGACATACTATGAAATCTTGGGGTGTTAAATTCTTCCATACATCAATAAATTTCATTCTCGGAATTTGAAATTGTTCATCAAAAATAAAAGGATTAAAATAGAAAATACTTTTGTGGAGAACACATATCATAAATTGGGTTAATAAAATTTAGTCTTAATAAGGGATAATATATATATATAAATGAAAAGTAGAGTTACATCCTTTAACTAATTCCTACCACAAACTCATCTTTCACTCAAAAAGATTTATAAAAATATTATATTTATCCAAATCGTATAGGCTTCCAAAAAAATGAACTTATAATTCACCAATTAGATACTTAAAAAATAAGATTATACCATCTTGGGACTTCATGTAGTCTAGTGGTAGGTGATAAATCCCAATCTCACTATGGTGTGGGTTCGATTCCCATAGCTTTTTCTGACACGATGGATTATAACACGGTCTCTGTGTTTTCCTTTTTATAACAATCCAAAAATAACCTTAACAATAATATCTAATTTCAAACATAATCAATTCCAACCTTTAGACTTATCCAAAATACTTCTATCCAAACTCACTGTCCAAAATTTATAATTATTTTAAAGAAAATGATGAGCATTTTTTCAGTAATAACATTTGAAAACCTTCGTCATATATTATTTTAAAACATGTTAACACCATGAGTTACCATAAACCTTATTTATTACATTCATTCTCCCTTATCCTTTATATAATAGTTGATATATTCCTTATATCCAAAAAAATTTGAAAATTCCAACAATCATGAAATAAACAAACCATTAATATGTTATATGATAGTCAAGAATATCTAATATAATTTAACCAAATCAACCATCTCTAATTCCAAAATTAAAACATTAGTATCAGGACCATATAATCACAATTTCCGAATTAAATAGTACTGCATTACAATCCTTATTAATTTCCATAATTCATATAACCATTATATCATTGATACAACACTCAAATTACACTATTAATTAATAACAACATATGAAATCTTAATCATTCCTCTTCATCTTCATTAGTATTATAACTTGATTCTTATCCAATAGCAGCATGTGTGGTATACTCTGATGATTTGGACTTCGATTCGTGCAGTGTCCCAACTACTTACAGATGAAGCATTGTACATTTGAAACATTTTTCTTACCCTAGAAATCATGTACATGGATTCCTTTTTCTCCACACTTATAACAATCTCTCATTCCATTCATGAATTTACCAAGGTGATTCATTCCACAGTCATCACATATGGGAAAATCATCATTTTCCCTATTACCATTATCCATATTTCTCTCTTCCATCCTTTTCTTCTCTTGCTTCACATCAAATCCATAGACCTCAGATAATTATTTACTTATCTTATTAATTCATGATACTATTTATTCATATGTTGAGAATATACGGGTGAATATTTCCCTTCTAAATGTAGTCTTAATACCGTGAATGATATGATCTTTCTTACTCTTTTGATTATACGTATTGTTGGAGTTCACCTTCTTTCTACTGGGTTCCATTTATGTACAACGGAACACACTATGTAAGTTTATGAATTGAAATTCATAATTACAAACATATAAAATACCTAATGTAAATTGAATATTTTATGAATATAATCCATAATCACACAAATGATTTTTTTGACGAGGTATATACTCATAAATCCTTTATAGAGTTTTGTATTGAAAAAAATAATTATCCTAATCATATCCCCCAGGATTGTCGTATCAAATAGTACATCAAGGCCTGTTGTTGTGCACCATTTCCCGTTTGATTCTATCTCAAAGCGGTGTTTTTGGGTTTTACCTCTAGGTCCATCTTTGCTAGAGCCACCTCTACCATCTCGTATCCAAACAAGGATTTATTGCTTGGAAAACTCACAGACTCTCTATAGTACCAAAATTATATGAAGTTCTTCTATAATAATCCTCAAATTCTATCTTAGGGTAATTTTCTCTACTTAGAGTTTATCTAAATCTAGTTTCCAATGTTATTTCTAAACTTCTTCTGGAACCAACTTTAATGTCATGACCCCCGTTACCCAGAGCCAGTGCATTATTTTAATAAATTGGCATGATTACAAGGAATCCCGTCCTGAAGGACCGATCAGTTTAGAAGTCTTGTAATTTAGATTACATACATTAACATTACATTGTAATTTCAAACATAAAACACAATATAGATAGTTCTTTGAGAATTTCATTATTCCCTTTAACTTTACCCTGCATATCAATCATAATACACTTCTTGGAATCCTAGGAAAATAAAACATATGAAATGGGTGAGATAAGATGCCCAGTTAGGGTAAATAATTAAGTGGAAGCTATAAAATTTTAAGGAAGATGTGTAATAAAAACAAAAACCTTTTAAATATAAACATAATCATAAAATGGAAAAATAAATCAAACAAAACCAAATAAACATGCACATGGATATTCTACTAGTGGAATAATCGAATTTAATAACTAACTTCATAATGAGGGAAATTTATATTATCAAAGTCTAATTTCTATGTCATGGCCTTCTGGTAGGACCTTGGGGCTAACTATTACCGGACCCCAACCAAAAGAGCCACTGTAACTAGACTCCCACCCGGAGAGCCTCTGTAACCGAACTCCAACATGGAGAACCTCTCTAATCAGATTACAACCTGAAGAGCCACTGTAACTGTACTCTATCATGGAGGATCTGCAATAACCATACCCCAACCTGGATTGGTTACTTTTACGATTCACCAAACCGGAACATACTAGTCTATCACATTCATCTTAAGAAGAGGTTCAAATATAACATAAACATTCGTATTAAAACTAGAAAACGAAATGTCAATACAATAACCATAAACTATAAATGGTATAAAAATAGAACATCCAAATTCATACATATCACAAAAACATAAATACAATATGGAATATTTGGATCATAATAAATCAACATCAATCATGTGTAAAATTTATCAAGGGATGTTGACATAGATGAAATAAAAACTATTTGAAAGAAATATCTCTTTCTAAATAGAAATCATTTAAAGTCATATAATTATAAAAGAAAACAATTACATTGAAAATATTCTTATAAGATTTTAAGGGAAGCATGGATGATGTTATAATGTCACAAAATAGCTGCACCCTCTATATAAGTTAAAAAAATACATTCTTACCTTAATTTTGTCGAAAAGTTTAAAAAGTACCTTGTTTGGAAAACGACGGAAGGATTTATTTCAAACCATTTTATAAAAATTAAAACAAGGGTATAAATGAATTTAAATCATAGTCTCGAAAATGTTAAAAAATCTTTTGAGTAAATTTTTAAGAAACATATATTTTGATGATAAAGAGGTCCAAGTTGATACTTACATAAAAAAACCTCAGATAATAAAGAGATTGTGAAATTAACCCTAACCAATTTGGTAACTTACAAAACATTCACCCCATGAAAGAAGTATCATACAATGAATATGTAAATACACATAAATTAAAGTATATTACACAAATAATACAATTATGGGCAGTACATACACCACCCAAACGGTAATATTTGCAATATGGTATGAATCTCATGGGAATAAGGAGTGACATGAAAACCCCTTACCTTGCACTTTCCGTTAGTTCAGGGTACTTTTAAACTTTTGTATGAATATAGTAGTATATTATTAAAGTATACCATAACCATAATATTATTTATGATATCATATATGATTCATTAATGACTATACTAACAATTTAAAAATAATTTCCATGTTAAATTAACATTTTGTGTAATAATAGCTTTCTTTATCGTACGTGTTTTAACTTGTTACTCTTGATTGTATACCTTAGATCTAGATTTAAATACATCCTGAATATAAAAAATGATTTATATATCACATATATTTAAAATATAAATATGTATAATAGACATATATATGAAATGAAAAAACACCATTTATGGAGATGGTAGTCCGCACGTACGCATAAATGCTGTTTCCGTTTTCAAATCGTATTAAACGGAACATAGTGAATAAGATATATGTAAGTATATATATATATCCAATAGTATTATTCTTTCATATATTACATACTTATTAGTAATATTTATTTTTATATGCGTCGATGAATGATAAATGTGGAAATGAATCTCATCGCGTCGTGGAGACGGTAATCCGTACATATGCACGAGCGCAATATCATTTCATTAATGGTGTGGAATTGGATGGTATATTAATTTTAAATAGACATTATATTTTTATTTTCTTTATTTATATACATATTAATCATCATTATATCCATCCAAATAACATATTGTTGAATAAAAAATTACACCACGACGTGGAGACGGTAAGAGGAATGTACGCACGCATGGTGACATTATCATTCACAAGATGGATAAAATAATTAATATAGCTGTTACATATTTATAATAAAATCACAGTATATAGAAGATATTGGAGTTATTATTTTATAATTGAATCAACAAAGATTGAGTAAGTGGAATAAAAAAAGAACATGAAAGAGGGTGGTGAAATCATTACCACTTCTTCGAGTTATTCCTATTGATTTGATCAAAAAGGATCCATAGGTTTCCATTCTCACCATAGTAAGTGAACTAGGATGAAGGTAGGATAGTTGGGAGGATATTTGGTCATGTTTTGGCCGAGCCAAATGGTTTGATGGTATTAATTAGTGTGAAGGGGGAGTTCTCTTTTATAATAGGGGTGAGGGGCACCTTAGGAAAAACATAAAATATTATTTCCTTATAAAATAATATTCGGTTTCTAATGGCTCCAAAATGCATTATTTAAAGTATAAGGTGGGGAGGGGTGGGAAAATAATCATCCAATTGGTTTTAGACAAGTTTGGTTAACCATATTAACCTTAATATTTAGGTTTAACGCATAGTTGAATAGTTTGACATTTACCATGTCTCATTGTATTTTTATATTTTATGGTTAATAAACATACAATAAAATGCCAATAAAACCCATATTTATTCATTAATGTCATAAATATTTTAGTATATGTCTTTTAGCCGAGCTGTAGATTTTTAGGACTATTATATCAATTAATAATATAATTTTTTTTAAAACACACTTATATCAATTTTGACACTATTTGATACATTGTTTTTTGTTAAATTCATAACAGCATTATTATTTCAAAAAATAATCTAATCAACCGTAATATCTCATATTAACCTATAAAATTAGTGTAATTGATAAAAAGACTCAAAATATATTTATTTGGATATTTATAATATGAATTATTTTAATCATTCATTAATATGGTAATTACTGCATCATCATTGTGTCATAAATAAATTTAATTATTTAATTTCTAACAAATATAAATAAAATTCCAGTATGTAGGAAATATTTTATTATTTATAATGAATATTTATAGTAGAATGCATATTATGTGTAACCCTATATTTAAAATTCTTGGTTATTATAATTTGAATTTAACACTTTTAACTCTTCTTTCAATTAAACAATATTAAATCTCCTAATTTAATCCAATTTGACCAAGGGGGTTCATATTTTATTCCTTAGGATTATTTTGGTCGAATTAAACTTAACCAATAGAGTTATAACATTTGTTTGGTTATGAATAATATCATTTTTACCCTTAATTACCCTTTTTATGTTTAAGTGTGGTAAATAAAAGTAAAAATTTATTATCCAACAAAAATTATATTAATATTATTGAACCAAGTTTTTCAAACTTATATTAACCATTTATTTCCTATTTATAAAATTCCACTCACGGAGGTGGTAAAATTATGTTATATGTAAATTTGCAAATTCTCCAATGAGGAGGGTAAAAGAGGGTGAAAAGTTCAATAAAGTTTTGTATATCTAATATTATTACCAAATAACTCAAATGAATTACATTGAACATATATATATATATTATGTATCTATTTTCAGCTAAAATAAATTTAAATAAAATAAATAATTATTTAAATAAAAATTTAGTTTTAAACAATAACTCAGTGTTTTTCACTATTCATAAAAAATTGAATCTTTGCAGAAAAAACAAAAAATTTACCCTAAGCTAATTTTGATATTCGAATTTAAAATTGAATAATATTTTACTAAATTAAAAACATATATGTTTTATTTATTTATTTAAAATTAATTACCGTTGTCAAAACACAAAGGCATATTTTTAAAAAATAATAACAATCATATGATTGAGACTTTTTTATGTCCAATCTCCAAATGAATTTACATTCAATGACTTGAATTGGATTAAATGGTAAAAATATAATATATTTATACTTCCAAACCTTTAAAATATATATCTTAACATTATAAATTATTTTTATTAAAAAAAGTTGTTTTTAGTTAAAATATATTATTATTTTTACTATTCACCCAAATATGAAAGTTTTTAGAAAAATACCAAACATTTATTTAAACTAAATTCATATGTCCTGATTCAAATGAAGAATTTTATTTTGTCAAATTGATTATATAAAAGTTTCAAATATTGGAGTTAAAAAGGATTCACCATTAAATGGTGGAAAAAGTGCATTTTTTGAAAAATACTTCTTTTATCAGAAAAAATGAATTAGTCCTCACATTATGTATAAGAAACTCATAATATAGATTATAAAATTATAAGGATTATATATAGTTCAAAATTCTGTTAATCCTATTCATAACTGCTTTTGAATGGCTGGTTTGTTAAGTCGTTATGCGCTTGAACTCGGTGTTGCGTGTAGTGCAAGTTATTAAATTACATTGGAGATGTAACATACAATGAAATCATTGGGTGTCACATTAATATATTAATATATCCTAAATAAACATTGGATAATAAATTTTTAGATAATTCTTCATATATGATTCATAAAATTTCATTAATGGAAGGATAAGCATAAACAATCTTAATAAACAATGATACTATAGAAGTAAACTCTTACTACTTTGGAATCATTGATTCCTAATACCAATTAAATAAAAACATTACATGAATCATAAAACATAATTATTATTATTATATTAATGAAATTACTCTTCAATGGGGAAATATATAACCATCATAATTGAATATATATATGTAACCCTACATGTGTCTCAATGAAAGAAAATAGAGATGAAATTCTATTACCGATTTGGAATCTTTTGAAAGGTAAATCCCATGAAATAGATATCATCACATGGATATTTAAGTAATAATAAATATTTAAATAATTATAATACTGAAATATATTTATGTTTATAATATACAACACATAGAATAAAGTGTTGGTGAAACTAGCATGTGTGTCACAAAAGTAAAAAAGAGAGATGTAAATTCGTTACTACTTGTGAATCATTTGAATCGTGATCCCTATGAAAGAATAAAATCAATACAAAATTCAATTTAATTAAATAAATAAAATTCCATATATAAAATTTCATAGGTATATATATACACCACACAAATAAAACATGTGGTGAATATGGCATAAGTCCCACCGAAATAAAAGTGAGAGTATAATTCCCCTTAGAATACAACATGACATCCTTCGTATAAATTAAAACCTACAATAATAATTATTTTTTAATTATATATATAACTATTCAGTATATCTATATATATAATAAAATATATTATTTTTTTATGACATTATATTAACCATTTGTTATAAATATCATGTCAATGTTAAATTTTGTGTAATTACAACGTGGTTTTTTATATATCTTCTGACATGTAATATTATTATCCTTTTACATTGATAATGATTTAATAATTTATATAATGTAAACTATTATATAAATATAATAATTATTTAGTAATTTTTATTTATTTTAATCTATAAATTATTGAAATATGAAATGGAATACATCGTTTATGGAGAATGTAGGCCATAAGTATGCCTGACTATTGTTTCCATTTTCATAACATATAAATATAAAAAAAGATATTTATATATATAAATATTAATTAATGTAGAATTATTATTTCATATATATCACATATTTTGGTAAAACCCATCCTTAATACACTCTAGGTAATCCTTAAATGAATCACATCGCATTGGGAGGCGGTAGTCTCCTATACACATGCACGATGTTATCATATTCCCAAAAAATATTATGCATGATGGTTTTGGTTATATAAAAATTCCTGAATATTAATAACATCGTAAATATAATATATATCATATAAAAACTGTAAATCCATCATTATTACCTACCATTAATGGTTTTAATGGATGAACGAATGACATCGGTTCTTTAGGCGGTAGTTCGTTGTACACACGAATGATGATTATGTATCCAATTCGATGGATGTGTGTGAATATGTCGGTCCTCACCCTAAAATAAAAACATATAAATGTATTTAATATAAATTTTTTATTATATAATCATGATATAAAAATAATTTAAGGGTTTTGATGAAGACATATATAAACATTCATTGATAAATATTACCTCTTCTTAGGGTATCTCTTTCGGGACATTACAACAAAAGTCTTATTTGGTCATATTTCAACCAATTTTATGCCTAATAAGATGAATGGAGTGAATATTTAAAGTAATCTTTTATGGTTTTGGTGGATACAAATGGAATAGATTACTTGAATTATTGGAGAGAGTAAGTTCCCTTTAATAGTGAAGGAGGAGTGACATTTTTATAAATACAAAAAAGGTAAACACTATTGGGATGTATGCATTAACTCATATTCCTCCAATAACAAAACATATTTGATTATAGATGGTACACGAAATCAATATTTCCCTAGTATTAGTTTTTTACAAGTTTCTAGTTTATGTGGTCCATAAATATTAATCATCTGTCCATTTTTATGCATGTTTTCCTCTTAACGGTAGTAATTAATTTTATGTGTTTTCACTAATCATTTTGGTAAAAAAATTATCTAGACTTATTATATATTATAAATTATGATGAATATAAACATGGAATACTTTTTAAACATTATTCAAATATAATTGGAAACAATTAAATTAAAATTATTTTTGTAGAGTGGAGAAACAACGTGTTTTTAAAGTGAAATGATCAAAAGATTGAAATGTTTTTATAAACATCATTAATGTCAAATTTATTCAAATGACCAGAATTTTATTTATATATTTATAATTTATATAATTATATTTTTAAACTAATTTAAAATATAAGTTAAAAATATAAATAATTCATACAACAATGAAGATTCTAATTGAAATTCAGTATTTCACACTATTCATAAAAAAAACAACTCCGAATCAAATTAAACCAAATATAATCTCAATATTTTGATAAAAAAAATATTATTTTTTCAAATATAATTTATAAAATTTTAAAATTTAATTTTTAAAATATGCTCTCCATTAAGTAGTGGTAATATCGTCATTTAGAAAAATGTATTTTTGTGTGTGTGAAATTGGATTTAATCTAATCCCTTGTGTAGAGAACTCATACGATGAATGTAAAATTTGTGATTGAATATATAATATTTAAATATAATTAAAACCATTAATCAGAATTAGTATGTTTAATTTATTGATATAAAACATGTTTATTGATAGAGAGATTTTTTTTAGAAAAAGAATTTTGTTATTTTATAAATATTATAACTTTTTTATATAATATATTGAATAAAAAAATTAATTTTATAAACATGAATAATCTATATTTTCATAATTTATTTATTCCATTTCATAAGCACTATCCCAATACCTTGGTGATAACTGTAATAATATATTAATAATATGTCATGTTTTGTTCAAACTCATTGTTTCTGAAATGCAAGATAACCTTAGTGTTATGTGTAATGAAATATAAACATAGCAATGCGTGTAACACAAGAAAAAATCTGTCTTTCATGTAACTAATTGTAAACTTAGTTCTTTATATATTTTAATATTAATATGTTGTTGAATATAAATAATTTTTTTTATGGATTACAATGTAATGAAATCTATCAATTAATTTTAATTTAGTTGAAGAAATTATAATTTTTAAAAACCCATGGTGTTATAATCACCCCCCCCCCCAATGAAAATTTCCCACAAATTTCTTGTGGGACATCAATTGATTAACTATTGAATCCTAATTCATAAAAACCAACATAATAAAAAGAATAAATTCTAAAACATCCTTTAAGGAGGTAAAGATTGAAACATTATGGATTCCCAAAGTAGCTCATAACACAATCGACAAATTGGATAAAATAGGATAGATGTGACATTTTATACATGGAAGAAAAATGTAAATATTTATAGAGAGTGATAGAGGTCACTTCTCACAAGAATTTGGGTGCTATCGAGATGTTAGTGAGAATAAACCATAAATAAATTAGGAGTTAAAGGGTACTTGATATCATCATAAATGATGATAAGATGAAAACATTTTATCACAAAATAATTTTGATATAGTGGAAGAATTTTTACAATAGGATATTCGTACATAATTTCATTCAATTTTTTTTTCACAATTTCATCGTTTGGTTGTACCATGACCAATTTAGGTTTCATATGTTACCCTAATAAATTGAAGGTGAATTTGGTATTCCGAAAGAACTAACGGATTATAAGATTCATAAATAGAAGGATATGTTACTCCATATATTAATGAAAAATGGTTAGCATATATATCCAATAGGAATAAATATTCATACGATGATGTAATAAACTCTTATCCAAAACCTCATATAATGTTCAACTCAAACCATTTCATAAATGGTTATCCTTATAACCCTCCAAATATATAATTCACTATTTATGCATTAAATATTCACATTTCTTATACTAAAATAATTCTCTTTAAACATGGTTATTTACAAGATTTGATAGAATATAAAATTTTGTTTTATTATTCTAGAATCCCGTAGAGTGATATATCATATGAAATTTAAATAAAGGATGAACAATAATATTTTTATAAGTATTATTCATAGAAAATAAATCATAAAAATCCCATACATAGAAGGGAAGGATAATTGTACCCAAAATATCATGATTCACATCATCCATTTTGATATCATGATGTTTCAATTTTATCCCTTGGATGTTTTTCTTCTTATCATAAATAATAGCCCTTGGATTGGGGAATCGATTTTTAGAATTCCCATACAATTTTAACTTGAAACACTAGAGTCTGGGTGGTGCATTTTTTAGTGTTATATTCTCCTCCATTACATTAAAAATCCCATTAATCATATCTTAACATTCATATATTTATCACCTATCGTTCCACATTTAAATATCCTCCCTTTATATTCATGAAATTCCCTCGAGGTATCTTCCCACATTTCTGGAACACAGATCCTATAATTTATTTACACCATTTGTGCTTTCATGAGTCTTAGACATCCTTTTCTTCTAAAAATATTATAAATGGTGTGAATATTATATTTCTATTTCTACCATAAGTTCACATCTAAATAATAATTCATACCTATTATATTTTCTTATATCTAATTACATTCAAATACTTGGTTTCATGACACTTAATAATCTATTGACTTTTTTTCAGGGATGATGATCAATCCAAAATGTGCCTTGAAATTTTGGAAAAATAAACTTCATATGTACCAAAAATTTTATCACCCTTCTTCTTAATCTCAAGGAATTAAATCTCTATATTTGCAGTATATGCATCATTATTCTTGGATCATGTTACACAGAATTTCGATAGTAGTTATTCTACACAACATTAAGTGTATATATATATATATATTCAATGTATAAATGCTATATAGTAGGATTCTGTTATACGAAACAACAGAGTATTCTTGCACAACACGCAACCCTGACTTGTCTTGCATTACACACAATCACGACCTTCATCGAAAGCGTGTGTAATACGCAATACCGGGTTTCACTAAACAAGGATATATTGTTATAATATTATTATGGACTAGCCGCTATGAATAGTATTTACTAAATATTAAATTTTATAACATTATTATTTATCTGAAACATTTTCTAGAATATAGTATGAGAACAAAATAATTTTTTTGTGTAAAATATGTTTTTTTTGAAAATTACAGTTTTCCCGCCTTTTAATGGCGCACCCACCTTAAATATTGTTTTTGACATGTCTATAAGTTCAATTTGAAAAAATAAAATTCTTCTTTTGAATCAGGATATAAAAATTTACTTTGGATAAATTTTTCATATTATTCTGATAACATTCATTTTTTAATGAATAGTAAAAACACGCTATATTTTCATTAAAAACAAATTTTTTCATCGCAATAATTTATATTGTTAGATTATATTTTTAATTGGTATTAAATATTAATTAGATTATATTTTTATCATTTAATCTAGTGTTGTTAATTGAAATTAATTTCACTTTGAAATTTTATATAAACAAGTATCAATCTTTTGATAGTTTTTGTTTCTAAAAAACACGCTATTTCTTTGGATAACAGGAATTAATATTAAAATTAATTAATGAAAATTCTATGTTTTGAATTTGGAAAAATATAAAACAAATTTTAATTTGAAATATCAAATTATTCTTAGGCTGAATTTTTGGTATTTTTCTGAAAAACATTAATTTTCGATGAATAGTGAAACCACTTAATTGTAGTTAAAAAACTGACATTTTCATTTAAATGAAATTTTACCAATTCTGTGAATTAAATTTCAAAAATATGAGAGACACGATTAATATCAATAACTAAAATGTGGTTCAATGAGATGAAAATAATTTTTGGTGAATAGTAACTTTTTACTTTTATTTACAACGGTTAAAAGTGAATAGGGTAATTAAGGGTTAAAATGATATTAATATTACCCTAAAACGTGTCCTAATTCTATTGGATAAGTATAATTCGACCAAAAAAACATTAGGAATAACCTATTTCCATTTAGGCCCACTTGGATTAGATTACAACATTTATTATTAATTTATTTAAAGAAGGGTTAAAATAGTTAAAATCATAGTTTAATAACGAATTCATATTTAATATATAGTTATACATAAGATAAATTTGACTATAAATATTCATTAGAAAGATAAAACTATTTCCAACATAATGGTATTTCATTTGTAATTTTTAGACATTAAATTATATAATTTATTAATGACACAATTATGATAAAGTAAATATCTTATTATTGAAATATTGACATAATTGATGATACAAATACCCCAATAAATGTAATTTTAGACTTTTTATGAATTCCAATACTTTTCTACGTTAATATTACATATTATTACTGATTTAATTAAATTTTTCCGAACTAATCTTTCTATTATGATTTTCACCAAAATCAATTACGAAATAGTGTCAAAATTGACATAAAATAGTTTTTAAAACAAATATTATATTATGTGTAACACCCCGAGCTTCCACGATACACTTCTCATTCAATAATGCAATAGCTTGCATTGTACGAAACTTCGAGTTCTAACACAACGCGACTAATCAAAGTAGCCATTATGAATAGTAATACCCACTTTTTAAAATTATAGAAATTTTATATTTCAAAATGGACTTCATTTTTGGATTCGGAATATCGAAATTAGCCTATGTTGAATTTTGGGTATTTTTCTGAGAGCTTCTAATTTTTTATGAATAGTGAAAAATAATTAAAAACAAATTTTTAAATCAAAATAATTTATAGTGATAAATTATACTATTGAGTTGTTTTAGATTATAATTAGAATATATTTTTACCATTTTATCAAATGGTGGTCATTAGAATTAATTTCACTTTGAAATTGGACATAAACAATTGTCAATCTTTTGATATAAATTGTTTCTTAAAAACACGCTATTTGTTGTGATAGCGGAAATTAATTATAAAATTAATTAATGCAACATATATGTTTGTAATTTTATAAAATAGACATCATTTTTGAATTTGGAATAACAATAATAGCTTAGGGTGAAATTTTGGCATTGTTTTGAAAAAATTCAATTTTTGATGAATAGTAAAACCACTAAGTGGTACTTATAAAAACTGATTTTTCATTTAAATGAAATTTTACCACTTCTATGTTTTGAATTTCAAAAATCCGACATACATGGTTTTCATTAAGAAGTAAAATGTGGTTCAATGAGATTAAAATAATTTTTGATGAATAGTAACTTTTAAGTTCTTAATAGCGATTAGAGGTAATTAGTGTAGTTTAAGGTAAAAATAATGTTTTAATAATATGAGATGAGCTTGACACATGTCCTACCCTCATTGGATGTTCCATGGGAGACCAAGACAATCCATGGGTAAACTTGGGGACCCCATGGAGCCACTTTAGTTGGAAAATTACATAAATACCTTTTATTTAATGTTAAAGTAAAAAACTGACAAAAACATGAAATGTTTTACTAAAACAATTTTTACATGGGGTTATACAAGTCATATTTTTTTCTATAAATAGTAATTCGAAATCTAAAAAGATTTCCTACATCATAGTATTTTTTTATAATTTTTAGACATTAAATAAATTAAAATATCTATGACATCATGATGATGCAGCGATGACCTCATTATTTAACAATTTAAATAAAATGGAAAGATAATGTAATATCTAAGACCTACACATGTCCAAAACCTATTGGATGAGTATATTTCGAACTCTTATCACCTTATCCTAGAATTATATAAGTTTGGGACCTTTATAATCCGAAAAGCATTGTATAATAATGTAAACTTTCCTTACTTTCCAAGAGTGCCCCTCCTCTCCTTTTATAAAAGGACCCCACCTCTACCACCTCATTCACACATTGAAGCCATTTGGCTTGTCCAACCTCTGCCCAAATACTCTCCCAAGTTCCCCCTCTACTCCTAGTAGCCTCACATTGGGATTAAATCTTCCAAGGAATCCTTTGGCTCCAATCAAAAGAGTTACCTGATTTAAAGGTAATGTCTTCTCTTATGTTATTTTGTTTTATTTAGCTTCTACAACCCCTTAAACTCTTTTTATTCCTTTCTTTTGTAACAAAACCAGTATCTAAAATATACTAGGATGTTGTTATGATAAGTATTTGGTTTACACTTACACACACCTACATCTAATGGTTAAAGAACATACTGTTTCTGTGGATGGAGAATTTTTGCCTCACGAAATGATGATTGTTCAACACTCATATAACACCAATAATGGTGGCCATTATGATGACACTATTTTTATATATGATATATATTATGTTTTTTTTCTTATTCTTTTTTATTTTTCATTTATGGCATACCTTTATGGTTTCCATTATGGGTAAACGCGATATTTTCATTTTAGGAAGTGCGGACTACCGCCCCCTCAAAGTGATTTGAATCGTTAATGCCATATGTGGGATGTATAAAGGATGGAGTAAATGGTATTATACACTATATTATACTGGAATTATATTATACATATATATCATTATGATTTTATTCCATTAAATATGAAATAGAAATGAAAGTAGCGTTCATGCGTACGTACGGCTTACCGTCTCCATGAACGGTGCATTTCATTTCTTACCTCTAAATGTTACGTAATGTTATAAATGAATGTATATACTGGATATATATGATATATATGACATATAAATCATGAATATAATTCTGGAGACAATGGATATTCTACCACATAAACAACATGTAATTATAAGAAGTTTATTGTTGACTCAAGTACCAAAGAACGACAAAACGACCGTTATTAACTTAAATAATTACATAATGTTCATAACATTGTAATAAGTGATATAAAAACGATAATGAAATTAAAAATGGTTCTTAATAAGGTATATATTATCTCTAGTTTATTATTCAAGAGGTTAAAGAACGGTTGAGTCAAGTCAGACACGAGGTAAGGGAATTTCTTAACCCAACTTCCATTCTTTGGGTTAATCTCCTACATTCAAATTATGTCATGATATTATTATGTCCTATTTTGTATAAACCCTTTTGACTTTTACGTTTATTCAAAAGGAATCTTTTTATACGAAGAATTTTCCTAAACGACAAAAGGGAATGTTTTTCGTTCCGTACTTATGCGGCGACAATGAATTCTTCGCTGCTGTGACCATTATTTGAGTTTCGGCTTCCTCTACAGGCCATCATTTTTTTTAATGAAAAATAAATACAATGTTTTAACTTTCTTTTATTTCGGTATTGAAAATGGTTTTGAAAGCGTTTTTTTCAATGTGTTGTATTGATATCTTGTGATTGAAATGTGGAAATGTTATGTTTCCTTTATGCATGTTTTATGTGATACGATTATGTTATGGTTTATGATATGATTAAACCTATTCATATGAGGAATGTATTGGACTTAATAAGTGATAGGTGGAGCCCACTCTAGCTCCTCGATGCATTGGTAGGTCTCATGAGACAACTAGACGTGTAATTGGCTGAGGCCCTTTCCCAATTTGATTTATGGTTTTGGCCGAGGCCTTAATCATTTTAGATGTCTTGGCCGAGGGCTTGACAACATGTTTCAGAATGTCTGGCATGATACATTCCCTCATTATGAAAGTGGTTATTGATATTGCATGTGATTATTCGACCAGTAGAATATCCATGTGAGGAAGTGAATGACATTATCTCATTTTACTTTTGCCATATTATGTTGATGTTCAAGGTTAAAAGGCTTTTGTTTTAGTTATACATTGCCTTAAATTTTTATGTTTATTTATGAAAGCTTCTTCATTATTATTATCCTTACTGAGCATCTGAGCTCACCCCATTCAATGTTTTAATATTTTCCAGGATGTGAAGAAGTATTTTATGAATGACCTGCAGGGATAGTTAGAAGAGGATATGATTGTGGAATATGAAGACTTTGTTATTAGTTTTTCACTTTACGATGTAATGTAACATTTATGAATGTATCTAGTGTTTCCAAGGCTACTAAACTAATCGGTCTTTCGAGACTTGATCTTTTGTGATCATGCCAATGTTACGAAGTAATGCACCGACTATGGGTAGCTGGGGTCGGGGCGTTACAGTTGGTATCAAAGGCAGTTTAGTAATAACCTTGGAAGCTTGATTTAGATAAACTCTAATTAGAGCACAAAGCCCGAAGATAGACTTTAAGGATTAGTATAGAAGAACTTCCTAGAATTTTGTTATTGTAGAGATTTTGTTAGTTTTCCTAGCAATACATCCATGTCTGGATACGAGCAGGTAGTGGCGGCTCTGGCACAGATGTACCTAGGGGTAAAACCCGAAAACACTGCTTTGAGCTAGACTCGAACGGGAATTGTTGCACAACAACGGGCCTTGCTGCACTCTTGGTTACGACACTCCCGGGTGATATGCTTAGGATAATTCACATTTTCTTTACAAACCACTATGAAGGGTTATGAGTATATACTTCCTAAAAGAAAACATTTTTTTATGATTATGGATTATATCCATAAATAGTTCAATTTATTATAAGTGTTTCCAAGTTTGTTATTATGTATTTTGATTCATAAACTAACCTATTTTATGGCATTGTATAGAAATGGCGCCCAGTAGAAGGAATGTGAACTCCATCAATACGTATGATCCAAAGATTAATAAGTATCATATATTTCATGGTATTAAGCCAAAATTTAGAAGGGAAATAGTCTCCCAAGTGTTATCAACATATGAAGAAATAGTATCATGTGTTAATAAGATAAGTATAGAATTCTCTGAGTCTTATGGATTTTAAGGGATGAAAGAGAAGAAAAGGATGGAAGAGAGAATGATGGATAAAGGGACGAGGGAAAAGAAGAATTTTCCAATATTTGATAACTGTGGAAAGAAACACCTTGGAATATGCCTGAAGGGAATTGGAGTTTGTTATAAGTGTGGAGAAAAAGGACACCAAGTGCGTGACTGCAAGGGTAAGAAAAAGGTTTCAAATGTAAAGTGCTTCATCTGCAAGGAGTGGGGACACTACGCAAACCAATGTTCAAATCATCAGAGTATGCCCCAAATGATTTTATTGGATAATAATCAAGTTATGATACTACCACAGATGAGGAGGAATGATTAGAGTTCTTATGTTGTTATTAAATAATTTTGTAATTTGAGTGTTGTATCAATGATGTACTGGTTATAATAATTATGGAGTATATAAGGATTGTACTACAGTACTATTTCATCTAGGACTTGAGATTGTGTGGAACCAAGAAAAGTGACTCCACAGTAGGTTAAATTTTTGGAAAATATATGGTTGAGAGAAAGATAAACCATAATATGGATCTGATACAGAGATAGTGATTTTGGAATAAGACATGATTTATTCGGATAAATTATGTTGGATATTCTTAACATCCTTGAAACTGATTAATGATTTGTATACATTGTTGGATAGAAGGAGTATATATAGTTTTATATAAAGAATAAGGGATCATGAATGTAATAAATAAGGATTTATGGTAATACAGTATGTTGCAGTGTTTTAAAAGAATACATGGTGAAGGTGTTCACATGTTGTTACGCAGAAAAAAAGGAGCTTCATTATGTTTACCATACTGATAAAATCTGGACTGTGAGTTGGACAGAAGTATTTTGGATAACTATAAAGTTTGTAATGGATTATATTTTACATTGGATACTATTGTTAAGGTTATTTTTGGATATTTATAAAAATGACTTCACGCAGACTGAGTGACAACCCATCGCGTCGGACAAAGCTGTGGGAATCGAACCCACAACCATAGTGCGATTGGGATTAATCGCCTACCACTGGACTACGTGAAGTTACTGGTTATTACAAAATAGTTATTCTAATCTAAATGGTATGTGTTAAAATTTGGAACCTTATACAATTTGGATAAATAGAATATTTTTATGTTCTATTACCTTTTAGAGTGAAAGATGAGTTTTTGGTAAAAATTTAATAAAGAATGAATGTCTACATGACAGGTATGTATATTCCCTTACGTTCTTAGTAAATCTCCTAAATAAATTATTTATATTTATAAATGGTAACTAAAAAAAAGCGTTGCCTGTTAACTTTTCCAAATGGGGATTCAATGACCGTTTAACCAATCACATGTTTGTGATTTTCTTATTGTTAACTTTCTCCTAATCCAGTTTTCTACAACTCTCCATCATACCTTGATGGTTTGTTCTTCTTCTATATCCATATTTTCATAGAATCCTAGTATGGGCTATCTCGGGTGACCTTTGTACTTATCTTTCTTTCTTTTAAAGTTATATTTCTATTAACCTTATTTCCGATGTGGGTTTTCTACAAAGGTATTTTCTATTTTCAAACTTTTATTTTCCAAGAAAAATTTCAAATTGCGAGGACGCAATTTATTGAAGGAGGGGAGAATGTAACACCCTAAGCTTCCACGATACACTTCTCATTCAATAATGCAATAGCTTGCATTGTACGAAACTTCGACTTCTAACACACCGCGACTAATCAAAGTAGCTGTTATGAATTGTAATACCCACTTTATAAAATTATAGAAATTTTATATTTCAAAATGGACTTCATTTTTGGATTCGGAATATCGAAATTAGCCTATGTTGAATTTTTGGTATTTTTCTGAGAACATCTAATTTTTTATGAATAGTGAAAAATACTTAAAAACAACTTTTTAAATCAAAATAATTTATAGTGATAAATTATACTATTGAGTTGTTTTAGAGTATAATTAGAATCTATGTTTACCATTTTATCCAATGGTGGTCATTAGAATTAATTTCACTTTGATATTGGACATAAACAATTGTCAATCTTTTGATATAAATTGTTTCTTAAAAACACGCTATTTGTTGTGACATCGGAAATTAATTATAAAATTAATTAATGCAACTTATATGTTTGTAATTTTATAAAATAGACATCATTTTTGAATTCAGAATATCAATTATAGCTTAGGGTGAAATTTTGGCACTGTTCTGGAAAACTTCAATTTTTGATGAATAGTGAAACCACTAAGTGGTACTTATAAAAACTGATTTTTCGTTTAAATGAAATTTTACCAATTCTGTGTTTTTAATTTCAAAAATCCGACATACATGGTTCTCATTAAGAAGTAAAATGTGATTCAATGAGATTAAAATAATTTTTGCTGAATAGTAACTTTTAAGTTCTTAATCGCGATTAGAGGTAATTAGTGTAGTTTAAGGTAAAAATAATGTTTTAATAATATGAGATGAGCTTGACACATGTCCTACCCTCATTGGATGTTCCATGGCCGACCAAGACAATCCATGGGTAAACTTGGGGACCCCATGGAGCCACTTTAGATGGAAAATGACATAAATACCTTTTATTTAATGTAAAAGTAAAAAAATGACACAAACATGAAATTTTTTACTAAAACAATTTTTACATGGGGTTATACAAGACATATTTTTGACTATAAATAGTCATTGGAAATCTAATAAGATTTCATACATCATAGTATTTTTTTATAATTTTTATACATTAAATAAATTAAATTATTTATGACATCATGATGATGCAGCGATGACCTCATTATTTAACGATTTAAATAAAATGGAAAGATAATGTAATATCTAAGACCTACACATGTCCAAAACCTATTGGATGAGTATATTTCGAACCCTTATCACCTTATACTCGAATTATATAAGTGTGGGACCTTTATAATCCGAAAAGCATTGTATAATAATGTAAAATTTCCTTTCTTTCCAAGAGTGCCCCTCCTCTCCTCTTATAAAAGGCCCCCACCTCTACCACCTCATTCACACTTTCAATCCATTTGGCTCGGCAAACCTCTTCCCAAATACTCTCCCAGCTTCCCCCTCTTACTCCTAGAAGCCTCACCTTAAGAATAACTCTTCCCAAGGAAGCCTTTGGCTCCAATCAAAAGAGTTAGCTGATTTAAAGGTAATGTCTTCTCTTATGTTATTTTGTATTATTTAGCTTCTCCAACCCCATAAACTCTTTTTATTCCTTTATTTTGTAAAAAAAACAGTATCTACAGTATACTAGGATGTTGTTTTGATATGTATTTGGTTTAAACATACACACACCTACATCTAAGGGTTAAAGAACATACTGTTTCTGTAGATGGAAAAATTTTGCCTCACGAAATGATGATTGTTCAACACTCATATAACACCTATAATGGTGGCCATTATGATGACACTATTTTTATATATGATATATATTATGTTTTTTTTCTTATGATTTTTTAGTTTTCATTTATGGCATACCTTTATGGTTTCCATTATGGGTAAACGCGGTATTTTCTTTTTAGGAAGTGCGGACTACCGCCCCCTCAAAGTGATTTGAATCTTTAATGCCATATGTGGGATGTATAAAGGATGGAGTAAATGGTATTATACACTATATTATACTGGAATTATATTATATATTTATATCATTATGATTTCATTCCATTAAATATGAAATAGAAATGAAAGTAGCGTTCATGCGTACGTACGGCTTACCGTCTCCATGAACGGTGCATTTCATTTCTTACCTCTAAATGTTACGTAATGTTATAAATGAATGTATATACTGGATATATATGATATATATGACATCTAAATCATGAATATAATTCTGGAGATAATGGATATTCTACCACATAAACAACTTGTAATTATAAGAAGTTTATTGTTGACTCAAGTAACAAAGATCGACAAAACGACCATTATTAACTTAAATAATTACATAATGTTCATAACATTGTAATAAGTGATATAAAAAAAGAAAAATGAAATTAAAAATGGTTCTTAATAAGGTATATATTAACTCTAGTTTATTATTCAGGAGGTTAAAGAACGGTTGAGTCAAGTCAGACACGAGGTAAGGGAATTTCTTAACCCAACTTCCATTCTTTGGGTTAATCTCCTACTTTCAAATTATGTCCTGATATTATTATGTCCTATTTTGTATTTTTACGTTGTTTATGTGTACCTATAGTGAATACACATAACAGATCTATTTTATTTTAAAAATGATCGTTTTAAGGACTTCGTTTCAATCTCCTTTCATCGAGGCATATTTGGTTTTATACACAATTTTCTATTATACGGTGTTTAAAGCCCTTTGACTTTTACGTTTATTCAAAAGGAATCTTTTTATACGAAGTGTTTTGCTAATCAACCAAAGGGAATGTTTTTCTTTCCGTACTTATACGGCGACAATGAATTCTCCGCCGCTGTGACCATTATTTGAGTTTCGGCTTCCTCTACAAGCCATCATTTTTTTAATGAAAAATAAATACAAAGTTTTAACTTTCTTTTATTTTGGTATTGAAAATGGTTTTGAAAGCGTTTTTATCAATGTGTTGTATTGATATCTTGTGATTGAAATGTGGAAATGTTATGTTTCCTTTATGCATGTTTTATGTGATAAGATTATGTTATGGTTTATGATATGTTTAAACCTATTCATATGAGGAATGTATTGGACTTAATAAGTGACGGGTGGAGCCCACTATAGCTCCTTGATGCATCAGTAGGTCTCATTAGACAACTAGACGTGGAGTTGGCCGAGGCCCTTTCCCAATTTGATTTATGGTTTTGGCCGAGGCCTTAATCATTTTAGATGTCTTGGCCGAGGCCTTGACAAAATGTTTCAGAATGTCTGGAATTATACATTCCCTCATTATGAAAGTGGTTATTGATATTTCATGTGATTATTCTACCAGTTAAATATCCATGTGAGGAAGTGAATGGCATTATCTCATTTTACTTTTTCCATATTATATTGATGTTCAAGTTTAAAAGGCTTTTGTTTTAGTTATAAATTACCTTAAATTTTTATGTTTATTTATGAATGCTTCCGCATTATTATTATCCTTACTGAGCATCTGAGCTCACCCCTTTCAATGTTTTAATATTTTCCAGGATGTGAAGATGTATTTTCTGAATGACCTGCAGGGATAGTCAGAATAGGATATGATTGTGGACTATGAAGACTTTGTTATTAGTTTCTCACTTTACGATGTAATGTAACATTTATGAATGTATCTAGTGGTTCCAAGGCTACTAAACTAATCGGTCTTTCGAGACTTGATCTTTTGTGGTCATGCCAATGTTATGATGTAATGCACCGACTCTGAGTAGCTGGGGTCGTGGCATTACATTATGAATTGTTATTTTATTCCTAAAAATATATGGTTTGGCCAAATGATTTAGATAAGGTTATATATATTAATAATAAACAAATTGGTGTTATTTTGGCTTTTTATAGTAAGTTTATTAACCTTATAGTGTAAGAAAACAAAAAGACACAGTAAAAGTAAAATTATTTAACTTAAAGTTAAATATAAATGATAAGGTTAAAATAGATACCTAAACATGTCTAAATTCTATTGGATGAAAGGATTTATACCAATACCAACCTTATCTTTGAAATAAATCAATTTGGAGCTATTAAAAACCAAATATGACTTTATATTAAAATAATATTTTTTGTTTTTCCAAAGGTGCCCCTCTCCTCCCTTATAGAAGGGCACCTCCTCCCTCTCTTCCTCACACAACATTGAGCCTTCAAGATAGGCCAAACCCTG
This sequence comes from Viscum album, assembly GCA_963277665.1. NCBI lineage: Eukaryota > Viridiplantae > Streptophyta > Magnoliopsida > Santalales > Viscaceae > Viscum > Viscum album. The sequence continues at coordinate 1,758,041,905 of OY728161.1, forward strand.
CCCAATTCTCTTTTACACTTCCCTAGAAACATCATATAGGGCCTGATCTTCTTCAAAGACAAATTTTAGTGCCCTAATAGGAGGTCTCAAAGAGGCGCTTCAAAGAAGAGGTAATGTCCGTTATCGATTCTTTCAACTTTATTTCTTCTTCCAATTATTCTTCTTTATTTGTTTCATTATGAAGTAATAACATATGTATCACTCATATACAGATATTTTATTATAAGTATGAAACAAACCTATTTCACCATCTATCCATCCTACAGAAAATTAAATCAACGCACGTGCGTATGTACGGAATACCTTCTCCATGCCATAGTGTAATCTATTTTCCACAACCACCTTACTTGGATGGGTATAATGATTTAAATAAATATCTATATATGATTATTTTAAAGTTATATTGATTATGAAATAGTATACATACACTCCAATATAATTCCACGATCATGGGAATGATATCATCGCTCGTGCGTACGTACGGAAAACCGTCTCGACGATGTGATGTGACTCATTCTACATGATCTTCATTGAATAACGATTATATAAATGAATTGAATTAATAAATATGATATATAGTACGCTAATGAAATTCTGTAAATGAGTTATATATAACCTAAAGAGAATAATAAGAATTTATTCGACAAAACACGCAAAAGAACAAAAAGTTATAAACACCCGAATAACAAGTAGCAATAAAATATTACTAATAAAAAACTAAGAATATGACCATATATGATATAATACAGATGAGTATGATTCTGGAATAAGTCAATGAAGTTATTTAAATCATTATACAAGAGTTTCAGACACTTACGAAGCAAATCATACTTAAGATAAGGGAAAATATCACAATCTCATTTTTATCCGAGATTGTTTATACTTTGGTATTTACTGGGGTGTTTTTATCATACACATCCATGTTTACTCAATATGTAATATTATGTTAATCCACATAAAATTTTTTAAATCCAATTTTACCCTTCGGTGAGATTTTAGTAAAAGATATGAAATGAATCTTTTGTGGTTTTTCGTACGAGGCACTTTTTGACTTTTCCAAAAAATGTACGAGAAGAATGTTTTTTTAACTTATACAGAATGAATGGGTTTTTAAAACATTATTTCCAAGAATATTCCTTTACAAGTTTTCAAGTTTATTTTTAATCATCTTCTTTTAGTTTAAAATTGTATGACATGTTAAGAAAGGAAAATGTTTTTGAAGTACAAATGATATTTTCTTATAGAATGGAGTTCACGTGTCTTATCAAAATTATGTTCCATCTAAGATAATATAGGGTTATGTTTCTATCTCTATTATTACATTGATTTGATTATGTTGTGATGGAATTATTTTTATTAATTCCTTTATCTTATATGAATTGTTTTATTATGTCATGATGTTTAAGACCCCCATTTTTATTGCATGGGTTGTGCAATGATGTATGATTTATGATTTTGTGGTACACATAAGAATGGTATCATTATGATATTTTTGGGACCTATATCTCCCACCAATGCATTGGGTAAAGATTTATATCTCATGATATAGACATGGCTGGAACGGTAGTTTAATCTGGTTCAGTGAAATAGGAGTGAAACGAGGAGTAAACTTGGTTCATAAATGGACTTTGTCCGCTAAGATAGTCTTGGATATGAGTATTGACTACTAAGAAATGATTCTATATGATTATGTGTGTATGCCACAAATTTTCATGTTTTATGTTATGATTATTGGGATTAAATTTCACTTCTATGATTTATCCCATGATATGAAATTTTGATTTCTTTTGCAGGGTAAGATTTCCAAAATGTTATGTTCTTATGAATATGATGTGATTGATTTTTTTTGTTTACCCTTAATGAGAATTTGAGCTCACACATTTTATGTTTTATTTTTCCCACAAAATAAAGAAAGGTTTTAGGTAAGGAAACAAAAAGTGGAATATCTTTATCAGATATGTTGAAGATCTTTCACCATGATTAGAAGATTATGTTCCACGTTTCCAAAGAAACTAAACTTTTACGTTTTTGTGTGACTGTTTTTGTTATGTATTAAGTCCTCTGAAAAAGTAATGTAATGTATATGTACGGAAAGCTTCGGGTCTCTACAGTTGGTATCAGAGCAATGGTTTAGTTAACCTTTGGAAACTAGGATGCAAAATATTTAGTGAGATTCCTAGAGATATTTCTATGGTATGTCTAGGTATGTCCCTATGGTTAAGTATACGTATAGGTTATAGTCCTAGAATTTGGCTAACGATCATATAAATAAACCTAAGATGGTAGATATTGATGGTACTCCCCCTTTATTATGTTGTTTTCCGTAGCATGGTATTTGCCTCTCACACTATTATTTTTGGGTTTTATATGATGACTGGAACCCGAAGGAACCGTGTTGATTAATGTAATGGAAAATACAATGATTTTCCTCTTGACCAAACCAATGTCATGGGAGATAGAGTGGAAAATCTTATTTCTATACTTACACAAGCTATGAGTCATTCTGGATTTCAAAATGAGTAGAGAAAGGAGCAACATTCTGTTTAATCCTTCATGAGGCAGCCTTCACCTTCATATAGCGGGTCTTCTGATCCCTTAGTGGATGAACAATGGATCAGTACTACTAAAAAGATAATTTCAATTCTACAATGTTCTTATCATGATAAAGTCATCTTAGCATTATATCGTTTGGAAGGTGATGCTGATCAATGGTGGAATCTTATCAAGAATACGAGGCAAAGATATGAAATTGAGTCCATGGAATGGGACGAGTTCAAGAACATGTTTTTCAGTAATTACTTCCCTCGTATTCTTCGAACAAAGATGGAAAAGAAGTTTCTTGAGCTTAAGCATAAGGATGATGAATCTGTTGGTATATACGAAGCGAATTTTACAAGACTTGCAAGGTATGCATCTGGCTTTATCATCCAACCTGAAAGTAATGTTGATCGATTTTTTAGTGGCTTAAAACCAAGTCTTCGAAGGGAATTAGCTATAAGAGACTTCAGTAGCTATGAAGAAATTGTGCGTTGTGCTATCAAGGTAGAACTGGAAGTTGGTGTAACATATCCATCTCATGGTTTTGAAATGAAATGAAAGATGGAGTTCAAGGGAAATCTTAGAACAATGGTGAAAAGAAGATGAATGTTTCTTTATGCTCAAAGTGTGGAATGAATCATGGTGGAGATTGCCTAAAAGGTACTAGAAAATGTTTTATGTGTGGAAAAAAAGGTCATCGAGCAGTTGATTGTCAAAGTAATGGTAAAAGGGTTGCTAATGATGTGAATAGAGAAAAGACTATAGAGAACTCTGCACTAACACTTTAGTGATTCAAGTGCAATGAAATGGGGAATTATGCTAATAAATACCTTAATCCACGGGTTAATGGTGATAAATGCGAGAAACCTCTTAAGGCAAAGGATAATGGGAAGACTCATGCGATCACTATTTGTGATGTTGAGTATGAAAATGATGTTTTGTAGTGATTACGTTATTATGTAATGGGAAATCAAAATAGAATCATGGAATCTCATTTATGGTATTGTGAAAATTTGGAATATCTATGTATTGGTTTTCAATAATTATATGGTACTGGTAACCAATAAAAGGTTATTGAAATATTTTTAGAAAGTAGATGAAATGCGCATAATGAAGGGATAAAGAGAAAATAATATGATAGTAATCATGATATCATGACTGATACAAGGACTAAGTGATATTATGGTTTGAGTATATAAAATTTTTGGGATTTTGGTGTGTGGAAAGTGTTTAAATCTAACAACATTCATGTTTTCACTAAGGTTCAATTGGTATTAATTCTTCAAGAGAATGCGTGATTAAGGTATTCACATGTTTCTAATTTGACCAACATGATATATCTTATGATATATGGGGGATAAATTATGTCATTCACGTGATTGTTATGTTACATTTCAAGTAATCATTTTCTTTATACTATGAGCTTGGACCAAAGTATTTTAGATAAGCATAAAGATTGGATTTGATTATTTTGGACATAAGTTAGTTCGATATTATTGATGGGATGTTATAGTAATGTAGTTTTAGAAAAAGGAAAACCTACAGGACATGCGACAACCAATAAAGTCGGACAAGGATATGGGAATCGAACCCACAACCGAAGTACCATTGGCCTTTATCGCCTACCACTAGCCTACAGGAAGTCTCTGGTTTGTAGAAACTGGTTTTATTTTTTTAAGCGTTATGATATATGAAGTATAAGTTCATTTTTGGAATCGTATATGATTAACCACATCGTAGATGGCCTTATGTATATTTGATAACTTTTTCTAACCTTTTGTTTGAAATAGATGGAATAACCCATCATTCTATCACAAGATCTGTTAACACTTCACGAATAACAAATTCAACTTTATTTCTTTATTGGATGAAGTGGAAATTGTTCAAAGCACAAACTACAGTGAGATTGTACCAAAATCAAGAAAGTATTTCTTCTAATTCAAAATTTTCATCTTTAGGGAAATGATATTGACTCCAAAGAATTTTCTCCTAATGATCTTATATCCGATGAATCAGATGATAACATAGATCATCAAGAATCTATGGCTTTGTGATTGTTGGATTTTTCATAGCCATGTTCTCTACCACTCTCAATCAGAACATGATTGTTAGATTTTTTTCCATATCCATATTTTCACCTATGTTATCCTATGTGGAAACCCAGTGATTAGTTAATATGGGTAACCGTTACATTTCATACATTAGTTTTTAATGATACGTTTTGGTATTCCCTTTTTACAATGTGGGTTTCTATTAAAGAAACTTTCAAGTAGTAAATCATTTATAACCCTGATGAATTTCGAGGGAGAAATTCATTTTATAGGGGGAAGAAAGTAACAACCTGAGATTTTATGAGAATTATTCTTTTAAATTTCATTAATGTCTTGTGTTGTACACTACACCAAAGTTACCTTGCGCTATACGCAACACAGTATTAGCTTGCAGTATACATAACACTATTCTTGGATCATGTTACACACACTTTCGATAGTCGTTATTCTACGAAAAATTAAGTGTATTTATATATATATATATATATATATATATATATATTCAATATATAAATGAAATATGGTTGGATTCTGTTATACGAAACAATGGAGGAGTCTTTAACAATATGCAACCCTGACTTGGCTTGCATTACACACAATCATGACCTTCCTTGATAGCGTGTGTAGTACGCAATACCGGGTTTCACTAAACAACGATATATTGTTATAATATTATTATGGACTAGCCGCTATGAATAGTATTATGTACATTTTGAATTTTATAACATTATTATTGATCTTACACATTTTCTAGAATATGGTATGAGAAAAAAAAATCTTGTAAAATATATGTTTTTCGAAAATTGCAGTATTCCCACCTTTTGATGGCGCACCCACCTTAAATATTGTTTTTGACATTTCTATAAGTTCAATATGACAAAATAAAATTCTTATTTGGAATTAGGATATAAAAATTTACTTTGTATAAAATTTTCATATTATTATAATAACTTTCATTTTTTAATGAATAGTAAAAACACGCTATATTTTCATTAAAAACAAATTTTTTCATCGCAATAATTTATATGGTTAGATTATCTTTTTAATTTGTTTTAAATTGTAATTAGAATATTTTTTTACCATTTAATCCAATGTTGTTCATTGGAATTAATTTCACTTTGAAATTGGATATAAACAATTATCAATCTTTTGATAGTTTTTGTTTCTAAAAAACACGCTATTTGTTTGGATAGTGAGAATTAATTTTAAAATTTATTAATGCCACATCAATGTTTTTAATTTGTGAAAATAGACAACAATTTTGAATTCGGAATATCAAATAATGATTTAGCTGAATTTTTGGTATTTTTCTAAAAAACATCAATTTTCGATGAATAGTGAAACCACTTAGTGGTAGTTAAAAAAATTGTCCTTTTCATTTAAGTGAAATTTTACCAATTCTGTGAATTGAATTTATAAAATCTGAGATACACGGTTAATATGGAGGACTATAATGTGGTTCAATGAGATAAAAATAATTTTTGGTGAATAGTGACTTTTTACTTTTATTTACCACGGTTAAAATTAAATAGGGAATTTAAGGGTAAAAATGATATTAATATTACCATAAAACATGTCCTAATTATATTGTATAAGTATAATTAGACCAAAAACAACAATAGAAATATAATATGACCATTTAGGCCCACCTGTATTAGATTAGGACATTTATTATTAATTTATTTAAAGAAGGGTTAAAATAGTTAAAATCAAAGTTTAATAACAAAATCATTTCCAATATAGGGTTATACATAAGATAAATTAGACTATAAATATTCATTAGAATGATAAAAGTTGTTCCTACATAATGGTATTTTATTTGTAATTTTTAGACATTAAATGATTTAATTTATTTATGACACAATGATGATGTAGTAATTATCTTATTAATGAAATATTTACATAATTGATGTTATAAATACCCAAATAAATGTAATTAGAGACTTTTTATGAATTCCAATAATTATATAGGTTAATATTACATATTATAAATGATTTAATAAACTTTATTTGAACTAATATTTCTGTTATGATTTTCACAAAAATCAGTTACCAAATAGTGTCAAAATTGACATAAAATAGTTTTTAAAACAAATATTATATATTATTAATTGTTAAATTATTCCTAAAAATCTACAGTTTGGCAAAATGACATAGATAAGGTTATATATATTAATAATAAACAACTTTTGGTTCTTTTGTCTTGTTATAGTTAGTTTATTAACCTCATAGTGTATGAAAACAAAAAGACACGGTAAAAGTAAAATTATTTAACATAAAGTTAAATCTAAATGATAAGGTTAAAATAGATACCTAAACTTGACTAAATTCTATTGGATGAGTGTTTTTAGACCCATCCCCGCCTTATCTTCAAAATAAATTAAATTGGAGCTATTAAAAACCGAATATGACTCTATAATAAAATAATATTTTTAGTTTTTCCAAAGGTGCCCCTCTCCACCCTTATAAAAGGGAACCTCCTTCCTCTCTTTCTCACACCACTTTGAGCCTTCATGCTCGGCCAAAACCTGCCAAATTCTCTTCTCCACTTCCCTAGAAACATCCTAGTGGTCCTGGTATTCTTCAAATACCAATTTTAGTGCCCTAAGAGGAGGGCTCAAAGAGGCGCTTCAAAGAAGAGGTAATGTCCGTTACCGATTCTTTCAACTTTATTTCTTCTTCCACTTTTTCATATTTATTTGTTTCATTATGAAGTAATAACATCAGTATCACTCATATAATGATATGTTATTATACGTATTAAACAACCCTATTTCACCATCTATCCATCCTACGGAAAATGAAATCCCCACGTGTGCGTACGTACGGAATACTGCCTCCACGCCGTGGTGTAATCTATTTTCCACAACCACCTTACATGGATGGGTATAATGGTGCAAATAAATGACTATATATGATCATAGTAAAGTGGAATTGATTCTTAAATAGTATACATACACTCCAATACAATTCCACAATCATTGGAACGATATAATCGCTCGTGCGTACGTACGGAATACCGTCTCCATGATGTGATACGACTCATTCAACATGATGATTATTGCATAATGATTATTTAAATGAATTGAATGAATAAATATGATATATAGTACACTAATACCATTCTGTAAATGAGGTATCTATAACCTAAAGATAATAATAATAATTTATTCGACAAAACACGCATAAGAACAAAAAGTAATAAACACCTAAATAACAAGTAGCAATGAAATATTACTAATAAAAAGCTAAGAATATGACCATATATGATAACATAACAATGAGAATGATTCTGGAATAAGTCAATGACATTATTTAAATCATTATATAGGAGGTTTGGACACTTACAAAACAAATCGGACCTAAGGAAAGGTAAAATATCACAATCTCATTTTTATCCGAGTTTGTTTATACTTTGGAATTTACTGGGGTGTAATTTATCATCCACATCCATGTTTCCTAAATATGTAATATTATTCTCATCAACCTACAATTATTTAAATCCAATTTTACCCTTCTGTGAGTTTTTAGTAAAATATATGATCGGAATCATTTGCTGAATTTCATACAAGGTACTTTTTGACTTTTCCAACAAAAGTACAAGAAGAATGTTTTTTATCTTATACGACATGAATGAATTTTTAAAACATTATTTCCAAGAAGCATAATTTACAAGTTTTAACGTTTATTTTTAATCAACTTAATTTATTTTAAAATTGTATGACATGTTGGAAAATGTTTTTGAAGTAAAAAAGATATTTTCCCCAAGAATGGAGTTCATGTGTTTTATCAAAATTATTTTCCATATAAGATAATATAGTGATTTGTTTATATACCTATTATTACATTGATTTGATTAAGTTGTGATGGAATTATTTTTATGAATTCCTTTATCTTATATGAATTTTTTTATGTTTTCATGATGTTTACGAATCCCATTTTTATTACATGGGTTATGAAATGATGTATGATTTATGATTTTTTGGCACACATAAGAATGGTATCATTATGAGATGGGTGGGAACTATATCTCCCTCCAATGCATTGGTTAATGATTTATATCTAATGAGACTGACATGGCTGGAATGGCAGGTTTATCCTGTTCAGTGAAACAGGACTGAAATGAGGAGTGAACTCGGTTCAGAAATGGACTTTGTCCACTAAGATAGTCTTGGCTAGGAGTCTTGACTACTAAGAAATGATTATATATGATTTTGTGTGTATTACAAAAAGTTTAATGTTTTATGTTATAATTATTGGGATTACATTTCACTTCTATGATTTATCCCATGATATGAAATTATGATTTCTTTTGCGGGTTACAATTTCCAAAATATTATGTTCTTATGAATATAATGTCATTTATTTTTCTTTTGTTTACCCTTACTGGGTATTTGAGCTCATCCTCTTTATATTTTATTTTCCCCAAGAAATAAATAAAGGTTTTAGGTTAGGAAACAAAAAGTGGAAGATCTTTATGGGAGATGTTTAAGATCTTTCACCACGATTAGAAGATTATGTTCCATGGTTCCAAAGACATTAAATTATTACGGTACTTTTGTGTCTGATTTTGTTAGGTATTAAGTATTATGAAAAAGTAATGTAATGTCTATGTACATCAAGCTTCAGGTCTCTACAATAGGAACCAGAGTGGTGCTTCAATTGTGAATGTAAATTAATGGAGGAGTGTTCACGAGATTCCCCTAGTGCGACTTGGTCGAGAAATGGGAGGAGGGGTCGATATGGGGTAAAAAGTGGGGAGTGTAAGAATTTAATTTCACACTTTCTAAAGACATGGGGACCTCACACTGATATGCAACATGGTTTGTTAAACCATGTGTTAACTACGAGACTTGGCTCTTTCATTTGAAATAGCCACTTTTCATGCATGACGCGTGGTTTCCCTAACTATGCTCATAAGATGAAACACCCAAATAAGGGTGAACAGTTCATTATAGGCCATGTACAGTTTGATCCAAACCATGCTCAAAACCATTCACATGGATAATAAATACATGAAAAGTCCTAAATTCATAAATTTTCATTACGAACAAGTACTTAAACTATAGAAAAGGAACCAACATCAATGAAAAGAATAAAATCAATGAGAAACCAGGGTTGTGGTGAGACAATTATACCAACTATAAAATCATCCATCCCCTATAAAGAAACCTAGACAAATAAAGAACAAGGATCAAACTCAAAACTGAATGAAACTGATTGGAACCAGAAGCATAAGGGTGACCTATCACTCATAAAATCATACCCAAACATCTCTATGAGGATCCAAATTGAGAATTACCCAGTGGAATAACAAATTTAGTGGTTCTCCCTTCCAGATGAAATGGTCTAGGACTTTCCAACATCAGTACTAGGAACTCCCCACACAAAAAAAACCAATAGAACCACATGGAAGTCCCAACATAAGAAAAACACCATGAAATAAGGGAAAACTCGTAGAAGTAACTCAATCTATTTATAAAACCATACCACAAACCATATTTCCCCCAATAATCTGGAGTATCTTAATCGAGAACAACTAAAACATAATCCAATCAACCAAAGCAGTTAACCTCACAAGAGAGACAACCATATTGAGATTCACATTCATAAATATCAAACACCAAACCATAAAAATAATAGAACCATCATCCATTTTCAATAAAATTAAAAATTAAATAATATAGATTTGTTATTAATAATTTTAAAATAAATGATTGAAATTCAAAATAATTATAACAACTATAGGGGAATAGAAAAATATCAACTGTAGCATGGGGAATAGAAATTTGTCTATTGTTACCCACACCCAAAGTTATACCTAAATTAGAGATATGCATCATTCTGGGGCCTGTTGAAGGTGACCCAATGTATTGAAGTATCATACACCCACATCAAAGAGATGTAATCCTCTTACCATGATCTCCACTTTGGACAAATTTGTTTTCAAAACATCTCCAAGTGACCCCTAATGTCCACATCGCCAACATGCCTTTGAATGATTACGAAAATTCTACTTTGAATTCCTAAACCAACCAAATAAAAAAACATGAAATAATGATATGATGAATGTTAATCTAGAATCAATGAAGGATATTCCTCAAGAATAGTTTCCTCTTCAAAACACCTCTCTCTATATTTGGAAACATAATGAGTACCATGTTACCCTTACTACACCCTAGTGACTAAGTCTCCCAGAAATTACTCCTCCATAAACATCTCAAACTGAACATAAATAAAAGAGTGAAAATTATCATTGATTATGGATGAAGTCCCCACACAAATATAAGAACATTTGTTATATACACTAAATCCAAATATAGAGAAAATGAAACCAACTCCTTTAACAGGTTGACATAGTCCTTCACTGTCCACTGAAATTAATGAATTTCCATGTGCTTGACTACATTCCCCACCTCCTCCTATATTGTTATAATGCATCGAATAAAAGTGTCCTTAAATACTTCCCACGATATGATAACATGAAATGATGGTTCAAAAATCACCTACCACTTCTCTAAACTCATACATTCATTTGAATTGAGAACAACCCACACCCTCACAGCATTATGAGTTTCTAATGACCTATAATCACTTTCTACATCCTCAAAACACTCCATGATCTCTAATGGACATGTATATTTATGAAAAAAAAAGAAACAATCTAGAGGAACATTGCATTTCCACTCCAGATGGTGTCTATAAAATTTCAAATACTGGGAAAAACTCACGTTAAATATTTCAGTCTTTTCTGGAAAGAATACTCTATAGAACATAAAACATAAAACCAAATTATTCATTCAATTAAAAATTAACCAAATATAGTAGGACAAACAAAACACCAATCACATAAATCAAATATTACATAAAACCCAAAATCCTTATTCAATATTACTATTTCAAATCCAATTTCAAAAATTCATTCATTAAAAGACACTTTCTAAATAAGCAAATAACATTTTCCAATTCAAATCAAACACCACATTTCATATTACCTAGAAAAATATTCCCCAAAATGGTTTTTTACTTTTCAAAATAGCCTATTTTTCTTTCAGAATCAATTTTTATCATTCTCAACACATTTCCAAATCTAATTCTAACAATAATGGTAACATTTCAAAAAAAATCCTTGATACAATTTTTTCCTTAGAAAACCCCTTTTCATGACCACTGTATTCCTAATTTAAATCCACCCCCACACACAAAAAACTAAACTCGCCATCATATTCGGGGATTGAGAACAATCATCCATACATTACCTGGAGACATGGTTTGTGGGACTTTCCCAAGGAAATCACCAATCACTTGGAATATACATGGTCATGTTGTCAAGCATCACATGGTCCACTTATCCATAGGATATGACCTAACCACATTGGCTCACATCTATTGTCATCCCCTATCTATGAAAACAAAAAAAAAGACTCAAATCATAGAATACCCATGGAAACACAATATTCAGAACTTATAAGTGTTCATGTGGTTTTTCATGTACCTAATTATCATGTTCCTAGAATGCTATATCCAAAATAACTAACACATTATATAATAAATGGCTACTTTGGTACAATTTTTTCATGTACCCGAACGGTCTTCCATATGAATCAACACCCGAACCGACCTAAGAGAAGTCCTGTGAGGCATTCATAATCCTCTTGGGCTGGAAAATCACACCGAGCATTAAAGAAAAATAATGTGGGGATTATTTCATCCAATAAACCCAAGAAAAAATAATGAAAATATAGCATGTCCTATGATACTATAATCTAGTGATCAAAATAAATACATAAAATCGATTCAATGTAATTACTACTAAAAAAACATAAAATAAAAAATTGAACTAAAATAAAACCGAAAACAATACAATCTCTACATGACCTCTTATTCACCACCACCAACAAAACTAACTCGCACTAAGGGAAAATCCAAGCTAGAAACCAGAACCTGAAAAATATATATGCTCTACTGAAGTACAGTGGCACAAGTAGGGGGTCTGCATACAAAACTCAATAGGTAAGCATAGAAAAATACATAAAATTACATTCATGAAACAGTACATAAAATAGTTTTGAATAATATATTTGAAAATAAGGTTTTTAACATTCTAAATAGACAAATACATCTTTTTATAATTTCCGTTTTAAAAAAAACACATATTTTTTCCTTTTAAAATGGTTTTACATTTCAATGATCCACATTAAAAAACTAAATCTAAATAAGGAACCAAATAATTAGATGAAAGAATAATGCTGCTAAAATATGAAACTATAAAAAAAGTAGAAACTAGATAAAGAGACAAGAAAGTGCAATAGAAATAAGAAAAACATATGTATAGATAATCACGGGTATTTTCTAATCTTATCTATAAAAAATTCATGGAAATACTCAGTTTGGAATCACATGCTAGAGTATGGTGCAAATCCATAGACAATAACAAATTGGTTGTACTAAAGTTTCAAACCTAGTGGAACATACCATCTCATCTCTCAGAAAATTAAACTAGTACTATCTAGTCTAATTTGGGTTGATAAAAAATTGTCACTCGACCCTCTATTTAACTCCTATGATTCCCATGATAATAGTATGTGGTGAATCAGAAGGTCCTCACATTTGTGGCTCAAACCAACATTCCATTGACACAATGCATTCATAGAAAAAACATTGAAACCACATATGCGATGTCCCCCTCCTCTGAGCAATGACCATAGAGATTCCAACCACCATCAATTCAAACACATGTGCCAACCAAGCCATCATGTCATTCAAGATTTCAAAAAAATTTCCAAAACATGATGACATGCCAATAAAACCATCAATATTTCAAAACACATCTACATTTCAAAAACCATTTCTAAAAATTAATATGAAACCAAACAACACACTAAAAGATCACATGTTATCCTTTATATCATTTATGAACCATAACACACTTTAAGGTTCCAAACAATCCATGATTGTTGAAAAAAATTCAGAAATAATACATGAGATCCTTTGGAATCCATGAAAGTAATTTAATAACTATAGGAGTTTTAAAAGAACCATTGGGGGATGTAGAGGGATTAAAAGGAGAAGGAAACAGAGTGAAGCATTTAGAAAACCAGGTTCATGATGGGAATTTTATATAAGAGAATTTATCAATTGCATGCCAATCCATATGTGAACCTCATGCACATATGAATGTTCCCACATTCGATGTCACACATAATATATATATATATATAATGATCCAATTTATGAAACCAAGAAATACATTATTCTATTTCACACAAACCATCAAACTATAACTAAACACTTAATCCAAAATAAAAACTCAACGTACAATGAAATCCAATTTACCAAAATAGAAACCCATTTTATGAAACACAACGTTCTTTACCAGCAAACAAAATTATCCACACATACACAAAAAACCATAAAATTCCAAATTCCCCCACATAATATCAAATTTAAAACTATATAGAATTTTAAAAAATTACGCAAGGATAATCACAATCCAAAACAACCAATCTCTTTATTAAATGGTGAATTATAATTTTATCAAAACATTTATATACATATACATATAGGTATTCTTGAAAAAACAATCAAAACTCATTACCATAACATTTACATAGTAAAAATAAAAAATAAATGTCAACTAATAGATCAAACAAAAAATAAATACATTTAGAAATAACATAGAAAGCTAAAGATTAAAAGAAATGCCTCTAAAAATAAATGTATGGAAACACCTTCCACAGTGAAATATCCAGAAAAATAAACCTTCATTGATTAATGAACTACAGTCATGGAATAATCCTCACACCCAAAAAATAAAATAAAACAACCCACAATATCCTACTGTCACTCGAGGGATCAGAAAATATGGATCAAAGACAAGTTAGAACCAAGATTCACGATAGAATGAGATGAAAATGAGAGAATTGACCAAAAACTCAATGAAACTCACGTTAGGAACCTTTTGTTTCCTCAATTATAGAAAGAGAACAAGGGTGCAGGGTATTCAGGATCCCCCTAGAAATTCTATGTTGAGAAAGAGAATGGTTTGATTTGGGCGGAAAATAGAGGATGGTAAAATGGAATATAAAACATTTTAAAGATCATATAAACTCATACGGATGGTTGCCATGTTTTGGGAAACCATGCCCCAAATGAGTAAATCAACTCTATAATTTGAAAAATCCATTTTTCTAGCTTTCCACATAGTTTCCCAAACTATGAACTTGATTTTATCCACTAATAGTAGGGTTCATGGTTCCATCTAGGCCTCACAAAGATTAAACTAGTCCATGATGAAACCATGCATCGAGAAAAACTCACCTAGAAATGCCAAAAAAATAATCATAGAGAAATAGACACAAACTATAACCAAAGGATCAAAAATCAAGAATATAATAAAATAAAAAATAAAATGTGGTTGGGGGATGATAACAGTAATCTCTTCCCATTCAATATATTTAGTTTCAACTTATTTCCTATTGTTCTTAAATTGATTCCAACTCTGATCCAATTCAAAATCCAAATGATATGCTACCTAAATTATTTTTTCATTTTATGACTACTAAAATTGGAAAATATTTTTTCAATGGTAAAAATCCATTTCTCATCCACTAGTGTATCATTGGAACCACTAAAAGAATGTAGATGTTTCCTCAAAAAGGACACAATATAACTTTTTTACAAATTTTATAATTTGACCCATGATTCATATCTAGAGAAATTTTAATAAGCATATTAAAAATATATAGAATTCCATCACCCATATCATTTAGTTACTTAGGTGGGAAACCATCGAATTTTCTATTACATTCAGTTTTAGAACAGTTACTTTGGGCTATATCCATTGAGTAAAACTGAAAATCGTAATATGAAAACAATAATCATATTTTAAATTCATATAATAATTATAAAAAACTTATAAGATGTATAAATAATGACACATAATTCACTAATCTATGAATCCTTAGTATTTTCTATAAATATAAATAGTCATCCTCTTTTTGAATCCTTCATGGTTGTTCCTAATTTGTTTGTGAATTTCCAAAGCATGTCCAACAGGGGTTCCGCACCGTGTGAGAAGAAATGAAAATTTTTTGAACCAGTTCACAATCAAATCTAGATCAATATTGTGTATTCAAATGTGTTACCCCTTAGTACATCTGTTCCAGATCCATATCCATGTATAGTATCAAAAATTCCGATATGTTTTCCTATACATTGAATTATCCTTGGATGTATCCTCAGATACATCCATATACATATCCATAGGAATATCTCTTGATATATCATGAATGTTTCTCATCCTTGTTTCAAAATTCACACAAAACCATTCAATTGATACAAACTATAATATCCCAAGTTTCTCATTCATCGATATTCAATCATTGAAAATGAATATCATCCACATTACAAAAGTAATTTTCCAAGGACATTAATATTTTAGTGCCTTTAGAACCATGAAACAAAATATTCTAACTTGGTTAAGGACCTTCAATGTTTCACATAAAGATATTCCCATTTATTAATCCTATATAGAAAAATTATTCATAACCTGGGAAAATGAATCACAAGAATATATGAGATCAGATGTTCATCAAGTGTAACTAAATGAGATATATAAGTATAACATGAACATAAGTGTGTGAAAACATGAGGATAAAATTTTAAGATCATTACTTGCATATTAAAGATCATACAGATGAGTCATGAATTAAAGATTGACATATCATAATAAATAAATATTAATGGATTAAAGATCATAATCTACAAGATAATAACATAGTAATAAGACATGTAATTAAATTAATACTCATAAGTATAGAAAATTGTTTCAATATATTCCAATTCTCAATATAATAACCATAATTGTGGACATTTTCCTTTACTGAACTGAGTTCACATCTTTTTTTGGCCACACGTTACTGAACCAAGATAAAATCCCATTCTATCCCTTTATTAATAAACCATGTCCAATAAACATTCAATTCATTTATATACCCCGAGATAGACATATTTACCCAATGCATTGGAACACTATTTAGGTTCCCCCATCGTGTAAGATATAACAGACTCACCCAACATTATATAGGACATCACATCATATAATATATAATGGGAATACTTGGTGGTATTTGTTCCACTAGATAATAAAATATATAATGGGATTACCTGACACTATAATTCCCAAACCCTAGTATCCCGGTTCTGGTTCTAAAATATGTTGTTTTATTTTTTAAAAAGGTAAATAAATAATTACACAACACATTACACAATAGAGGATCACACACCAGTCCAGGAACAGGAGAATATTCAAACCATACACTTTTATTTGAACTATATAGGAATAAAAAAGCACCTTATGTATGCTAACTACATATGTGAAGATAACACCTTCAAAAAAACTCTACTGAATCTATGAAAAATAGTTTAAAACAAGTGGTGAGTGTTAGTTATTCAAAATAAGAGGTTTTTAAAATAATTGATATTTTTTTCAAAAATATGATTTTGAAAATAATTTTTAAAACATCAATTTGAGTATATTATTTTAAATTACATAAGATTTAAAAATACTATAACACATTAGAAAATATTTATGATCAAATTTCATAAAACATATTCATGGGCTTTTTTAAAACTAAAATACAAGATTATAAAAACCAAACACTATTATGTTCCCACAATAAAAATTAAAGGCTCTCCTGGGACCACCCACTAAGTGATTGATGGGTTATATCCTCTATAACATTCAATAATTACATCGTTCAATTGCCACGTTTTCTAAAAATTTTGTAATCATTCATTACTTAGATATACTTTAATTGGAGTTTTTATTGTTTTTTTTAAAATTTCACTTATTTAAAATATACATTTAAACTTATATTTATATATATGTATGTATATAAACAAGTATATAAACATTCATTTCATATCACTTTCCAGTTTGGTTACTACCAAAACACATACCATAATCCTTTCCATGAACTACCCATTTATGAAGCATTATTTCATGTAATAACTATGATATAAAAACAATTAGGTGATAATAATTAATAATTGTATATCCCTCATAAAATTATAATAAACATCTCAAATATAAAATTTTAATTCCCTGATGAAATTCATGTTCTTAATAATCATTGATGTAATTTGTAAAATTTAATTTGAAAACATGAGATTATTAAAAATGAAAGTTATGTCAATTTAATTCATAACACATGAATGTGATTGTATGAATATATAACATCATTAATTCTAATATAACATGATAAAGTGCTATTTGAACTTTTTAGAAACATGTCAATAAAAATGGAAATACAATTATAGGATAATAAACTTTTCATCTTTATGCATATTTGTTTAAATTTAAATATATATGTATGTTTATATATCTATGTTCTTATATGTGTCTATGAGTGTGTTTATATATATATATATTTATATAACTCATTTAATTTATTTGACTCATCATTGCGGATTAAATTCATGTTTGAGAAAAACAATGCTAAATATGAATACATAATGGAAGTGTTAATAAAAAATACAATTAAAACAAAAACATAGTTAAATTGATATATTTAATTGGAATAATTATTTTGGCATTGTAATTTCAATTTATAATACCTGAATATAATTATATTTTTCTTGAATGAAGTTGTTATACCAAAATAAATAAAATTTAAACAAAATTTGATAATTTTTTGTGTTGAAAACAATTATACATAGTTGGATTAATGTACATATATATGTATATATAAAAATATATATATATTTATTAAAAATATACATAGTTGATAAAATTAACACCTAACCATTTAAAAGCATAATAACATAAATAATACTCACATTAAGGGTCCTCTTAAAATAGAGTAACATAACTAAATCATAAAATAAAGAAATGAGAACGTTAAATAATGATTAAAATAAATTCGATTATTCATTTTTGAAAACCCATATTTGATCACAAATAATCACAATGTTATGCTTAATTTATATTTTTAAGAGAAAATATATGTAAATATGAAACATACACACATATTCATTTCATTGTAAAATAGATTAATTTGAACAAAAAATTTAAACCCTCACCCGAATTGTAGTAGAAAGAGTCAAGAAGATAACCATGACATCGGAGTCTTAAAATTATTTTTTCCCCTAATATTTCTTTTCACATTGGTGGATTTTTTAGCTATTAAATCTACAGTTAATTTAGAAACATGTCAAGCCTATAGAGCATGTTGTGTTTTTAGAGGCAGTAAAATCAAACATATGTTGCTATAATTTATTCATCTGAAGGAAAAATTAAATGGGTCCAACACATATCATTGACAAAAATAAATTAATATTACACTATTGTAGGAAATAGACATCTTTAGAACATTTAAAAATCATTTCTATTTATAATCCAAAATGAGACTAGAAAACATGACTCATACCAAATAGGTTAAGGATACACAATCAGCCAAAAATGAAGGGTATGAAAAAATAATGATTAGAAAAAACACAACCAAGAACAAAATGATCATAGATTCTACAACTAGGAAAATAAAACCTACCTCACATCTGATTTGTACATTATGAAAAAAATACCTACCAAGATGGTAATTAAAACCATAATAGTGCTCGAATCTCAATGCATGATGAGACACACTCAAGCACAATTGACATGGAATCCTTAGTCACGGCTGATCCTTACTGCTCTGACCTACTCGGATCGACTATTCATGGTGGTTCCATCTTGAAATACACTATCAACACTTGACATCCCACTTCATCATGACTCGACCTGACCACCCACAACACATCTTGATTCTGACACGCTGGTTTAAAGCCCTCAAATCCCCAATTACATATTCAAGACTTCATCCCCTTTTCACCCTAATCTAGTTCGACACCCAAGACCCCAATAACCAGTTGATCAGGTGTGACCACCCCCTCATGGATCACTACCCACTAATCCCTACTTCTTAAACATTGTTTACTGTTTTTTATCAGCACTTTATGTTATATTATTATATTATGAAACTAAAAAATTAAAAAAAATTAACAATAATTTAACCATGATTTATCATTAATATTTAATATATATATATATATATCATTTAAATGTCATATTTTATTATCAAACAAAATCAATTACATGAATTAAAATTTTCATAATTTACAAATTTTTAAAATTTTATATATTAATTTATAATCCATGAAAATTATAATAAACTAGTTTTTATTATAAACAAATTATTTTTTCATGACCAATAAAAATTTATTAATTTTCAAATCATATTAATATTAAAGATAATGAAACGTAAAAATATTTTAAATTTTACTATTAATACATATAATAATAATTTAATGTTTTAAATTCTGATAACCATATGTATATTTAATTATTAAAAAAGGAATGTTTTATCACCAAATACTTAAATGTTTTGTTTTTTGTACATATATTTATGTATTAACCTAACATATTAATAAATTATACTAATACTATATTTTTATCATCATCAAATACATAATTTGATAATATTAAATACTAATACTTTTTTTCAAAATGATAAAATAAATTAAAAAGTAAAGAAACTTCTGTTTTAATAAAATAAATTATTTATCTTGAAATTATAAATATTTAAACGTTTTAGAACATAAATAATATAATCTCAAAGTTGTATAGTTTTTAATTATTAAACATAATAAAATTTAATTTATTTCCCTTTTATCTTAAGGATGTTACATACACAATCCAGTTTCCATGTCGTATAAGTTTAAAAAAGATTACCTGGAGCTATCTGGTCCACCCCATCATATATGCTATAACGGGCATGCCCAACACTATCTTGGAAACCCCATTATATTAGCAATGTCCATGTCCAACTTCATGGATAAAGTATAGAGATATTTAATATCATCTTTGAAACAAAAAAAATTATTCTTTAATATCCTAATTAACCAAAGGAAAATATATGGATTTATTATCAATCAAATTTGAAAATTATTGACCAAAGTAAAAGAAATGTGTTCCATAAACATTATTCAATTAATACACAGACCATTCAGAGGAAAAATATGAATAGTATACTCGAATAATACAACCAATAAAACATGATTAATATCAATGGATTTCATATTAGATGGAAAAAAATTTTAATGATCATTTAGATCATTTAATGGGGAATGTATCATTACATCTTTGAATAATAATTTTTAAAAAATAAATCATTTTGAATTTTTATATTTCAAAATATAAATGAAAACATAAAGAGGAGGCATTAAAAACCTTTTAAAACACATTTTTGAAAAATATAAATTTTATTAATCCTTCACATGAAAATGATCTTAAAATTTCATTAAAAACACTTTAAAAATATATTTAGAAAACATTGTTTTGAAAGAACATAGATTTATAACCAAAGAGAGAGATAAAGTTGTATTTTCATGAAAACATATTATTAATTGTATTATGTACCAATGAGTGGATAAAATTGTACAATTACATGAATATATCATCAATACCAAAATAATAAGAAATTTAATAATTATTCTCTATATATAGATCATATTTTTTTCATTAATGTATACATAATCATAAAACAAACCCTTGAAATTATGAGATTGGAATAATAAAATCTTACCATTTTGGTATATTTGAATCCAAATCCTTGTGAATTAATAACAATAAATTAATATTAAAATATCATAAAAATATGGATATTTAGGATATAAAATTCTAAAGGGACAATATGAAAACTTTTAATAGAATATAGGTTCTTAACATAACACGTGTATCAAATAAGGACAATTGGGACAAAATTCCATTACCAATTTAGTAACTTTTTAACCATAATCCACCCAAAAGACATATTCTCATATGTATTTAATAATAATATTGAATTTCGTTAGATCTTTCATAAAATACATTAATGAAAATTTTATACACCACATAGAATAGATTGGTGGTGAATACAGTATGTGTCTCATAAAAGTAAAACGTGAGACATAAATCCACAGGTACATGAGTAACTTTTAAATCATTAAAACCATGAATGAATATAATAAATTGAAAATTTTAATATAATTATATATACTAAATTAATTATATAACATTTCATAGAAAATTATATCAAACACACAAAATTAATGGGTTGTGGAGATGACATAAGTCTCGAAGAACTAAAAGTATGAATATGAATCCCCATATGTCTTGAATTCCATCATACACATTCAAACCTCATTTATAATAAATATATGTTTTTATTCTTCCTAAAATAAACCATACTCATATATATAATACCATATATGATTTTATTATGACATTATATTACCCATTTATAAACAATTCCATGTTAAAGTAACATTTCATGTAATACAAGAATTGTTTACCTACATGTTCTTACATTTTATTTTGGGAACTTTTACGATTATCATGATCTAATAATTTAAATAATGTAAAAAATTCAATTAATATCATATATATTAATTATATTTTTATTTTTAATAATCTATAAAATATAGTAATATGAAATGAAATACGCCATTCATGGAGACCATAGGTCTTACATACGAATGAATATTGATTGCATTTTCTTTTCCTATCAAATAATGAAAAATAAATGATATATATATATATATTATAATAAAATTAATATATATATAAATAATATTAATATAATTCCCATCATTAATAAATTCCATGTAAAGGGTAAACAAATCACATTATTATATGAGGTGGTAGTCCACCATACGCAATAACAACATTATCATATTATAAAAATTTGAAAAGCATGAAGGTATGTGATATATCGAAATTAAATAGTCATAAAAAATATAAATATCATAAATATCATATATAAAATATAAATACTTCATTATACTCAACCATTAATGGTGGTAACAGTACAACAAACTCCATATGTTTGCGAGGTGGTAGTCCACCGTAAACATGAATAATGATTATGTATCTCTATTTATGGAAAGGTGTGATTTTTTAGGTCATAAGAACATCTTGAAAAATTATTTTTATATCTAATTATTATTTTTACAAAAATAATTAATATATATTATTAATTTAATGGATTTGAGGAACAAATAAAATAAAAGTCTTCATTGATTAATGTTACATCTTCTTCGAGTGTCACATTTTTGTTTTCTCCGACAGACTTCCATGTTTGGATTTAAACATAAATTAAGGCTTCTAATATTAGAGTATGTAAGTTTGGAAGTGATTTTTTAGGTTTTGGTCAATCCAATTGTAGTTATATACGTGATGAAGTGTGGAGAGTGAGTTCCATTTTACAATGGAGGGGGATTGGCATTCTTGTATATGAAAAAAAGTAAACACTATTATGAGGACTCATTTACCTCATGTGCCTTAAATAATGAACAATTTCAAATAAAATAGAGGAAATAGTCAAAATATTTCCTTCTAGATGGTTTTTTACTAGTTTTTATGTCATTCATACCCTTATGATTAAATTTTACTACCTTTGAAAACACGTTTTTCACTTAATACCTTCACTAATAATTTTGGAAAAAATAACGTTCAAATATTATAAAAAAAACTAATATGATTCAAATTATGGAATCAGTTTTTCAATATTCTAATGACATAAGTGGAATAAATTAATTTCAATTTTTTTTTGTAGATGAGAGGAAACAATGAGTTTCTAATGTAAAAATGATCAAAACATTGAAAAGTATTTATATACAATTTCAAGGGGAAATTGATTTTGATTACCAAAATTGGATTAATAAATTTATAGTGAATATAATTATAAATTAAAACCAATTTAAAATATAATTTTACTATATAAATAATTAATACAAAAAATAATCATTTCAATTAAAATTCCACATTCTTCACTTCTTTATTAAAAAATTAAATTTCTCAATAAAAATTTCACAGCCATATAATTTCGATGATAATATTTAAAGAACATTAATTTTTCAAATTTAATTTAGTAATTTTAAATATTATATTTTAAAATATGTACACCATTAAAAGGCAGTAAAGCATCCATTTTGAAAAATAATTTTTATGCCTGAAATTTAGATTTATTCAAATATCTAATCTAGAAAATAAATAAGATGAATGTTAAATTGATGACAATATTTATAATATATAAAATAAAATAAAATAATTCAAACAAAGCTTATTCATTAGTATTTTTAAAAAAATGAAGAGTGTGGATAGAAAATTATATGTTTGGAAAAGGAATTTCTTTATTTTCTAGTAGTTGTTACTTTCATTTATAACTAATTTGTTACTAAATATTTTATTATATAAAAATTTTAAATTTTTTTTTGAATTTGTTTAATACCTTTTATAAAAATAATTCAAATGTCTATGTGATAACTATAAAAATATATTAATAATATGTTATGTTTAATTTAAACTTAATTTTGTGTGTATTGAAATTTATGCTCAGTGTTTCCTATAGAGTTATGTAAAATTCTTCTCGGACATATCGCATGAAAAACCCAGTGTTTCATATACATCAATCTAAACACACAATTTCCACTAGGATAAGATTAACTAGGTGTTGTCCCTAATTCATGATTAACATGGTGAAGCATGTAATGAATACCACCAAAATTATTTAATTTATTTGAAAACCATATTACACATAAACACTCATGGTTTTAAAAGATATGGTTGACCATAATTAATATTTTGAAATATAAAATAATTATATTCAACATTTTAATTTATTTTTGATTTTTTGGGAAGATATAACTATCTTAAAGTATTACAAAATGGTGATGCATAAATTATTAAATTAATTTAATAATAAAATAAATGATATTAAGAATAATAAAATAAAAATATTTTTAGAAAATTTATTTATTGAAAGAAATTTATACATTACCTTGAAATATGAGTTATGTTATAAAATGTTTATTATGGATTATATGTGTTATAATCATATTATTAATGTCAATGTAATGAATATTCTTTAATGTTAACAGTATGAATATTTTCTTGTAATTTATATTTTATTATGTGATATAAAATTACTAAAAATAATAAATTTTGAAACATTATTTGTATAAGGTTTAAAGTGACAATCTT